>CM065589.1:285369229-285801804 GCA_033119425.1 Bufotes viridis | reverse complement strand
GTGTAATACTGTGCGTATAAGGATAGATTTTATTTCTGGGGTGAAATTCAATTGCCAAAATACCAATCCCCTAAATCTGGTGTTCCAGCTGTGGCTGACTAAGTTCAATACTGTCCGTCAAAGGATAGATTTCTTTCGGGGGTGAAATTAAATTGCCAAAATAACACTCTCCTAAATCTGGGGTTCCAGCTGCTGCTGGCCAACTGTAATACTGTCCATCAAAGGATAGATTTTATTTCTGGGGTGAAATTGAATTACCAAAATACTAATCTCTAAATCTGGTGTTACAGATGTGGCTGGCTAAGTTTAATACTGTCTGTCAAAGGATATATTTTTTGTGGGGTTAAATTCAATTGCCAAAATACCAATCCCCTAAATCTGGGGTTCCAGCTGTTGCTGGCCAACTGTAATACTGTCCATCAAAGGATAGATTTTATTTCTGGGGTAAAATTCAATTACCAAATACTGATCCCTAAATCTGGTGTTCCAGTTGTGGCTGGCAAAGTTTAATACTGTCCGTCAAAGGATAGATTTTTTTCTGGGGTGAAATTCAGTTGCCAAAATAACAAAACTCTAAATCTAGGGTTACAGCTGTTTCAGGCCAAGTGTAATACTGTACATTAAAGGAAAGTTTTTTTTCTGGGGTGAAATTCAATTGCCGCAATACCAATCCCCTAAATCTGGTGTTCCAGCTGTGGCTTGCTAAGATTAATACTGTTCGTCAAAGAATAGATTTTGTTGTGGGGTGAAAATCAATTGCCAAAATACGAATCCACTAAATCTGGTGTTCCAGCTGTGGCTGGCTAAGTTTAATACTGTTCGTCAAAGAATAGATTTTGTTGTGGGGTGAAAATCAATTGCCAAAATACGAATCCCCTAAATCTGGTGTTCCAGCTGTGGCTGGCTAAGTTTAATACTGTACGTCAAAGAAAAGATTTTATTCTGGGGTGAAATTCAATTGCCAAAATTTACAATCCCCTAAATCTGGGGTTCCAGCACTGGCTGGCCAAGTGTAATACTGTCTGTCAAAGGATAGATTTTTTTCTGGGGTGAAATTCCATTGCCAAAATACCAATCCCCTAAATCTGCTGTTACAGCTGTGGCTGGCTAAGTTTAGTACTGTCCTTCAAAGGATGAATTTTTTTCTGGGGGAAATTAAATTGCAAAAAAACAATCCCATAAATCAGTGGTTTTAGTTGTTGCTGGTCAAGTGTAATACTGTGCGTATAAGGATAGGTTTTATTTCTGGGGTGAAATTCAATTGCCAAAATACCAATCCCCTAAATCTGGTGTTCCAGCTGTGGCTGACTAAGTTCAATACTGTCCGTCAAAGGATAGATTTTTTTCGGGGGTGAAATTCAATTGCCAAAATACCAATCCCTTAAATCTGGTGTTCCATCTGTTGCTGGCCAAGTGTAATACTGTCCGTCAAAGGATAGATTTTTTTGTGGGGTGAAATTCAATTGCCAAAATACCAATCCCCTAAATCTGGTGTTCCAGCTGTGGCTGACTAAGTTCAATACTGTCCGTCAAAGGATAGATTTTTTTCGGGGGTGAAATTAAATTGCCAAAATAACATTCCCCTAAATCTGGGGTTCCAGCTGTTGCTGGACAAGTGTAATACTGTCCATCAAAGGATAGATTTTATTTCTGGGGTGAAATTGAATTACCAAAATACTAATCTCTAAATCTGGTGTTAAAGATGTGGCTGGCTAAGTTTAATACTGTCTGTCAAAGGATATATTTTTTGTGGGGTTAAATTCAATTGCCAAAATACCAATCCCCTAAATCTGGGGTTCCAGCTGTTGCTGGCCAACTGTAATACTGTCCATCAAAGGATAGATTTTATTTCTGGGGTAAAATTCAATTACCAAATACTGATCCCTAAATCTGGTGTTCCAGTTGTGGCTGGCAAAGTTTAATACTGTCCGTCAAAGGATAGATTTTTTTCTGGGGTGATATTCAATTGTCAAAATACCAATACCCTAAATCTGGAGTACCAGCTGTGGCTGGCTAAGTTTAATACTGTACGTCAAAGGATAGATTTTTTTCTGTTTTTAAATACAATCCCTGAAATAGAAATCCTAAACATCTGTGCTTTCCGCTGTTCCTCTCCAAGTGTAATTCTGTCCGCAATAGGATATATTACATTCAGCGTGTCAGCGTCTAAATACAAGGCCTGAAAAATAAAGCCTCTATATTTGCACACACTACTGTGCATATCCAAGTGTATCTCTGTCCGTAAAAGGGTATATTAAATTAAGTGTCTAAATTCAAGGCCTGAAAGCGTAATCCTCTATATTTGCACATGCTATTGTGCATCTCCAAGTGTAAACCTGTCAATAATAGGATACCTTTCAGAGAGGGCCTAAATACTAGGCCTAAAATAGATATTCCCCTAAATCTGTGTAGCTGCCAGAATCTACAGCGATATTTGGTCGGGCCTAATGCCGTTCTAGGGATGGTAAGGCCTGAGCAAGTGCAGGCGCTAGTCGATTGGGTGGCCGACAGTTGATTCATCAGGTTCACATTATCTCCCAACCAGTCTTCTGCAGAAAGCTCACAGGTGGCGTCTGAAAAACAAGCCCATTAGTCTGTCACATCACCCCCATGCATATCAGGGAACCTGTCTGAGACTCAAGTTATGCAGCAGTCTCTTATGCTGTTTGAAGACTCTGCTGGCAGGGTTTCCCAAGGGCATCCACCTAGCCCTTCCCCAGCGGTGTAAGACATAGAATGCACTGATGCACAACCACTTATCTTTCCTGATGAGGACATGAGAATACCACCTCAGCAGAGTAAGCACGTCTCTGATGATGACGAAACACAGTTGCCAACTGCTGCGTCTTTCTGCAGTGTGCATACCGAACAGGAGGTCAGGGAGGAAGACTGTGTGGAAAATGATGCAGAGGACGATGAGGTCCTAGAACCCACATGGAATGAGCTCAGAGGAAGAGGCAGTGGTGAGACCGAGCCAACAGCGTAGCAAAAGAGGGAGCAGGGGGCAAAAGCAGAACAGCCACCACCAAGAGGGTTCGTCTGCTACTGGCCAACGCCAACAGGGACCGAGCACGCCAAAGGCAGATTCAAGCAGTTCCCTGGCATGGCACTTCTTCACACAATGTGCTGACGACAAGACCCGATTGGCTTGCACGCTGTGCCATCAGAGCCTGAAGCGAGGCATTAACTTTCTGAACCTTAGCAAAACCTGCATGACCAGGCATCTATATGCGAGACACGGGCTGCAGTGGAGTAAACACCTTAAAAGCAAGGAACTCACTCAGGCTCCCCCTGCTCCCTCTTCTGCTGCTGCCTCGGCCTCTTCCTCCGCCTCGGGAGGAACGTTGGCACCTGCCGTCCACCAAACAGAGGATGTGCCACCGACACAACCACCTGAGTCACCAAGCATCTCCACTATGTCAAACGGCAGCGTTCAGCTCTCCATCTCACAAACCTTGGCGAGAAAGCATAAATTCTCACCTAGCCACCCTCGAGCTGTTGCAGGCCAGGTTTCATAGTGTCCGCCAAAACATATATTTTGTTCTGGGGTGAAATTAATCTGCCAAAATAGCAATACCCTGAATCTGTTGTCCCAGCTGTTGCAGGCCAGGTTTCATAGTGTCCGCCAAAACATATTTTTTGTTCTGGGATGAAATTAATTTGCCAAAATAGCAATACCCTGAATCTGGTGTCCCAGCTGTTGCAGGCCAGGTTTCATAATATCCGCCAAAACATATATTTTGTTCTGGGGTGAAATTAATTTGCCAAAATAGCAATACCCTGAATCTGGTGTCCCAGCTGTTGCAGGCCAGGTTTCATAATATCCGCCAAAACATATATTTTGTTCTGGGGTGAAATTAATTTGCCAAAATAGCAATACCCTGAATCTGGTGTCCCAGCTGTTGCAGGCCAGGTTTCATAATATCCGCCAAAACATATATTTTGTTCTGGGGTGAAATTAATTTGCCAAAATAGCAATACCCTGAATCTGGTGTCCCAGCTGTTGCAGGCCAGGTTTCATAATGTCCGCCAAAACATATATTTTGTTCTGGGGTGAAATTAATTTGCCAAAATAGCAATACCCTAATTCTGGTGTCCCAGCTGTTGCAGGCCAGGTTTCATAGTGTCCGCAAAAACATATATTTTGTTCTGGGGTGTAATTCACTTGCCAAAATAGCAATACCCTGAATCTGGTGTCCCAGCTGTTGCAGGCCAAGTATAAATCTGTCCATAAAAGGATACCTTTCATCCCGGGCCTAAATACTAGCCCTATAAGAGATATTCCCCTAAATCAGTGGTTACTGCTGTGCCTGGATTAGTGTAATACGCTACATAAACAAATAGGCAGATTGTGTTAGGTGCCTGTAAAAAAAGGCCTGAATTTGAAATCAATACATTGGGCCAAATATTTTTTTTCCTTATTGTGGTGCTTGGTGAACGGTAACAATGAGGAAAACATCTAGTAAGTGATGCGGACGCGGTCGTGGTGGTGTTAGTGTACCCTCTGGTGCTGGGAGAGGACGTGACCGTTCTGTCACAGCCACACGTACTATGGAACCAACTACCTCAGATTCCAGTACCCGCCAGAATTTACAGCGATATTTGGTGTGGCCCAATGCTGTTCTAAGGATGGTAAGGCCTGAGCAGGTACAGGCGCTAGTCAATTGGGTGGCCAACAGTGGATCCAGCATGTTCACAACATTATCTCCCACCCAGTCTTCTGCTGAAAGCGCACAGGTGGCACCTGAAAACCAAGCCAATCAGTCTGTCACATCACCCCCATGCCTATCAGGGAAACTGTCAGAGCCTCAAGTTATGCAGCAGTCTCTTATGCTGTTTGAAGACTCTGCTGGCAAGGTTTCCCAAGGGAATCCGCCTAGCCCTTCCCCAGTGGTGGAAGACATAGAATGCACTGATGAACAACCACTTATGTTTCCTGATGATGAGGACATGGGAATACCACCCTCATCGGAGTCCGCACGTCTCTGATGATGACAAAACACAGGTGCCAACTGCTGAGTGTTTTTGCGGTGTGCAGACGAACAGGAGGTCAGGGAGGAAGAATGTGTGGAAGACGATGCAGGGGGCGATGAGGTCCTAGACCCCACATGGAATGAAGCTCGTTCCACTGACTTTCATAGTTCAGAGGAAGAGGCAGTGGTGAGACAGAGCCAACAGCGTAGCAAAAGAGGGAGCAGGGGGCAAAAGCAGAACAGCCGCCGCCGAGAGAGTTTGCCTGCTACTGGCCACCGCCACCAGGGACCGAGCAACCCAAAGGCAGCTTCAAGGAGTTTTCTGGCCTGGCACTTCTTTAAACAATGTGCTGACGACAAGACCCGAGTGGTTTGCACGCTTTGCGATCAGAGCCTGAAGCGAGGCATTAACGTTCTGAACCTTAGCACAACCTGCATGACCAGGCATCTACATGCAAAGCATGAACTGCAGTGAAGGAAACACCTTAAAAGCAAGGAACTCACTCCGGCTCCCCCTGCTCCCTCTTCTGCTGCTGCCTCGGCCTCTTCCTCCGCCGCTGGAGAAATGTTGGCACCTGCCGCACTGCAAAAAGAGGATGTGCCACCAACATCACCACCTCCGTCACCAAGCATCTCCACCATTTCACATGGCAGCGTTCAGCTCTCCATCTCAGAAACCTTGGAGAGAAAGTGTAAATTCCCACCTACCCACCCTCGATCCCTGGCCCTGAATTCCAGCATTTCTAAACTGCTGGCCTTTGAAATGCTGTCATTCAGACTGGTGGACACGGACAGCTTCAAATAGCTGATAGCGGTGGCTGTCCCACAGTACGTCGTTCCCAGCCGCCACTACTTCTCCAAGAGAACCGTGCCTTCCGTACACAACCAAGAATCGGATAAAATCAAGTGTGAACTGCCCAACACCTTCTTTGGCAGGGTCCACCTAACCAAAGATATGTGGACCAGCAAGCACGTCCTGAAACGCTATATCTCCCTAACTGCACACTGGGTAAATGTAGTGGCGGCAGGCGGAGAACTGTTTTGTGCACGTCCTTCCGTCGCCAATGATCTCAGGGCATCATTCTTTGCCTCCTGTTGCCTCCTCCTACTCAGCTTCCTCCTCCTCTTCCTCCACCTGCTCATCGGTTCAGCCACAGACCTTCACGACTAACTTCAGCACAGCCCAGAGTAAACGTCAGCAGGCCGTTCTGAAACTCATGTGTTTGGGGACAGGCCCCAGACCGCGCAGGAGTTGTGGCGGGGTATTGAACAACAGACCGACGAGTGGTCGCTGCCGGTAAGTCTCAAGCCCGGCCTGGTGGTGTGCGATAATGGGCGAAATCTCGTTGCAGCTCTGGGACTAGCCGGTTTGACGCACATCCCTTGCCTGGCGCAGGTGCTGAATTTGGTGGTGCAGAAATGAATTCACAACTACCCCGACATGTCAGAGCTGCTGCATAAAGTGCGGGCCATCTGTGCGTGCTTCCAGCGTTCTCATCCTGCTGCTGCTCGCCTGTCTGCGCTACTGCATAACTTTGGCCTTCCCGCTCACCGCCTCATATGCGATGTGCCCACCAAGTGGAACTCCAACTTGCACATGCTGGAGAGACTTTATGAGCAGCAGCAGGCCATAGCGGAGTTTCAGCTGCAGCACGCATGGGTCAGTCGCACTGCGGAACAGCACCACTTCACGACTAATGACTGAGCCTCCATGCGAGACCTGTGTGCCCTGTTGCGCCGTTTCGAGTACTCCATCAACATGGCCAGTGGCGATGACGCCGATATAAGCGTTACAATGCCACTTCTATGTCTCCTTGAGAAAACACTCAGGGCGATGATGGATGTGGCCCAGGGGGAGGAGGAGGAGGAAGAGTGGTCAATTCTAACACTTTCAGGCCAGTCTTTTGAAAGTAGCTCAGAGGGAGCCCACTACTGGAGGACGAGGAAGACGAGAATGAGAAGCAGGTGGAAAAGGATGAAGCATGTTCACAGCGGGATGGCATCCAACGCAGTTCGGGCCCATCACTGGTGCGTGGCTGGGGGGAAACGGAGGACGATGACGATATGCCTCTCACAGAGGACAGCTTGTCCTTACCTCTGGACAGCCTGGCACACATGAGTGACTACATGCTGCAGTGCCTGTGCAGCGACAGCAGAGTTGCCTACATTTTAACGTGTGCTGACTACTGGGTGGCCACCCTGCTGGATCCCCGGTACAAAGACAACGTGCCCACCTTAATTCCCGCACTGGAGCATGATAGAAAAATGCACGAGTACAAGCGCGTGCTGCTAGACGCTCTCCTGAGAGCATTCCCAATCACACGGGGGGACAAGTGGAAGCCCAAGGCGAAGGCAGAGGAGGAGCAAGAGGTCGCTAACACAGCTGTGTCACGGCCAGCTCCTCTGAGCGCAGGGTTAGCATAGCTGAGATGTTGAAAAGTTTTGTAACAGTGCCACAGTGTATTGTCTGAACGTGTATTTAGCACGGCAGGGGTGTGTAATTACAGACAAACGCAGCCGCCTGTCCACAGCCAACGTGGACAAGCTGACATTTATAAAAATGAACCAGGCATGGATCCCACAGGACCTGTCCATCCCTTGTGCAGAATAGACATTTATAACTGCCTTGCCTTCAACCATACATTCTTGTACTCCAGGGAACTTCTTTATTGAATCCTCTTTTTTTAATTGTACCATTGCTTTTGGGGGCAACACCAAGTTGAATGAACCTCTCCATTGTCTGGGTACCAGGGACCTACATTTAGGCTAATCACCTGCTGATTTGGCGCGTGACATTAACCTATTTTGCAGTCAAATGACCTGTCTGGGTGCTGGGGCCTAAATAACTGAAAGTGGCCTGTTCCATTGGTGGGTAACATGATGGCTGTCTTGCTGCTATGGGACCTCTCTCCTCTATCTGGGTGCTGGGGCCTAAATAACTGAAAGTAGCCTGTTCCATTGGTAGGTAACATGATGCCTGTTTTGCTGCTATTGGACCTCTCTCCTCTGTCTGGGTGCTGGGGCTTAAATTACTGAAAGTGGCCTGTTCCATTGGTTGGTAACATGATGCCTTTTTTGCTGCTATGAGACCTCTCTCCTCTGTCTGGGTGCTGGGGCTTAAATTACTTAAAGTGGCCTGTTTCATTGGTGGGTAAAATGATGCCTGTTTTGCTGCTATGGGACCTTTCTCCTCTGTCTTGGTGCCAGGGGCCTACATTTCAGATAATCGCCTGTTGCTTTAGTGGTGACATTATCCTCTTTTTGATGTTGAATGACCTCTACTCTGTCTGGGTGTCAGGGGCCTATATTTCATTTACTTACTTGTTGTGTTGGTGGGAGACATTTAACTCTTTTTAGTGTCAAATGACTGCCCCATTGTGACGGTGTCAGGGTCCTATATGTCGTTTAATCATTTGTTGTCTTGGTGGGAGATATTAAACTATTTTCTCTGTCAAATGACGGCCCCATTGTGTGAGTGTCAGGGGCCTATATGTCGTTTAATCATTTGTTGTCTTGGTGCGAGAGATTAAACTCTTTTTACTGTCAAATTATCGCCCCATTGTGTGGGTGTCAGGGGCCTATATTTCGTTTATTTGCTTTCTGTCTTGGTGGGAGACATTTAACTCTTTTTACTGTGAAATGACTGCCCAATTGTGTGGGTGTCAGGGGCCTATATGTCGTTTAATCATTTGTTGCTTTGTTGGGTGACATTTTTCTCTTTATACTGTCAAATGACCTCGACATTGTCTGGTTGTCGGGGGCCTATATTTTGTTTAATCACTTGTTGCATTGGTGGGAGACATTTAACTCTTTTTACTGTCAAATAATTGCCCCATTGTGTGGGTGTTAGGGGTCTATATGTTGTTTAATCATTTGTTGTCTTGGTGGGAGATATTAAACTGTCAAATTACCGCCCCATTGTGTGGGTGCCAGGGGCCTATATTTTGTTTACTTGCTTGCTCTCTTGGTGGGAGACATTTAACTCTTTTTACTATCAACTGACTGCCCCATTGTGTGGGTGTCAGGGGCCTATATGTCGTTTAATCACTTGTTGTCTTGGTGGGAGATATTAAACTCTTTTTACTGTCAAATAACTCCTCCATTGTGTGGGTGTCAGGGGCCTATATTTTGTTTACTTGCTTGCTGTCTTGGTGGGAGACATTAAACTCTTTTTACTGTCAAATGACTGCCCAATTGTGTGGGTGTCAGAGGCCTATATGTCGTTTAATCATTTGTTGTCTTGGTGGGAGATATTAAAGTCTTTTTACTGTCAAATGACTGCCCCATTGCCGTGGGTGTCAGGGGCCTATATTTTGTTTACTTACTTGTTGTGTTGGTGGGAGACATTTAACTCTTTTTACTGTCAAATGACTGCCCCATTGTGTTGTTGTCTTGGTGGGAGAGATTAAACTATTTTTACTGTCAAATTACTGCCCCATTGTGTGGGTGTCAGGGGCCTATATTTTGATTACTTGCTTGCTCTCTTGGTGGGAGACATTTAACTCTTTTTACTTTCAACTGACTGCCCCATGGTGTGGGTGTCAGGGGCCTATATTTTGTTTACTTGCTTGCTGTCTTGGTGGGAGACATTTAACTCTTTTTACTGTCAACTGACTGCCCCATGGTGTGGGTGTCAGGGGCCTAAATTTTGTTTACTTGCTTGCTCTCTTGGTGGGAGACCTTTAACTCTTTTTACTGTCAAATGACTGCCCAATTGTGTGGGTGTCAGGGGCCTATATGTAGTTTAATCATTTGTTGCTTTGTTGGGTGACATTTTCCTCTTCCTACTGTCAAATGACCTCTACATTGTTTGGTTGTCAGGGGCGTATATTTTGTTTCATCTCTTGCTGCATTGGTGGGAGATATTAAACTATTTATACTGTCAAATGACCTTTTACATTGTCTGGTTGTCAGGGGCCTATATTTCGTTTAATCGATTGCTGCATTGGTGGGAGACATTAAACTCTTTTTACTGTCAAATGACCTCTCCTCTGTCTGGGTGTCATAGGCCTACATAAATGATAATGGCCTGTTCAATTGCAGGTTGACCTAAGGCCTGTGTTGCTGTTACGGGACCGCTCTCCTCTTTGCGGGTGCCATGATCCTCCTGAATTAGTAAAGGAGGCCTGTGGCACTGCTAGGGAAATCAATACTGATTTGGCATGATTGTAACTCTCCTCTTTGTGGGTGCCATGGGTTTGGAATCTGTGAATGAGGCCTGTGGCATTGCTGGGGAAAACCAATACTGTCTTGGCGTGATTTTAACTCTCCTCTTTGTTGGTCCCGTGGGCCTGAATGTTTGAATAAGGCCTGTGGCCCTGCAGGCAGACATGATTCCTTCTTGGCTGTGATGTGAACTTCAACTCCCATGTATGGTTGCCATGGCCCTGAGTCTGTGAATGAGGCCTGTGGCACTGCTGACAGACATGAATCCTTTTTAGCTGTGATGAGAACTTCAACTCCCATAGCATTCCCACCTGACGCCACCCCAACCTCTTATTCCACCTCCTCCTCCAAGTTGCCAATTAATATTGGTTAATTTTTATTTATTTTATTTCAAGTCATTTCCCTATCCACATTTGTTTGCAGGGATTTACCTACACTGTGCTGCCTTTTGCAGCCCTCTAGCCCTTTCCTGGCTATTTTACAGCCTTTTTAGTGCCCAAAGTTCGGGTCCCCATTGACTTTAATGGGGTTCCGGGTCAAGTTCGGGTCAAGTTCGGATCCCGAACATTTTCGTGAAGTTCGGCCGAACTTCTCGAACCCGAACATCCAGGTGTTTGCTCAACTGTAATAAGTACATTTCACATGTTTACTATTCAGTAGTTATTAAAGTAGTCTTTTCTCTCTTCTAGTTCCCACTGTGTTTCCTCATAAATTACCATGGCATCGACCTGTAGTTCTGAGCCTTTGTTATGTCGAGCATGCTCAGTGTGTTGCTAACAATTCTCTAACTCAGGGATGCTCAACCTGCGGCCCTCTAGATGTTGCAAAATTACAACTCCCATTATGCCATGCTGATAGCGGAATGCTGCCCAGGCGTGCTGGGAGTTGTAGTTTTGCAACAGCTGAAGGGCCGCAGGTTGAGCATCCCTGCTCTAGATAAATGTCTTGTGAAACAAAGGGACATGTTAGTTTGCTAGTGATTACTGAGTAGAGCGGGCGTGTCTAGACTGTATATCAGGCAGCCAATCAATAAACATCAACACTCATGAATAAGCACAAACTCACAGCAGGAAAGCTAGGGATTGGGGGATTGTAGTCTTCAGAGTTTTGTGAGGGAAGATCAGGTGCCATGATACTCTAACTGTGTTGCAGGCTCACATAGGAGCTAGACAAATGGATTGTAAGGTAAATTGAAGCTCTGGTTATATGTATAGGTATGGGTTCTGGTTGGGTCACAGCTTTAAGCCTTAATGCAGTTTTCAAAAATATGGTTACTTTACCAGAAAACCTCTTTAATAAGACCCCATTTGGTCCCCACTCAGACCCCAAATGTTTATAAGACCCCCAATCATACCTCAGATCAGATTCCCAATGTGAAAAAGACCTCCATTCAGACCTAAGATCAGATCCCCAATGTTAATGATCCCCTAATCAGACCTCAGTTCAGAGCCCCAATGTCAATAAGACCCCCATTCGGACCTCAGATCAGAGCCCCAATTTGAATGACCTCTCATTCAGACCTCATATCAGATCCTCATGTAAATCAAAGCTCAGAGCAGACAAAAAAATAAAAATTAATAAATCAAATTACCTCTCCTGATTCAGACACTGCAGGAGAAGACCAGGAAGCACTGCATCCCAATCCTGTCATAAGAAGCGCTCGTTAGTATTTGCCCCATAAGATGCACTGACATTTTCTCCTCACTTTGGGGAATTGTGTCTTATAGGGAAAAAATATGGTAAATCTTTGAATAATATTGCTGTACATTACGATGTAATAGCAAACAACAAAAATAACCCATCCCCTCCTCCCACCCAAAAGAAAAACTTGAGTCTTTTTACCTCCTAATTTGTGGTATTACCATACTTACTTTCCAATAGGAATTGTCCATTATTTTAATAATGTAAATCTTCACACAAAATACCGATTGCGTTGGTCCAAGCTTCAAATTCAGGATGGTCACATGCCTTCCAATTTTTAATAATAATTAGGAATAAACAAATCTACTTTAGATGGTACATCTGAAGTCGATTCGCTAAAAATGTTGTTCTAATACTGTAAGGAGATCCCGCTCTCTACAGTATTAGAATGTATTGGCTCAGATGAGCCAAAGTTAGTACTTAGTGAAGTCATGCTAGACTTTGTGTTATAACTTCAGGAATTAATTATTACTGTAAAAAACCTTGGTAGAAGTTATTACACAAGGTCTCGCGTGACTTCATGAAGTAATAACTTTGGCTCGTCGGAGCCAATACATTCTAATACTGTACAGAGCGAGATCTCCGTACAGTATTAGTGCAGATTTTTTAGCGAATCGACTTTGAATGTATCATCTGAAGTCAATTCGCTCATCCCTTACAATAATAATAATAATAATAATAATAATAATAACAATAATAATAACTCACTCGCTTTGCCCTTTAACTCCAACACTACTATCTACTTCTACTAACTACTGTTCAAAGGGGATTATAAAATCAAATAAAGCATTCCTTTCCTCTATAGTTTTCATGCAATAGATATATAAAGCTTGAGCTAATGCAAAAACATATGTATAAAACGTGCCTTAATATTCATGCACCTAGAGCAGAAATAATCTGTCATCAGATAAATTTTATTCAAAAGTTTAAGGCTACATTCAAACAAAGCTTTTTTCGTCCCATGTCCGATCCGCATTTTTGTATATTCATATATATATGGAGTTGCAAAAGATGTTATTTGTGATGTGCTGTCCACATCCAAACATGTCCTATTCTTGTCCGTTTTGTGGACAAGAATAGGCATTTTGACAATGGGACCGGCGGAAAGTTTGGGATGAACATAGCCGGTATTCGCAGTTTGTATACCACTATATGGATAGGGCCGTGTGAATGTAGCCTAAGAGTAAAGTACACATTATGCAACAAAATGATTTTAGAAGGTACCAGGAAAAGATGGATGTTATGAGTATGAGATCAGTTTTCCAATTTACAAACACACAAACACACAGGAGAAAAAACTGCAAATTCTATGTGTAGATGAGTTCCACCATTAAAATATACATTGAAGCTATGTACTATTGGATACCAACACAAAGTGAAGCCCATTTAATTGAAAAGGAGACTATATGGTCAAAAGTATGTTTGTTTATTGAGTTCAAGTGTTTCAACCACAAATATTGCAAAAAACTGCATAACATCAAGAACACACACATGCAATCTCATAGGTACACTTTACATAGTATAGTTAAAAAAAGACAGAAGTCCATCAAGTTCAAACAAGTAATGGGTGGGAATGTGAACTTAGAAAATGAGAAGGAGAGGAACATTATCTCATCGAGGAACACAAGTATTAGGTGCCTGATGCTTCTCTCATCAACATCATATGTCAGGGGACAGTTGGGAGCTCCCCATACACATTAAACTGTTGGCCGAACTTGCTGAGAACAGCAGGTTTGTTCAAAAATACACTAAAGTTTATGGGACCTATAAAGAAAAGAAAACATAACTTATTTAAAAAATAGTGGATGTTGTCTATACTTCTCTAAATGGGCCAAATATAACAATGATTATTTATAGGAAAGAAATAGCTTTAGAAAATATTTATGTCGTTCTTGCTGTTACCGTGTCCTGAGGTAGTCTATTCCACAGGTTCATAGTTCTTATGGTAAAGAAGCCTTGACAATTTTGGAGATTTAACTTTTTCTTCTCCAGACAGTGGCACTGCCCCCATGTCTTTTGAGGGAATTTTACATTAAACAGCTTTTCACCACATTTTTTAATGTACCATTTATATTTAATCTGCTATATTTACTATAGTTAACTATTATGTTATGCTATTATTGCTACTAACTGAAAGAGCTGGGTGGATGAGTGCTGAAGCACGTGCAGAGTTAGGGCTCATGCACACAGTCATTTGATGTTTTGTGGTCTGCAAATTGTGGGTCAGCGAAACACAGATGGTGGCTGTGTGTATTGCACATTTTGCGGAATGGAACGTCCTGCCCTTTATAGAACTGTTGTATCCTTGTCTGTAAAAAGAATAGGACATGTTTTAATTTTTGTGGGGCTTCAAAATTAACATACAAATGGGGACAGCACCCTGGTGTGCAGTTCTCATCTTTGCGGCCCCATTGAAGTGAATGGGTCCGCATCCCACTAGCAAAACATGCAGATTGGATGCAGATCAAAAATACGTTCATGTGCATGATGTCACAGTGGGAAGTGGGGAAACCCCCACCGTGCATCGTCTGTGGCCGCTGGGACAGATAGCAGGAAAAGGGAGCTGGTGACCTCCTGAACCATCCCTATAGAGCAGTGGCCTCCTAACTGTATGGGCCGACCTTGAAGGTAGGAGGGCCCATACCTCAGGAACCTGGAGCCCTAAGAATCCCTGCTTAACCCTGGATATAGTGACAGGGCAGAGACCACCTGCTCATCCAATACCACAGATGGGCAGGAGTCTCCAGAGGCCCCTCTGCAGCCGAGAACCAGACTGTGTGCGCCCGCATGGCAGGCAAGTAACATGGGAAATAACGTACAGAGAACCCACACTTACCTGCCGCCCTGGAGATGACGAACCAGCGCCAGGAACTCCTGGACCCCTATCGCGGACACCAGATGCATGGGGAGATCCTGGCAGGGCAGCACACCATCTGGTCTTTGCTTAAACCCCTCCGGGAAAGCAAGCCCCTTCCGGAGCAGCAAACAACTATGACCATACACCAAACAGACAAGATAAACAATGGACAATGAAACCAATATAACAAATAAGGGTGGCTTACGCAGACATAACAGTGGGAACACACAACAAGCTCACTACAGCACACACTCTCACTGAGGCTGGACAAACAAAACTGACATCAGGCTGCAAACACACACACATAAGGAGGCCTGAGGTCACACCCACTACACACCCATTAACTCTGTGCACACCACACCTAGCACAAAGACATTAACCCCATGTGCACCACACACAGGGAAAAAGCAAACCACACAGATGTGAGTGTCTCGCATGCTCTAGACACAAAGTTGCCAGCGGCAACCCACATGAGACTACAACGTATGGTCCCATGCGCGGCAACCGAAAACCATGCCGCTGGCAAGAGCATGCGAGACAGAGGAACACAACCTCAACACAGGTCGTGACATACCATTTGCAGCCGGCAACGGCATGTAAAATAAGAGTCACAACCCACCGCGGGTCATGACAAACACAACCTCAACAGAGGTCATTACATACGTGTTGCCAACGTCAACCGCATGTAGACACAAGGGTCACAACCCCACCGCGGGTCGTGACACATGAGCCCTTAAAATCACCTATCCTCTGTTGCAACACTCACTAACAGAATTTCAAACTACCCTTGGAACTGACATCAGAATAAGAAATGGTTGTCCAGCTTCAGACAGAACTAAGAACACCTTTTACAATGCTTTAGGAAGTACAACATGCTCTTTGGAGTAATAAATAACATTTGGAAGGTGGTCTGATGAGTGGAACATGTGTTTGGTGGATGCCCAAAGTTTAGTAGAGGAGGAATCATTGCACGGTGTCTTTCTTCCAGGTTTAAACTAGGCCTCTTATTTCTAGTGTAGAGAAATGTCAAAGCTACATCATATAAAGAGACTTTAGACAACTGTAGACAACTGTATACAGATACAACAAATTGTGTATTTCACTGTAGGATGTGCTATTCCATTAATATAAAAAAAAAACATTTTTATGAACATTTGCTGTGCCAAATGAGCGTCTATGATGTGAAGAACACTAATGTCAAATGAAGCATCTATTAGTTATACTTTGTGGCAAGCGTTTGGGGAGGACATTACTGTTACAGCATAACTGTGCTCTTGTATATAAAGCGAGCTCCATAAAAAATGCTTTGAATTTGGTATCAAGAAATTTGAATGGCCTGCATAAGGCCCTAACTTCAACCCTATCAAATACCACTAAGATGAAAAAGAACTTAACAATAAGTTAAGACAGGTGCACTCTGCGGTAATATTATACCCTCACACTGATGTTAAAATTGAGAGGTTAGTTCGACATATCCTACTAGGAGGACACATCTTAAGCGCGGGCACCGTGCCAATGTCTCTCAAGTAGCCCAAGGCCCTACCACTCGACCTACCTGTGCCGTATGGGCGATACCAGGAGCCAGTGGGCTGAATTATGGGAGGATAAGGTCTGACTAACAAACACCTTCCCAGTTACCTCCAGCATGTAGCCATGCTTGCAATGGGAGGTGGGAGGTGCCTGTGAGCCCCACCCGAGACTGGCTGATATGGCCCAGGGCCTCACAGGTGCACCTAAATGTAGCCTGTAGATGAAAAGCAGGCACATTTAAATTGGAGTTTATACACCTCCAAACATTAGAATATACAGACCATTAAAAAGCGTGATGTGGTGTTAAACAGGCAGGATATGCTCAAACCCATATGCAGTTGTGCATGTATATAGGGGAGCATATCCTGCACTTGTAATCCGTTGCTGATGGCAATCAACAGCAAAAAAATGCATACAATGGAAGATACCAGCAACGGACTAAAAGTACCACAATAACCATCCTGCATACGGTAACAATTATGTCGATGTGGAGAATAATCAAAACGTAACAATAGCAAAGACAGGTGCACTCTGCGGTAATATTAAACCCTCACACTGATGTTAAAATTGAGAGGTTAGTTCGACATATCCTACTAGGAGGACATGGCTTAAGCTCGAGCACCGCACCAAGGTCTCTCCAGTAGCCTAGGCCCTACCATTCACCTACCTGTGCCGTATGGGTGATACCAGGGGCCAGTGGGCTGAATTATGGGAAGATAAGGTCTGACTAACAAGCGGCTTCCCAGTTACCTCCAGCATGTAGCCATGCTTGCAATGGGAGGTGGGAGGTGCCTGTGAGCCCCACCCGAGACTGGCTGATATGGCCCAGGGCCTCACAGGTGCACCTAAATGTAGCCTGTACCACAAAAACCATCGTACATATGGTACAAGTTCCACAATAACCATCCTACATACGAGCTTAAAACATGTCCTCCTAGTAGGATATGTAGAACTAACCTCTCAATGTTATTGTGTGAGGGTTTAGTATTACAGCAGAGTGCACCAGTCTTTGCTATTGTTACATTTTGATTGTTCTCCACATCCACATAATCGTTACCGTATGTAGGATGGTTATTGTGGTACTTGTAGTCCATTGCTGGCATCTTCCATTGTATGCATTTTTGCTGTTGATTGCCGTCCATAGCGGACTACAAGTGCAGGCTATGCTCCCCTATATACATGCACAACTGCATATGGGTTTGAGCAGAGGCGTAACTAACGGCTCATGGGCCCTGGTGCAGAGTTCAGCTTGGGCCCCCCTTCCCTCAGTGCTTTGTGTGTCTTCTTATGCAGCACAAGGGTCTTTGGGCCCCCTCAGGCTCCCTGGGCCCGGTGGCGACTGCTACCTCTGCACCCCTTATAGCTACGCCCATGGGTTTGAGCATATCCTGCCTGTTTAACACCACATCAAGTTTTCTAATGAGATCAAAAGAACCACAAATTCTGTGCCTAACCTCACAAATGCATTTTTAATTAAATAGCACAGATTCCCACAGACTCAAACCAAAATTCTAGGAAACACCTCCTCAAAAAAGTAGGGGCTGTTAAAGCAAGAAAAAGACCCACATCCATTGTAAACCTCATGTTTTTTAACCGCCTGCCGACAGCCTAACACACGGATGAGTCCTGGCGGCGCAGGTTTTATTCCTCCTGGGCGCATCAGCGCATCATCTGGCGATAGCGATATTTCCTGTGAGCGCGGCGCGTTCACAGTGGCCGCAACTCTGCAGTTATACTGCAGCCTGCCAGTGATGATCAATCGCTGGCAGGCTGTAGAAGTAAAATAAATTAAATCAATTAGGTATATCACACGCTGTTTTGTTAACAGAGTCTGATATACCTGTTACCTAGTCCATTTGCTGGGATCGACCACCAGAGGACCAGGTAGCTCTGTAAAGTAGCACCAAGCAACACACTACACCCCCCTGTCACTTATTAACCCCTTATTAACCCTGATCACCCCATATAGACTCCCTGATCACCCACCTGTCATTGATCACCCCCTGTAGGCTCCATTCAGACGTCCATATGTGTTTTGCGGATCTACGAATCAGCGGATCTACAAAACACGGACACCGGCAATGTGCTTTCCACATTTTGCAGATCCGCACATTGCCAGTACTATATAGAAAATGCCTTTACTTGTCCGCAATTGCGGACAAGAATAGAGACATGTTCTGTATTTTGCGGAACGGAAGTGCAAATTCGGATCGAGCGGGACAAAGTCTGTCCCCATAGAAATGAATGGGTCCACAATTCCGTTCCGCAAACAGAATTGCGGACGTGTGAATAGAGCTTAAGGGTTCCTTATCACCGCCAGTTAGTTAGCTACTTGTTAGGTAGTTAGCGCCCAGCCCACTGCACCGCAGTCACTGATTTTGCAGAGATTTTTCATCCACATTGATCGATGCGAATGAAGAAATCTGTGCCGTTCATTTTTCTTTTAGCCCAGAGGCTGAACGGAAAAAAAATCTCATTACCCATATGCTCAATATAAGTAGAATAGCAGAAACTCCTAATGCTGGCCATACATGTAATGATTGCGGAGACCCTCAAATGCCAGGGCAGTACAAACACCACACAAGTGACCCTATTTTGGAAAGAAGACACCCCAAGGTATTACATGAGGGGTATGGTGAGTTCATGTAAAATTTTATTTTTGTCACAAGTTAGTGGAATATGAGACTTTGTAAAAATAAAAATAAAAACAATTTCCTGCTAAAAAAATATTTTCTGTGAACTCGCCATGCCCCTCACAGAATACCTTGGGGTGTCTTCTTTCCAAAATGGGGTCACATGTGGAGTATTTATACTGCCCTGGCATTTTAAGGGCCCTAAAGCGTGAGAATGCAAATGCGTAAAAATATCCTGTGAAATCCTAAAGGCACTCAATGGAATTTAGGCCCCTTTGCGCATCTTGGCTGCAAAAAAGTGTCACTCATGTGGTATTGGGGTATATTTTTACATATAACCATGCTGGGTGTGAGAAATATCTCTGTAAATGACAACTTTTTAAAAAATTTTATACAAAGTTGTCAGTTTACAGAGATATTTCTCTCACCCAGCATCAGTATATGTAAAAATACACAACAAAACACATTGCCCTACTTCTTCTTAGTACGGCGATACCACATGTGTGCCACTTTTTTGCAGGCTACGTGCGTAAAGGGGCGTAAAGTCCAACGAGTACCTTTAGGCTTTACAGGGCTGCTCACAATTTAGCCCCGCCCAAAATGCCAGAACAGTAAACACACCCCACAAATGACCCCATTTTGGAAAGTAGACACCCCAAGGTATTCACTGAGGTGCATAGTGAGTCCGTGGGAGATTTTTTTTTTTTTGCCAGAAGTTAGCAGAAATGTAAACTTTATATATTTTTTTTCCTGAGAAAGTGTCATTTTCCGCTAACTTGTGAAAAAAATGAAATGATACATGAACTCACCATGCCCCTCAACGAATACTTTGGGGTGTCTTCTTTATAAAATGGTGTCATTTGGGGGTATTATACTATCCTGACATTCTAGCACCTGAAGAAACATGACAGGTGCACAGAAAGTCAGAGCTGCTTCAAAATGCAGAAATTCAGTTTTTGCACCATAGTTTGTAAACGATATAACTTTAACCCAAACCAATAAATATACACTTATTGCATTTTTTTAATCAAAGACATGTAGAACAATACATTTAAAGAAAAATTTATATAGAAATGTAGTTTTTTTAAAAAATTACAACAGAAGCGAAAAATTACATTTTTTGCAAAAATTTCGTTAAATTTTTAATAATAGCAAAAAAGTAAAAATGTCAGCAATAGTGTTGAGCGAACAGTTCAAGCATAGTTCGGGTTCTTACCGAATTTTGGGGTGTTGGGGACACGGACCCGGACCCGAACATCTTCAAAAATGTTCGGGTTCGGATCTGTTGTTCGGCAATTTCTTCCCGCTTTCTGAAGGGCTGCACAGCAGCCAAGTAGCTCCGGTTTTACTTCTTGCCCTAAGAAGCCATCACAGGCATGCATACTAATGGCATGGCTGTGATTGGCCAAGTGCAGTATGTGACCCAGCCTCTATTTAAACTGGAGTCAAGTGGCGCCTCACATCACACTGCTCTGATTAGTGTAGGGAGAGGACGCAGCTTACGTAAGGGGCGAGATTAGGCAGGGAAAAGTCAGCAAAAGCACCTAATGAAGTGATCGATCTACAGCTGTGAATGATTCAACTTCTGCAAGTTAATTGCTCACTGGTTTTTAAGCTGCACAGAGCGTTTTTCTGTCACTTTTTTATAGGGGTGATCGGTGGCCATTTTGTGACTTGTGGTGCACCAGAACAAGCTGCCACCAAGTCCATCAATCTATCAATACTAGTGTTTTTTTTTTTGCTATATCCTACATCAGGGGCTTGGCTGTGCTTATTGTCACCCCTAGAAACTCAGGATAGAAATTTCTATATTTTATTGAGGGGTTAAATTCAATTGCCAAAATAGCAATCCCCAAAATCTGGTGTCCCAGCTGTGGCTAGCCAAGTGTAATACTGTCTGCTGTCTAGCAAAGGATAGATAATTTTCTGCGGTGAAATTAAATTGCCAAAATAACAATCCATTAAATCTGGTGTCCCAGCAGTGGCTGGCAAAGTATAATAGTGTCCGGCAAAGGATATATTCTTTTCTGGGGTGAAATTCAATAGGCAAAATAGCAATACCGTAAATCTGGTGTTCCAGTTGTTGCAGGCCTAGTTTAAATCGGTCCGTAACAGGGTATTTTTTTGGGGGGTTAAATTTAATCGCCAAAATAGCAATACCATAAATCAGTAGTTTCAGCTGAGGCTGGCCATGTTTAATAGTGTCCTGCAGAGGATATATTTTGTTCTGGGGTGAAATTCAATTGCCAAAATAGCAATACCGTAAATCTGGTGTCCCAGCAGTGGCTGGCCAAGTTTAATAGTGTAAGGAAAAGGATACATTTTTATGGGGTGACATTAAATTGCCACAATATCAATACCATAAATCAGTGGTTTCAGCTGTGGCTGGCCAAGTTTAATAGTGTCCGGCAAAGGATAGATTTTTTCGGGGTTTAAATTCAATTGCCAAAATAGCAATACAGTAAATCTGGTGTCCCAGCAGTGGCTGGACAAGTTTCATAGTGTCAGGCATAGGATATATTATTTTCTGCTGTGAAATTCAGTTGCAAAAATAGAAATACAGTAAAACTGTTGTTCCAGCTGTTGCAGGCTTCGTTTAAATCTTTCCGTAAAAGGGTATATTTTTTTCTGGGGTGAAATTAATTTGCCAAAATAGCAAAACCCTGATTCTGGTGTTCCAGCTGTTGCTGGCCTAGTTTAAATCTGTCAGTAAAAGGGTATATTTTTTGGGGGTGAAATTTAATTGCCAAAATAGCAATACACTGAATCTGGTGTTCCAGCTGTTGCAGGCCTAGCTGACATATGTCCGTAACATGAAATATTTTGTTCTGGGGTGAAAGTCAATTGCCAAAATAGCAATACCATAAATCAGTGGTTTCAGCTGTGGCTGGCAAAGTTTAATAGTGTCCTGCAAAGGATATATTTTGTTCTGGGGTGAAATTCAATTGCCAAAATAGCAATACCGTAAATCTGGTGTCCCAGCAGTGGCTGGCCAAGTTTAATAGTGTACAGCAAAGGATACATTTTTTTCTGGGATGAAATTCAATTGCCAAAATAGCAATACCATAAATCAGTGGTTTCAGCTGTGGCTGGCCAAGTTTATTAGTGTCCAGCAAAGGATATATTTTTTTCTGGGGTGAAATTCAATTGCCAAAATAGCAATACCCTGAATCTGGTGTTCCAACTGTTGCAGGGCTAGTTTAAATCTGTCCGTAACAGGGTATATTTTTTTCTGGGGTGAAATTCAATTGCCAAAATAGCAATACCATAAATCTGTAATTTCAGCTGTGGCTGGCCAAGTTTAATAGTGTCCTGCAAACGATACATTTTGTTCTGGGGTGAAATTCAATTGCCAAAATAGCAAAACCATAAATCAGTGGTTTCAGCTGTGGCTGGCTAAGTTTAATAGTGTCCTGCAGAGAATATATTTTGTTCTGGGGTGATATTCAATTGCCAAAATAGCAATACTCTGAATCTGATGTTCCAGCTGTTGCCAGGCCAAGTTTAATAGCTGTCAGTAAAAGGATATATTTTTTCTGGGGTGAAATTAAACTGCCAAAATAGCAATACCATAAATCAGTGGTTTCAGCTGTGGCTGGTCAAGATTAATATTGTCCGGCAAAGGATATATTTTGTTCTGGGGTGAAATTCAATTGCCAAAATAGCAATACCATAAATCAGTGGTGTTCCAGCTGTGGCTGGCCAAGTTTAATAGTGTCCGTAATAGGATATATTTTGTTCTGGGTTGAAATTCAATTGCCAAAATAGCAATACCATAAATCGGTTGGTTTCAGCTGTGGCTGGCCAAGTTTAATTAGTGTCCGGCAAAGAATAGATTTTGTTCTGGGGTAAAATTCAATTGCCAAAATAGCAAAACAATCAATCAGTGGTTTCCAGCTGTGGCTGGCTAAGTTTAATAGTGTCCTGCAAATGATATATTTTGTTCTGGGGTGAAATTCAATTGCCAAGATAGCAATACCGTAAATCTGGTGTCACAGCAGTGGCTGGACAAGTTTCATAGTGTCCGTCATAGGATATATTATTTTCTGCTGTGAAATTCAGTTGCAAAAATAGAAATACAGTAAAACTGTTTTTCCAGCTGTTGCAGGCTTCGTTTAAATCTGTCCGTAAAAGGGAATATTTTTTTCTGGGGTGAAATTAAATAGTGTTGAGCGCGAATATTCGAATAGCGAATTTTTATCGCAAATATGCACCAGTTAATTGCGAATATCTCGAATATAGCGCTATAAATTCGCTATTTCGAATATTCGTTTTTTAGTTTTTTTTGTTATATTTTTTTCTTTCCCACTTCCCAAAAGTAGTTCTTACCTGTCCTGAGGATTCCTGGCTTCCTGGCTGCTCCAGTCACTGCCCGTTGCCGCTCTGCCGACTTCCGTGCTCATGGAGCGTCCCATTCACCATGGGAGCGTCTCCATATACTAAAATGTACTGTCAGAATTGAGAATTACGTTGAAATCGCAATGCGATTAATTCAGGTTATATTAATCGCATTGCGATTACAACTTATCAGTGCACTGCTATCTTACATATTAGGCTAGAATTACGAATATGGAATATAGCAGCAGTGCTAAGTAGAAATCGCAATGCGATTACTCCAAGTTATATTAATCGCATTGCGATTTCAATTAGCACTGCTATAATATATTCCATATTCGTTAACTTCGTTAATTCTAGCAAGCTGACCCAGCTCTAAGTTGAAATCGCAATGCGATTAATATAACTTGAAGTAATCACATTGCGATTTCTACTTAGCACTGCTGCTACTATTCCATATTCGATTAATTCTAGCTGTGGTAGGTGCAGGGTGCCGTCGTGGGATGGCAGGTGCGTGTCACCGAGGTTCATAGCCTCGGTGAGGTAAGAGCCATTTTGTTGATGTCAGCAGCAGGTAGTTCTACTGACACAGTTGCTAAATAGCATGGCTGCAAAGCCGATCCGGGCCGGCTCTTACCGGGAGCAGCTAAAGTGTAGGGTGGGTGGCTGCTCCCCACTCCAGTCCTGATTTTGGGCTGGGTTTAAAGCACAGCCAGCACCAGCAGCTGGGTGTGATTGTCCTGGAGCTGCTGTTAGTGCTGTGGAGCTCTCTGGGCTGGAAGCAAGAGCCCAGCAAGGAGGAGTGCAGACGGCCTGGAAGCCTGAGGTGGATTGTCTTGCGGCTGGGCTGACAGCCAGGTGCGAACCCGCACCTAAGCCTCCCAGGTGATTGGAACCTGTATTGGACTGTTTTGTTTTGCCTCCACGTTTTTCTGCTGTGTGTGAATTAACACCAAGTGACTGTTCGCTGTTTATTTTGTGCAAGTGTGAATTAAACACTGTTTGCTGCACTTTCTGGACTCCCTTTTGCCTCTGTACTGCACCGGCACCGGCTTATCTGCCTCGAGAGTGACTCCCCCACATAGCCTAATATGTAAGATAGCAGTGCATGTCCTAGCATCACAGGAGTGGTGCTGATAGTTGGGAAGGACCCGCTGGCGCGATTATATTATTATTATTTTTTTAATAAATAGAATAATTATACACTAATCAAGTAATATAATTATTCTATTAAAAAAGCAAAGTAATATAATTGCATAAGCGAATTAAACACAGCTGTCTCTATAGTCAAACCCTCCTATTTGATTGCTAGAATTAGCCCAGTTGACTGAATAGGTAGCTAAAACGAAGATGGAGGAAACACTTAAGTTATTTTCGCTTTGGAGGAATATGGCAATACATTTTGTCATATCTACGTCATCTTCGCTCTAATTCTAGATATGAAAAACCAATGGGGAAGTAGCCTAGTTAAAAATCGTGCAATACGCTGAGTTATTTAAAATCGCATATTAATTGCGATAACTAGAATAATGACGAATCATTCGATTTGCACGAATCGAATCATGGCACCTGCCACTCATCACTAAAAATGAAATTGCCAAAATAGCAATACCCTGAATCTGGTGTCCCAGCTGTTGCCGGCCAAGATTCAAAGCTGTCCGTCAACAGGCATATATTATTATTCTGGGGTGAAATTCAATTGCCAAAATAGCAATACCATAAATCAGTGGTTTCAGCTGTGGCTGGCCAAGATTCATAGTGTACGGGCAAAGATTATATATTTTGTTCTGGGGTGAAATTCAGTTGCCAAAATAGCAATACCATAAGTCATTGGTTTCAGCTGTGGCTGGCTACAGTAGCCGTTAGTGTCCAGCAAGAGCGTATAATATTTTGTTTCTGGGGTGAAATTCAATTGCCAAAATAGCAATACCATAAATCAGTGGTTTCCAGCTGTGGCTGGCCAAAGCATAATAGTGTCCTCGCCAAAACATATATTTTGTTCTGGGTGAAATTCAATTGCCAAAATAGCAATACCCTGAGTCAGTGGTACCAGCTGTGGCAGGCCAAGATTCATAGTGTCATGGCCAAAGGACATATATTTTGTTCTTGGGGTGAAATTCAATTGCCAAAATAGCAATACCCTGAATCAGTGTGTCCCAGCTGTGGCAGGCCAAGATTCATTAGTGTCCTGCCAAAGGACATATTTTGTTCTGGGGAGAAATGCAATTGCCAAAATAGCAGCCCACCTGAATCTAGTTGTCCCAGCTGTTTGCAGGCCAAGATTCATAGTCTCGTCCGAAACAGGATATTTTTGTTCTGGGGGTGAAATTCACCTGCCAAAATAGCAATACCATAAATCAGTGGTTTCAGCTGTGTGCTGGCCAAGATTAATAGTGTCAGCGCAAAACATATTATTTTGTCTCTGGGGTGACATTCAATTGCCAAAATAGCAATACCATAAATCAGTGGTTTCAGCTGTGGCTGGCAAAGTCTGATAGTGTCCGCCAAAGCATATATTTTGTTCTGGGGTGAAATTCAATTGCCAAACATAGCAATACCATAAATCAGTGGTTTCAGCTGTGGCTGGCCAAGTATACATAGTGTCCGCCAAAACATATATTTTGTTCTGGGGTGAAATTCAATTGCCAAAATAGCAATACCATAAATCAGTGGTTTCAGCTGTGGCTGAGCAAAGTATAATAGTGTCCGGCAAAGCATATATTTTGTTCTGGGGTGAAATTCAATTGCCAAAATAGGCAATACCACCAATCTGGTGGTCCCAGCTGTGGCAGGCCAAGATTCATTAGTGTCCTGCAAAAGCATATATTTTGTTCTGGGGTGAAATTCAATTGCCAAAACAGGCAATACCATGAATCTGGTGTTCCAGCTGTTGCAGGTCAAGTATTACATCTGTGTCCACAAAACATATATTTTGTTCTGGGGTGAAAATTCAATTGCCAAAATAGCAATACCCTGAATCAGGTGTCCCAGCTGTTGCAGGCCAAGATTCATAGTGTCCGCCAAAGCATATATTTTGTTCTGGGTTGAAATTCAATTGCCAAAACAACAATACCATAGGAATCTGGTGGTCCCAGCTGCTGGCTGGCACAAGATTCATAGTGTCCTGCCAAAGCATATATTTTGTTCTGGGTGAAATTCAATTGCTAAGATAGCGATACCCTGAATCTGGTGTCCCAGCAGTGGCAGGACACAAGATTCATAGTGTCCGCTCATAGGATACATTATTTTCTGCTGTGAAATTCGGTTGCAAAACAGAAATACAGTAAAACTGTTGTTCCAGCTAAGCTGCAGGCTTTTGCTATCCTTCTTAGCGACAGGGCGTACATGTACGCCTCTGTCGTCCGCAGACTTTAAAGATGGCGCCCGCCTCCGCACGGAGCGGGCGCATGAGCTGCGGGTAAACGCTTTGATCCATCAAGCTGACTACCTCGCAGCCATGTCCGCGACCGGCAGCGATGCCGATCGCGACATTTGGTACCTCAGATGCCGTGGGTCAATTCCCTCACCACGGCATCTCGATCGCTGCAGAAACCGAAAGTTTCACTTTTAAGAGAGTGGTAAAAAAAAAAAAGTTTAAAAATAAAATAAAATAAAAATATAAAAATTCAAATCACCCCCTTTCCCCCAAAATGAAAATGAAATAAATAAAAATATAAAAATTACACATAATGGTGGTCGCAATGCGCGAAAACGCACATACTATAATAATATTAAAAATATTCACCATACGGTAAACATAAAACGGAAAGAAAGCGCCCAAATGGCTAATTCGCCATTTTTGGACGCTTCATTTCCTAAAAAAATGAATAAAAAGTGATCAAAACATCATACGCACCCCATAATGGTATCAATTAAAAGTTCAGATTGCCCTGCAAAAATGAGCCCCTACACTGCTCCGTACGCATAATTACAAAAAGTTATAGGGGTCAAAACACAAAACACAGGTGCCAACTGCTGAGTGTTTTTGCGGTGTGCAGACGAACAGGAGGTCAGGGAGGAAGAATGTGTGGAAGACGATGCAGGGGCGATGAGGTCCTAGACCCCACATGGAATGAAGGTCGTTCCACTGACTTTCATAGTTCAGAGGAAGAGGCAGTGGTGAGACAGAGCCAACAGCGTAGCAAAAGAGGAGCAGGGGCAAAAGCAGAACAGCCGCCGCCGAGAGAGTTTGCCTGCTACTGGCCACCGCCACCAGGGACCGAGCAACCCAAAGGCAGCTTCAAGGAGTTTCCTGGCCTGGCACTTCTTTAAACAATGTGCTGGCGACAAGACCCGAGTGGTTTGCACGCTGTGCGATCAGAGCCTGAAGCGAGGCATTGACGTTCTGAACCTTAGCACAACCTGCATGACCAGGCATCTACATGCAAAGCATGAACTGCAGTGAAGGAAACACCTTAAAAGCAAGGAACTTACTCCGGCTCCCCCTGCTCCCTCTTCTGCTGCTGCCTCGGCCTCTTCCTCCGCCGCTGGAGAAATGTTGGCACCTGCCGCACTGCAAAAAGAGGATGTGCCACCAACATCACCACCTCCGTCACCAAGCATCTCCACCATTTCACATGGCAGCGTTCAGCTCTCCATCTCAGAAACCTTGGAGAGAAAGTGTAAATTCCCACCTACCCACCCTCGATCCCTGGCCCTGAATTCCAGCATTTCTAAACTGCTGGCCTTTGAAATGCTGTCATTCAGACTGGTGGACACGGACAGCTTCAAATAGCTGATAGCGGTGGCTGTCCCACAGTACGTCGTTCCCAGCCGCCACTACTTCTCCAAGAGAACCGTGCCTTCCGTACACAACCAAGAATCGGATAAAATCAAGTGTGAACTGCCCAACACCTTCTTTGGCAGGGTCCACCTAACCAAAGATATGTGGACCAGCAAGCACGTCCTGAAACGCTATATCTCCTAACTGCACACTGGGTAAATGTAGTGGCGGCAGGCGGAGAACTGTTTTGCGCACGTCCTTCCGTCGCCAATGATCTCAGGGCATCATTCTTTGCCTCCTGTTGCCTCCTCCTACTCAGCTTCCTCCTCCTCTTCCTCCACCTGCTCATCGGTTCAGCCACAGACCTTCACGACCAACTTCAGCACAGCCCAGGGTAAACGTCAGCAGGCCGTTCTGAAACTCATGTGTTTGGGGACAGGCCCCACACCGCGCAGGAGTTGTGGCGGGGTATTGAACAACAGACCGACGAGTGGTCGTTGCCGGTAAGTCTCAAGCCCGGCCTGGTGGTGTGCGATAATGGGCGAAATCTCGTTGCAGCTCTGGGACTAGCCGGTTTGACGCACATCCCTTGCCTGGCGCAGGTGCTGAATTTGGTGGTGCAGAAATGAATTCACAACTACCCCGACATGTCAGAGCTGCTGCATAAAGTGCGGGCCATCTGTGCATGCTTCCAGCGTTCTCATCCTGCTGCTGCTCGCCTGTCTGCGCTACTGCATAACTTTGGCCTTCCCGCTCACCGCCTCATATGCGACGTGCCCACCAAGTGGAACTCCAACTTGCACATGCTGGAGAGACTGTATGAGCAGCAGCAGGCCATAGCGGAGTTTCAGCTGCAGCACGCACGGGTCAGTCGCACTGCGGAACAGCACCACTTCACGACTAATGACTGAGCCTCCATGCGAGACCTGTGTGCCCTGTTGCGCCGTTTCGAGTACTCCATCAACATGGCCAGTGGCGATGATGCCGATATAAGCGTTACAATGCCACTTCTATGTCTCCTTGAGAAAACACTCAGGGCGATGATGGATGTGGCCCAGGGGGAGGAGGAGGAGGAAGAGTGGTCAATTCTAACACTTTCAGGCCAGTCTTTTGAAAGTAGCTCAGAGGGAGCCCACTACTGGAGGACGAGGAAGACGAGAATGAGGAGCAGGTGGAAAAGGATGAAGCATGTTCACAGCGGGATGGCAGCCAACGCAGTTCGGGCCCATCACTGGTGCGTGGCTGGGGGGAAACGGAGGACGATGACGATATGCCTCTCACAGAGGACAGCTTGTCCTTACCTCTGGACAGCCTGGCACACATGAGTGACTACATGCTGCAGTGCCTGTGCAGCGACAGCAGAGTTGCCTACATTTTAACGTGTGCTGACTACTGGGTGGCCACCCTGCTGGATCCCCGGTACAAAGACAACGTGCCCACCTTAATTCCCGCACTGGAGCATGATAGAAAAATGCACGAGTACAAGCGCGTGCTGCTAGGCAGCTCTCCTGAGAGCATTCCCAATCACACGGGGGACAAGTGGAAGCCCAAGGCGAAGGCAGAGGAGGAGCAAGAGGTCGCTAACACAGCTGTGTCACGGCCAGCTCCTCTGAGCGCAGGGTTAGCATAGCTGAGATGTTGAAAAGTTTTGTAACAGTGCCACAGTGTATTGTCTGAACGTGTATTTAGCACGACAGGGGTGTGTAATTACAGACAAATGCAGCCGCCTGTCCACAGCCAACGTGGACAAACTGAAATTTATAAAAATGAACCAGGCATGGATCCCACAGGACCTGTCCATCCCTTGTGCAGAATAGACATTTATAACTGCCTTGCCTTCAACCATACATTCTTGTACTCCAGGGAACTTCTTTATTGAATCCTCTTTTTTTAATTGTACCATTGCTTTTGGGGGCAACACCAAGTTGAATGAACCTCTCCATTGTCTGGGTACCAGGGACCTACATTTAGGCTAATCACCTGCTGATTTGGCGCGTGACATTAACCTATTTTGCAGTCAAATGACCTGTCTGGGTGCTGGGGCCTAAATAACTGAAAGTGGCCTGTTCCATTGGTGGGTAACATGATGGCTGTCTTGCTGCTATGGGACCTCTCTCCTCTATCTGGGTGCTGGGGCCTAAATAACTGAAAGTAGCCTGTTCCATTGGTAGGTAACATGATGCCTGTTTTGCTGCTATTGGACCTCTCTCCTCTGTCTGGGTGCTGGGGCTTAAATTACTGAAAGTGGCCTGTTCCATTGGTTGGTAACATGATGCCTTTTTTGCTGCTATGAGACCTCTCTCCTCTGTCTGGGTGCTGGGGCTTAAATTACTTAAAGTGGCCTGTTTCATTGGTGGGTAAAATGATGCCTGTTTTGCTGCTATGGGACCTTTCTCCTCTGTCTTGGTGCCAGGGGCCTACATTTCAGATAATCGCCTGTTGCTTTAGTGGTGACATTATCCTCTTTTGATGTTGAATGACCTCTACTCTGTCTGGGTGTCAGGGGCCTATATTTCATTTACTTACTTGTTGTGTTGGTGGGAGACATTTAACTCTTTTTAGTGTCAAATGACTGCCCCATTGTGTACGGTGTCAGGGTCCTATATGTCGTTTAATCATTTGTTGTCTTGGTGGGAGATATTAAACTATTTTCTTGTCAAATGACGGCCCCATTGTGTGAGTGTCAGGGGCCTATATGTCGCTTAATCATTTGTTGTCTTGGTGCGAGAGATTAAACTCTTTTACTGTCAAATTATCGCCCCATTGTGTGGGTGTCAGGGGCCTATATTTCGCTTATTTGCTTTCTGTCTTGGTGGGAGACATTTAACTCTTTTACTGTGAAATGACTGCCCAATTGTGTGGGTGTCAGGGGCCTATATGTCGTTTAATCATTTGTTGCTTTGTTGGGTGATATTTTACTCTTTATACTGTCAAATGACCTCGACATTGTCTGGTTGTCAGGGGCCTATATTTTGTTTAATCACTTGTTGCATTGGTGGGAGACATTTAACTCTTTTTACTGTCAAATAATTGCCCCATTGTGTGGGTGTTAGGGGTCTATATGTTGTTTAATCATTTGTTGTCTTGGTGGGAGATATTAAATCTGTCAAATTACCGCCCCATTGTGTGGGTGCCAGGGGCCTATATTTTGTTTACTTGCTTGCTCTCTTGGTGGGAGACATTTAACTCTTTTTACTATCAACTGACTGCCCCATTGTGTGGGTGTCAGGGGCCTATATGTCGTTTAATCACTTGTTGTCTTGGTGGGAGATATTAAACTCTTTTTACTGTCAAATAACTGCCCCATTGTGTGGGTGTCAGGGGCCTATATTTTGTTTACTTGCTTGTTGTCTTGGTGGGGAGACATTAAACTCTTTTTACTGTCAAATGACTGCCCACATTGTGTGGGTGTCAGAGGCCTATATGTCGTTTAATCATTTGTTGTCTTGGTGGGAGATATTAAAGCTCTTTTTACTGTCAAATGACTGCCCCATTGCCGTGGGTGTCAGGGGCTCTATATTTTGTTTACTTCACTTGTTGTATTGGTGGGAGACTTATTTAAGCTCTTTTTACTGTCTAATCGTCTTGGTGGGAGACATTAAACTCTTTTTTACTGTCAAATGACTGCTTGGCTGTCAGTATTGTGTGGGTGTCAGAGGCCTATATGTCGTTTAATCATTTGTTGTCTTGGTGGGAGATATTAAAGTCTTTTTACTGTCAAATGACTGCCCCATTGCCGTGGGTGTCAGGGGCCTATATTTTGTTTACTTACTTGTTGTGTTGGTGGGAGACATTTAACTCTTTTTACTGTCAAATGACTGCCCCATTGTGTTGTTGTCTTGGTGGGAGAGATTAAACTATTTTTACTGTCAAATTACTGCCCCATTGTGTGGGTGTCAGGGGCCTATATTTTGATTACTTGCTTGCTCTCTTGGTGGGAGACATTTAACTCTTTTTACTTTCAACTGACTGACCCATGGTGTGGGTGTCAGGGGCCTATATTTTGTTTACTTGCTTGCTGTCTTGGTGGGAGACATTTAACTCTTTTTATTGTCAACTGACTGCCCCATGGTGTGGGTGTCAGGGGCCTATATTTTGTTTACTTGCTTGCTCTCTTGGTGGGAGACCTTTAACTCTTTTTACTGTCAAATGACTGCCCAATTGTGTGGGTGTCAGGGGCCTATATGTAGTTTAATCATTTGTTGCTTTGTTGGGTGACATTTTCCTCTTCCTACTGTCAAATGACCTCTACATTGTTTGGTTGTCAGGGGCGTATATTTTGTTTCATCTCTTGCTGCATTGGTGGGAGATATTAAACTATTTATACTGTCAAATGACCTTTTACATTGTCTGGTTGTCAGGGGCCTATATTTCGTTTAATCGCTTGCTGCATTGGTGGGAGACATTAAACTCTTTTTACTGTCAAATGACCTCTCCTCTGTCTGGGTGTCATAGGCCTACATAAATGATAATGGCCTGTTCAATTGCAGGTTGACCTAAGGCCTGTGTTGCTGTTACGGGACCGCTCTCCTCTTTGCGGGTGCCATGATCCTCCTGAATTAGTAAAGGAGGCCTGTGGCACTGCTAGGGGAAATCAATACTGATTTGGCATGATTGTAACTCTCCTCTTTGTGGGTGCCATGGGTTTGGAATCTGTGAATGAGGCCTGTGGCATTGCTGGGGGAAAACCAATACTGTCTTGGCGTGATTTTAACTCTCCTCTTTGTTGGTCCCGTGGGCCTGAATGTTTGAATAAGGCCTGTGGCCCTGCAGGCAGACATGATTCCTTCTTGGCTGTGATGTGAACTTCAACTCCCATGTATGGTTGCCATGGCCCTGAGTCTGTGAATGAGGCCTGTGGCACTGCTGACAGACATGAATCATTTTTAGCTGTGATGAGAACTTCAACTCCCATAGCATTCCCACCTGACGCCACCCCAACCTCTTATTCCACCTCCTCCTCCAAGTTGCCAATTAATATTGGTTAATTTTTATTTATTTTATTTCAAGTCATTTCCCTATCCACATTTGTTTGCAGGGATTTACCTACACTGTGCTGCCTTTTGCAGCCCTCTAGCCCTTTCCTGGCTATTTTACAGCCTTTTTAGTGCCCAAAGTTCGGGTCCCCATTGACTTTAATGGGGTTCCGGGTCAAGTTCGGGTCAAGTTCGGATCCCGAACATTTTCGTGAAGTTCGGCCGAACTTCTCGAACCCGAACATCCAGGTGTTTGCTCAACTGTAATAAGTACATTTCACATGTTTACTATTCAGTAGTTATTAAAGTAGTCTTTTCTCTCTTCTAGTTCCCACTGTGTTTCCTCATAAATTACCATGGCATCGACCTGTAGTTCTGAGCCTTTGTTATGTCGAGCATGCTCAGTGTGTTGCTAACAATTCTCTAACTCAGGGATGCTCAACCTGCGGCCCTCTAGATGTTGCAAAATTACAACTCCCATTATGCCATGCTGATAGCGGAATGCTGCCCAGGCGTGCTGGGAGTTGTAGTTTTGCAACAGCTGAAGGGCCGCAGGTTGAGCATCCCTGCTCTAGATAAATGTCTTGTGAAACAAAGGGACATGTTAGTTTGCTAGTGATTACTGAGTAGAGCGGGCGTGTCTAGACTGTATATCAGGCAGCCAATCAATAAACATCAACACTCATGAATAAGCACAAACTCACAGCAGGAAAGCTAGGGATTGGGGGATTGTAGTCTTCAGAGTTTTGTGAGGGAAGATCAGGTGCCATGATACTCTAACTGTGTTGCAGGCTCACATAGGAGCTAGACAAATGGATTGTAAGGTAAATTGAAGCTCTGGTTATATGTATAGGTATGGGTTCTGGTTGGGTCACAGCTTTAAGCCTTAATGCAGTTTTCAAAAATATGGTTACTTTACCAGAAAACCTCTTTAATAAGACCCCATTTGGTCCCCACTCAGACCCCAAATGTTTATAAGACCCCCAATCATACCTCAGATCAGATTCCCAATGTGAAAAAGACCTCCATTCAGACCTAAGATCAGATCCCCAATGTTAATGATCCCCTAATCAGACCTCAGTTCAGAGCCCCAATGTCAATAAGACCCCCATTCGGACCTCAGATCAGAGCCCCAATTTGAATGACCTCTCATTCAGACCTCATATCAGATCCTCATGTAAATCAAAGCTCAGAGCAGACAAAAAAATAAAAATTAATAAATCAAATTACCTCTCCTGATTCAGACACTGCAGGAGAAGACCAGGAAGCACTGCATCCCAATCCTGTCATAAGAAGCGCTCGTTAGTATTTGCCCCATAAGATGCACTGACATTTTCTCCTCACTTTGGGGAATTGTGTCTTATAGGGAAAAATATGGTAAATCTTTGAATAATATTGCTGTACATTACGATGTAATAGCAAACAACAAAAATAACCCATCCCCTCCTCCCACCCAAAAGAAAAACTTGAGTCTTTTTACCTCCTAATTTGTGGTATTACCATACTTACTTTCCAATAGGAATTGTCCATTATTTTAATAATGTAAATCTTCACACAAAATACCGATTGCGTTGGTCCAAGCTTCAAATTCAGGATGGTCACATGCCTTCCAATTTTAATAATAATTAGGAATAAACAAATCTACTTTAGATGGTACATCTGAAGTCGATTCGCTAAAATGTTGTTCTAATACTGTAAGGAGATCCGCTCTCTACAGTATTAGAATGTATTAGCTCAGATGAGCCAAAGTTAGTACTTAGTGAAGTCATGCTAGACTTTGTGTTATAACTTCAGGAATTAATTATTACTGTAAAAACCTTGGTAGAAGTTATTACACAAGGTCTCGCGTGACTTCATGAAGTAATAACTTTGGCTCGTCGGAGCTAATACATTCTAATACTGTACAGAGCGAGATCTCCGTACAGTATTAGTGCAGATTTTTAGCGAATCGACTTTGAATGTATCATCTGAAGTCAATTCGCTCATCCCTTACAATAATAATAATAATAACAATAATAATAACTCACTCGCTTTGCCCTTTAACTCCAACACTACTATCTACTTCTACTAACTACTGTTCAAAGGGGATTATAAAATCAAATAAAGCATTCCTTTCCTCTATAGTTTTCATGCAATAGATATATAAAGCTTGAGCCAATGCAAAAACATATGTATAAAACGTGCCTTAATATTCATGCACCTAGAGCAGAAATAATCTGTCATCAGATAAATTTTATTCAAAAGTTTAAGGCTACATTCAAACAAAGCTTTTTTCGTCCCATGTCCGATCCGCATTTTTGTATATTCATATATATATGGAGTTGCAAAAGATGTTATTTGTGATGTGCTGTCCACATCCAAACATGTCCTATTCTTGTCCGTTTTGTGGACAAGAATAGGCATTTTGACAATGGGACCGGCGGAAAGTTTGGGATGAACATAGCCGGTATTCGCAGTTTGTATACCACTATATGGATAGGGCCGTGTGAATGTAGCCTAAGAGTAAAGTACACATTATGCAACAAAATGATTTTAGAAGGTACCAGGAAAAGATGGATGTTATGAGTATGAGATCAGTTTTCCAATTTACAAACACACAAACACACAGGAGAAAAAACTGCAAATTCTATGTGTAGATGAGTTCCACCATTAAAATATACATTGAAGCTATGTACTATTGGATACCAACACAAAGTGAAGCCCATTTAATTGAAAAGGAGACTATATGGTCAAAAAGTATGTTTGTTTATTGAGTTCAAGTGTTTCAACCACAAATATTGCAAAAAACTGCATAACATCAAGAACACACACATGCAATCTCATAGGTACACTTTACATAGTATAGTTAAAAAGACAGAAGTCCATCAAGTTCAAACAAGTAATGGGTGGGAATGTGAACTTAGAAAATGAGAAGGAGAGGAACATTATCTCATCGAGGAACACAAGTATTAGGTGCCTGATGCTTCTCTCATCAACATCATATGTCAGGGGACAGTTGGGAGCTCCCCATACACATTAAACTGTTGGCCGAACTTGCTGAGAACAGCAGGTTTGTTCAAAAATACACTAAAGTTTATGGGACCTATAAAGAAAAGAAAACATAACTTATTTAAAAAATAGTGGATGTTGTCTATACTTCTCTAAATGGGCCAAATATAACAATGATTATTTATAGGAAAGAAATAGCTTTAGAAAATATTTATGTCGTTCTTGCTGTTACCGTGTCCTGAGGTAGTCTATTCCACAGGTTCATAGTTCTTATGGTAAAGAAGCCTTGACAATTTTGGAGATTTAACTTTTTCTTCTCCAGACAGTGGCACTGCCCCCATGTCTTTTGAGGGAATTTTACATTAAACAGCTTTTCACCACATTTTTTAATGTACCATTTATATTTAATCTGCTATATTTACTATAGTTAACTATTATGTTATGCTATTATTGCTACTAACTGAAAGAGCTGGGTGGATGAGTGCTGAAGCACGTGCAGAGTTAGGGCTCATGCACACAGTCATTTGATGTTTTGTGGTCTGCAAATTGTGGGTCAGCGAAACACAGATGGTGGCTGTGTGTATTGCACATTTTGCGGAATGGAACGTCCTGCCCTTTATAGAACTGTTGTATCCTTGTCTGTAAAAAGAATAGGACATGTTTTAATTTTTGTGGGGCTTCAAAATTAACATACAAATGGGGACAGCACCCTGGTGTGCAGTTCTCATCTTTGCGGCCCCATTGAAGTGAATGGGTCCGCATCCCACTAGCAAAACATGCAGATTGGATGCAGATCAAAAATACGTTCATGTGCATGATGTCACAGTGGGAAGTGGGGAAACCCCCACCGTGCATCGTCTGTGGCCGCTGGGACAGATAGCAGGAAAAGGGAGCTGGTGACCTCCTGAACCATCCCTATAGAGCAGTGGCCTCCTAACTGTATGGGCCGACCTTGAAGGTAGGAGGGCCCATACCTCAGGAACCTGGAGCCCTAAGAATCCCTGCTTAACCCTGGATATAGTGACAGGGCAGAGACCACCTGCTCATCCAATACCACAGATGGGCAGGAGTCTCCAGAGGCCCCTCTGCAGCCGAGAACCAGACTGTGTGCGCCCGCATGGCAGGCAAGTAACATGGGAAATAACGTACAGAGAACCCACACTTACCTGCCGCCCTGGAGATGACGAACCAGCGCCAGGAACTCCTGGACCCCTATCGCGGACACCAGATGCATGGGGAGATCCTGGCAGGGCAGCACACCATCTGGTCTTTGCTTAAACCCCTCCGGGAAAGCAAGCCCCTTCCGGAGCAGCAAACAACTATGACCATACACCAAACAGACAAGATAAACAATGGACAATGAAACCAATATAACAAATAAGGGTGGCTTACGCAGACATAACAGTGGGAACACACAACAAGCTCACTACAGCACACACTCTCACTGAGGCTGGACAAACAAAACTGACATCAGGCTGCAAACACACACACATAAGGAGGCCTGAGGTCACACCCACTACACACCCATTAACTCTGTGCACACCACACCTAGCACAAAGACATTAACCCCATGTGCACCACACACAGGGAAAAAGCAAACCACACAGATGTGAGTGTCTCGCATGCTCTAGACACAAAGTTGCCAGCGGCAACCCACATGAGACTACAACGTATGGTCCCATGCGCGGCAACCGAAAACCATGCCGCTGGCAAGAGCATGCGAGACAGAGGAACACAACCTCAACACAGGTCGTGACATACCATTTGCAGCCGGCAACGGCATGTAAAATAAGAGTCACAACCCACCGCGGGTCATGACAAACACAACCTCAACAGAGGTCATTACATACGTGTTGCCAACGTCAACCGCATGTAGACACAAGGGTCACAACCCCACCGCGGGTCGTGACACATGAGCCCTTAAAATCACCTATCCTCTGTTGCAACACTCACTAACAGAATTTCAAACTACCCTTGGAACTGACATCAGAATAAGAAATGGTTGTCCAGCTTCAGACAGAACTAAGAACACCTTTTACAATGCTTTAGGAAGTACAACATGCTCTTTGGAGTAATAAATAACATTTGGAAGGTGGTCTGATGAGTGGAACATGTGTTTGGTGGATGCCCAAAGTTTAGTAGAGGAGGAATCATTGCACGGTGTCTTTCTTCCAGGTTTAAACTAGGCCTCTTATTTCTAGTGTAGAGAAATGTCAAAGCTACATCATATAAAGAGACTTTAGACAACTGTAGACAACTGTATACAGATACAACAAATTGTGTATTTCACTGTAGGATGTGCTATTCCATTAATATAAAAAAAAAACATTTTTATGAACATTTGCTGTGCCAAATGAGCGTCTATGATGTGAAGAACACTAATGTCAAATGAAGCATCTATTAGTTATACTTTGTGGCAAGCGTTTGGGGAGGACATTACTGTTACAGCATAACTGTGCTCTTGTATATAAAGCGAGCTCCATAAAAAATGCTTTGAATTTGGTATCAAGAAATTTGAATGGCCTGCATAAGGCCCTAACTTCAACCCTATCAAATACCACTAAGATGAAAAAGAACTTAACAATAAGTTAAGACAGGTGCACTCTGCGGTAATATTATACCCTCACACTGATGTTAAAATTGAGAGGTTAGTTCGACATATCCTACTAGGAGGACACATCTTAAGCGCGGGCACCGTGCCAATGTCTCTCAAGTAGCCCAAGGCCCTACCACTCGACCTACCTGTGCCGTATGGGCGATACCAGGAGCCAGTGGGCTGAATTATGGGAGGATAAGGTCTGACTAACAAACACCTTCCCAGTTACCTCCAGCATGTAGCCATGCTTGCAATGGGAGGTGGGAGGTGCCTGTGAGCCCCACCCGAGACTGGCTGATATGGCCCAGGGCCTCACAGGTGCACCTAAATGTAGCCTGTAGATGAAAAGCAGGCACATTTAAATTGGAGTTTATACACCTCCAAACATTAGAATATACAGACCATTAAAAAGCGTGATGTGGTGTTAAACAGGCAGGATATGCTCAAACCCATATGCAGTTGTGCATGTATATAGGGGAGCATATCCTGCACTTGTAATCCGTTGCTGATGGCAATCAACAGCAAAAAAATGCATACAATGGAAGATACCAGCAACGGACTAAAAGTACCACAATAACCATCCTGCATACGGTAACAATTATGTCGATGTGGAGAATAATCAAAACGTAACAATAGCAAAGACAGGTGCACTCTGCGGTAATATTAAACCCTCACACTGATGTTAAAATTGAGAGGTTAGTTCGACATATCCTACTAGGAGGACATGGCTTAAGCTCGAGCACCGCACCAAGGTCTCTCCAGTAGCCTAGGCCCTACCATTCACCTACCTGTGCCGTATGGGTGATACCAGGGGCCAGTGGGCTGAATTATGGGAAGATAAGGTCTGACTAACAAGCGGCTTCCCAGTTACCTCCAGCATGTAGCCATGCTTGCAATGGGAGGTGGGAGGTGCCTGTGAGCCCCACCCGAGACTGGCTGATATGGCCCAGGGCCTCACAGGTGCACCTAAATGTAGCCTGTACCACAAAAACCATCGTACATATGGTACAAGTTCCACAATAACCATCCTACATACGAGCTTAAAACATGTCCTCCTAGTAGGATATGTAGAACTAACCTCTCAATGTTATTGTGTGAGGGTTTAGTATTACAGCAGAGTGCACCAGTCTTTGCTATTGTTACATTTTGATTGTTCTCCACATCCACATAATCGTTACCGTATGTAGGATGGTTATTGTGGTACTTGTAGTCCATTGCTGGCATCTTCCATTGTATGCATTTTTGCTGTTGATTGCCGTCCATAGCGGACTACAAGTGCAGGCTATGCTCCCCTATATACATGCACAACTGCATATGGGTTTGAGCAGAGGCGTAACTAACGGCTCATGGGCCCTGGTGCAGAGTTCAGCTTGGGCCCCCCTTCCCTCAGTGCTTTGTGTGTCTTCTTATGCAGCACAAGGGTCTTTGGGCCCCCTCAGGCTCCTGGGCCCGGTAGCGACTGCTACCTCTGCACCCCTTATAGCTACGCCCATGGGTTTGAGCATATCCTGCCTGTTTAACACCACATCAAGTTTTCTAATGAGATCAAAAGAACCACAAATTCTGTGCCTAACCTCACAAATGCATTTTTAATTAAATAGCACAGATTCCCACAGACTCAAACCAAAATTCTAGGAAACACCTCCTCAAAAAAGTAGGGGCTGTTAAAGCAAGAAAAAGACCCACATCCATTGTAAACCTCATGTTTTTTAACCGCCTGCCGACAGCCTAACACACGGATGAGTCCTGGCGGCGCAGGTTTTATTCCTCCTGGGCGCATCAGCGCATCATCTGGCGATAGCGATATTTCCTGTGAGCGCGGCGCGTTCACAGTGGCCGCAACTCTGCAGTTATACTGCAGCCTGCCAGTGATGATCAATCGCTGGCAGGCTGTAGAAGTAAAATAAATTAAATCAATTAGGTATATCACACGCTGTTTTGTTAACAGAGTCTGATATACCTGTTACCTAGTCCATTTGCTGGGATCGACCACCAGAGGACCAGGTAGCTCTGTAAAGTAGCACCAAGCAACACACTACACCCCCCTGTCACTTATTAACCCCTTATTAACCCTGATCACCCCATATAGACTCCCTGATCACCCACCTGTCATTGATCACCCCCTGTAGGCTCCATTCAGACGTCCATATGTGTTTTGCGGATCTACGAATCAGCGGATCTACAAAACACGGACACCGGCAATGTGCTTTCCACATTTTGCAGATCCGCACATTGCCAGTACTATATAGAAAATGCCTTTACTTGTCCGCAATTGCGGACAAGAATAGAGACATGTTCTGTATTTTGCGGAACGGAAGTGCAAATTCGGATCGAGCGGGACAAAGTCTGTCCCCATAGAAATGAATGGGTCCACAATTCCGTTCCGCAAACAGAATTGCGGACGTGTGAATAGAGCTTAAGGGTTCCTTATCACCGCCAGTTAGTTAGCTACTTGTTAGGTAGTTAGCGCCCAGCCCACTGCACCGCAGTCACTGATTTTGCAGAGATTTTTCATCCACATTGATCGATGCGAATGAAGAAATCTGTGCCGTTCATTTTTCTTTTAGCCCAGAGGCTGAACGGAAAAAAAATCTCATTACCCATATGCTCAATATAAGTAGAATAGCAGAAACTCCTAATGCTGGCCATACATGTAATGATTGCGGAGACCCTCAAATGCCAGGGCAGTACAAACACCACACAAGTGACCCTATTTTGGAAAGAAGACACCCCAAGGTATTACATGAGGGGTATGGTGAGTTCATGTAAAATTTTATTTTTGTCACAAGTTAGTGGAATATGAGACTTTGTAAAAATAAAAATAAAAACAATTTCCTGCTAAAAAAATATTTTCTGTGAACTCGCCATGCCCCTCACAGAATACCTTGGGGTGTCTTCTTTCCAAAATGGGGTCACATGTGGAGTATTTATACTGCCCTGGCATTTTAAGAGCCTAAAGCGTGAGAATGCAAATGCGTAAAAATATCCTGTGAAATCCTAAAGGCACTCAATGGAATTTAGGCCCTTTGCGCATCTTGGCTGCAAAAAGTGTCACTCATGTGGTATTGGGGTATATTTTTACATATAACCATGCTGGGTGTGAAATATCTCTGTAAATGACAACTTTTTAAAAATTTTATACAAAGTTGTCAGTTTACAGAGATATTTCTCTCACTCAGCATCAGTATATGTAAAAATACACAACAAAACACATTGCCCTACTTCTTCTTAGTACGGCGATACCACATGTGTGCCACTTTTTGCAGGCTACGTGCGTAAAGGGCGTAAGTCAACGAGTACCTTAGGCTTTACAGGGCTGCTCACAATTTAGCCCCGCCCAAAATGCCAGAACAGTAAACACACCCCACAAATGACCCCATTTTGGAAAGTAGACACCCCAAGGTATTCACTGAGGTGCATAGTGAGTCCGTGGGAGATTTATTTTTTTTTGCCAGAAGTTAGCAGAAATGTAAACTTTATATATTTTTTTTCCTGAGAAAGTGTCATTTTCCGCTAACTTGTGAAAAAAAAATGAAATGATACATGAACTCACCATGCCCCTCAACGAATACTTTGGGGTGTCTTCTTTATAAAATGGTGTCATTTGGGGGGTATTTATACTATCCTGACATTCTAGCACCTGAAGAAACATGACAGGTGCACAGAAAGTCAGAGCTGCTTCAAAATGCAGAAATTCAGTTTTTTGCACCATAGTTTGTAAACGATATAACTTTAACCCAAACCAATAAATATACACTTATTGCATTTTTTTTAATCAAAGACATGTAGAACAATACATTTAAAGAAAAATTTATATAGAAATGTAGTTTTTTTTTAAAAAAAATTACAACAGAAAGCGAAAAATTACATTTTTTTGCAAAAATTTCGTTAAATTTTTAATAATAGCAAAAAAAGTAAAAATGTCAGCAATAGTGTTGAGCGAACAGTTCAAGCATAGTTCGGGTTCTTACCGAATTTTGGGGTGTTGGGGACACGGACCCGGACCCGAACATCTTCAAAAATGTTCGGGTTCGGATCTGTTGTTCGGCAATTTCTTCCCGCTTTCTGAAGGGCTGCACAGCAGCCAAGTAGCTCCGGTTTTACTTCTTGCCCTAAGAAGCCATCACAGGCATGCATACTAATGGCATGGCTGTGATTGGCCAAGTGCAGTATGTGACCCAGCCTCTATTTAAGCTGGAGTCAAGTGGCGCCTCACATCACACTGCTCTGATTAGTGTAGGGAGAGGGCGCAGCTTACGTAAGAGGCGAGATTAGGCAGGGAAAAGTCAGCAAAAGCACCTAATGAAGTGATCGATCTACAGCTGTGAATGATTCAACTTCTGCAAGTTAATTGCTCACTGGTTTTTAAGCTGCACAGAGCGTTTTTCTGTCACTTTTTTATAGGGGTGATCGGTGGCCATTTTGTGACTTGTGGTGCACCAGAACAAGCTGCCACCAAGTCCATCAATCTATCAATACTAGTGTTTTTTGCTATATCCTACATCAGGGGCTTGGCTGTGCTTATTGTCACCCCTAGAAACTCAGGATAGAAATTTCTATATTTTATTGAGGGGTTAAATTCAATTGCCAAAATAGCAATCCCCAAAATCTGGTGTCCCAGCTGTGGCTAGCCAAGTGTAATACTGTCTGCTGTCTAGCAAAGGATAGATAATTTTCTGCGGTGAAATTAAATTGCCAAAATAACAATCCATTAAATCTGGTGTCCCAGCAGTGGCTGGCAAAGTATAATAGTGTCCGGCAAAGGATATATTCTTTTCTGGGGTGAAATTCAATAGGCAAAATAGCAATACCGTAAATCTGGTGTTCCAGTTGTTGCAGGCCTAGTTTGAATCGGTCCGTAACAGGGTATATTTTGTTCGGGGTTAAATTTAATCGCCAAAATAGCAATACCATAAATCAGTAGTTTCAGCTGAGGCTGGCCAAGTTTAATAGTGTCCTGCAGAGGATATATTTTGTTCTGGGGTGAAATTCAATTGCCAAAATAGCAATACCGTAAATCTGGTGTCCCAGCAGTGGCTGGCCAAGTTTAATAGTGTAAGGAAAAGGATACATTTTTTATGGGGTGACATTAAATTGCCACAATATCAATACCATAAATCAGTGGTTTCAGCTGTGGCTGGCCAAGTTTAATAGTGTCCGGCAAAGGATAGATTTTTTTCGGGGTTTAAATTCAATTGCCAAAATAGCAATACAGTAAATCTGGTGTCCCAGCAGTGGCTGGACAAGTTTCATAGTGTCAGGCATAGGATATATTATTTTCTGCTGTGAAATTCAGTTGCAAAAATAGAAATACAGTAAAACTGTTGTTCCAGCTGTTGCAGGCTTCGTTTAAATCTTTCCATAAAAGGGTATATTTTTTTCTGGGGTGAAATTAATTTGCCAAAATAGCAAAACCCTGATTCTGGTGTTCCAGCTGTTGCTGGCCTAGTTTAAATCTGTCAGTAAAGGGTATATTTTTTTGGGGTGAAATTTAATTGCCAAAATAGCAATACCACTGAATCTGGTGTTCCAGCTGTTGCAGGCCTAGCTGACATATGTCCGTAACATGAAATATTTTGTTCTGGGGTGAAAGTCAATTGCCAAAATAGCAATACCATAAATCAGTGGTTTCAGCTGTGGCTGGCAAAGTTTAATAGTGTCCTGCAAAGGATATATTTTGTTCTGGGGTGAAATTCAATTGCCAAAATAGCAATACCGTAAATCTGGTGTCCCAGCAGTGGCTGGCCAAGTTTAATAGTGTACAGCAAAGGATACATTTTTTCTGGGATGAAATTCAATTGCCAAAATAGCAATACCATAAATCAGTGGTTTCAGCTGTGGCTGGCCAAGTTTATTAGTGTCCAGCAAAGGATATATTTTTTTCTGGGGTGAAATTCAATTGCCAAAATAGCAATACCCTGAATCTGGTGTTCCAACTGTTGCAGGGCTAGTTTAAATCTGTCCGTAACAGGGTATATTTTTTTCTGGGGTGAAATTCAATTGCCAAAATAGCAATACCATAAATCAGTAATTTCAGCTGTGGCTGGCCAAGTTTAATAGTGTCCTGCAAACGATACATTTTGTTCTGGGGTGAAATTCAATTGCCAAAATAGCAAAACCATAAATCAGTGGTTTCAGCTGTGGCTGGCTAAGTTTAATAGTGTCCTGCAGAGAATATATTTTGTTCTGGGGTGATATTCAATTGCCAAAATTGCAATACCCTGAATCTGATGTTCCAGCTGTTGCAGGCCTAGTTTAAATCTGTCCGTAACAGGGTATATTTTTTTCTGGGGTGAAATTCAACTGCCAAAATAGCAATACCATAAATCAGTGGTTTCAGCTGTGGCTGGTCAAGATTAATATTGTCCGGCAAAGGATATATTTTGTTCTGGGGTGAAATTCAATTGCCAAAATAGCAATACCATAAATCAGTGGTTTCAGCTGTGGTTGGCCAAGTTTAATAGTGTCCGTAAAGGATATATTTTGTTCTGGGTTGAAATTCAATTGCCAAAATAGCAATACCATAAATCGGTGGTTTCAGCTGTGGCTGGCCAAGTTTATTAGTGTCCGGCAAAGAATAGATTTTGTTCTGGGGTAAAATTCAATTGCCAAAATAGCAAAACAATCAATCAGTGGTTTCAGCTGTGGCTGGCTAAGTTTAATAGTGTCCTGCAAATGATATATTTTGTTCTGGGGTTAAATTCAATTGCCAAGATAGCAATACCGTAAATCTGGTGTCACAGCAGTGGCTGGACAAGTTTCATAGTGTCCGTCATAGGATATATTATTTTCTGCTGTGAAATTCAGTTGCAAAAATAGAAATACAGTAAAACTGTTTTTCCAGCTGTTGCAGGCTTCGTTTAAATCTGTCCGTAAAAGGGAATATTTTTTTCTGGGGTGAAATTAAATAGTGTTGAGCGCGAATATTCGAATAGCGAATTTTATCGCAAATATCGCACTTTCGCGATATTTCGAATATAGCGCTATAAATTCGCTATTTCGAATATTCGTTTTTTTAGTTTTTTTTGTTATATTTTTTTCTTTCCCACTTCCCAAAAAGTAGTTCTTACCTGTCCTGAGGATTCCTGGCTTCCTGGCTGCTCCAGTCACTGCCCGTTGCCGCTTCTGCCGACTTCCGTGCTCATGGAGCGTCCCATTCACCATGGGAGCGTCTCCATATACTAAAATGTACTGTCAGAATTGAGAATTACGTTGAAATCGCAATGCGATTAATTCAGGTTATATTAATCGCATTGTGATTACAACTTATCAGTGCACTGCTATCTTACATATTAGGCTAGAATTACGAATATGGAATATAGCTAGCAGTGCTAAGTAGAAATGCAATGCGATTACTCCAAGTTATATTAATCGCATTGCGATTTCAATTAGCACTGCTATAATATATTCCATATTCGTTAACCGTTAATTCTAGCAAGCTGACCCAGCTCTAGTTGAAATCGCAATGCGATTAATATAACTTGAAGTAATCACATTGCGATTTCTACTTAGCACTGCTGCTATATTCCATATTCGTTAATTCTAGCTGTGGTAGGTGCAGGGTGCCGTCGTGGATGGCAGGTGCGTGTCACCGAGGTTCATAGCCTCGGTGAGGTAAGAGCCATTTTGTTGATGTCAGCAGCAGGTAGTGCTACTGACACAGTTGCTAAATAGCATGGCTGCAAAGCCGATCCGGGCCGGCTCTTACCGGGAGCAGCTAAAGTGTAGGGTGGGTGGCTGCTCCCCACGACCCAGTCCTGATTTTGGGCTGGGTTTAAAACACAGCCAGCACCAGCAGCTGGGTGTGATTGTCCTGGAGCTGCTGTTAGTGCTGTGGAGCTCTCTGGGCTGGAAGCAAGAGCCCAGCAAGGAGGAGTGCAGACGGCCTGGAAGCCTGAGGTGGATTGTCTTGCGGCTGGGCTGACAGCCAGATGCGAACCTGCACCTAAACCTCCCAGGTGATTGGAACCTGTATTGGACTGTTTTGTTTTGCCTCACGTTTTCTGCTGTGTGTGAATTAACACCAAGTGACTGTTCGCTGTTTATTTTGTGCAAGTGTGAATTAAACACTGTTTGCTGCACTTTCTGGACTCCCTTTTGCCTCTGTACTGCACCCGCACCGCTATCTACCAGAGCGACTCCCCACATTTGGTGTCGGATGCGGGCATGCGCAGTGAGGCTGGCGTGGAACGCCCGAAGTTTGTTTGTTTTGCTGGGCACGAGTGCATGGAATATATTAAACCAGCAAAGTTACAAGCAGGAATTTCTGACAACATGGAGGCTGCTGTGAGAGCTCTTATAGAGGCTAACGTGCAGCAGCGGGAGACCAACCAGCTACTGTTACAGCACGTGATGGCGTTACAAGCTGCAGGAGCGTCCCACCACGACCATGATGCCCGGAGCGGTCCGTGCGGCGATCCCAAAGATGACCCCCTCGGGCGAGCGTTGAGACATATCTGGCGGTCTTTGAAAAGGTGGCCGTGAGGAAAAGGGTTACCCGTGACCAGTGGGCTGAAGTGGTCGCTCCGTTCCTGGCATCCGGACCCCAGAAGGTTTTTTTTGATTTAGCGGATGACCAGGCTGCTGACTACCCAACGGTGAAGGGGGAGATCCTGGCCAGGCTGGGAAGAAACGTGTTGGTCCGGGCTCAGCGGGTCCACCAGTGGGACTTTAAGCGGCTGAAGCCTGCCAGGCCGCAGTACTATGAGTTGCTGCACAGGTTGCAAAAATGGCTGCAGCCTGATATTACTAAAGTCCCGACTGCTATGCTGGACCATTTGTTGGCTGACATGTCTCTGGAGGGCCTTGCCTTACCCCCTTCAGCACTGGATAGGCCAGGTATCACCCGCTAATGCCCTAGAAATGAGTCGATCTGGTGTGAGCGCTATGAGGCCACAAAAACCTGCAACGGGTGTTGTTGGGAAGGGGCGGTCAAACCCCGGAGGTCTCCCATCCAGTCCCGGCGTCTGATACCTGAGAGACCTGTTCAGGTGTGCCCCTGTGGACCCGGCTCCGATTTTCTGCTGGCGGTGTCCAGGAGCCTGGCCACGTAAGGGCCGACTGCCCACAGCGGGAGAACCCATGGAAACTAATTATGGGTACCGGGCTTCATGTATGCCAGGAGACTGTGTGCAACCGGCACTCCCGAGACAATAGACAATCGTCACCTGTGCCAGGTGCAAGTGGGTGATAATCTGGCAGTGGCGCTGCTTGGACTCAGGAGCCTAGTAACCCTGGTAAGTGCTGCCCTGGTACAGCCCTCCCAGTATACGGGCCGGAAAAGTTGGTGTGGTGTGCATACATGGAGACTTAAAGGACTATCCACTGCCGTAATGTCTCTGACCACGGTGGCCAGCACATGGACTTGTGAAGTGGCGATCTCCACAAAGTTACCTTATGAACTAATAATTGGGAGAGACTTCCTGGTTTTCCGTCCCTATGGCCTGAGATGAAAGTGACTAATAGCCATGAGACAGGGTAACCCTAGCAGAGTGGCCTGGTTCCAGTGGGAGGCCAGAGCCCTGGGAGCCTGAGTCCGAAGGACCTGCCATGAGGTGACCACCACTTCTGTAGTAGAGGGGAGCCACCCCCACTGAGTGTAATGGTGGGAGACATGGAGGCGGAGGACATGGAGGCCACCAGGACCTGGGTTGGCAGACCTCCCGTCTCCGGAGAAAATTTTAGGACCGCCTAACACCGGGACCAAACCCTAACCAGGGCCTGGGAGAATGTGTGGAAGTTGATGGTAAACCCCAGAAACCAGGGGCTGAGTTAATATTTCCCCGCTTTGTTGTTCACCAGAAATGTTATATCGGGTGAACCAAATCCGAGGTGAACCTGTTGAACAGTTGGTGGGTGCCCACAGCGTATCATAAGCTTGTCATGGAGCTTGCCCACCAACATGTTCTTGAGGGGACACCTGGGGTGGCAGAAAACCCAGGACCGCATACTGCAGCGGTTTTATTGGCCTGGTGTGTTTAAGGAGGTAGAAGAATATTGTAAATCTTGTCCAACCTGTCAGGTAAATAGCCCCCAGCCACATTTCCGTAGTCCTCTGGTACCTCTTCCAATCATTGAGGTCCCGTTTGAGCGTATCGCTATGGATCTAATCGGGCCTGTACCAAAAGTCTGCCAGGGAGCCACCAACACATTCTGGTAGTTCTCGACTATGCCACTCGGTATCCGGAGGCGGTGCCTCTGCGACATACCTCAGCTAAGCTCATTGCCAAAGAATTAATGGAAATGTTTTCCCGTGTGGGCCTGCCAAAGAGGTTCTGACAGACCAAGGGACCCCTTTATGTCCAAAGTTATGAGGGAACTGTGTAAATTGTTGCGTATAAAGCAATTGCGGACGTCCGTTTACCATCCACAAACGGACGGTCTTGTCGAAAGTTTAACCAAACTCTAAAAAATATGTTAAAAGGGTGGTGTCTAGAGATGGGAAGGACTGGGACCTGCTTCTGCCCTATCTCATGTTCGCCAGTGCGAGAGGTGCCCCAGGCCTCTACTGGGTTCTCGCCCTTCGAACTGCTTTATGGCAGACACCCTCGGGGCCTGTTGGATATCGCCAAGGAAGCGTGGGAACAACAGCCTGTCCCCCACAAAAGTGTCATTGAGTATGTCACCCAGATGCAGGACCGGATGGAAAGGGTGTTGCCGCTGGTCCGGGAGCATATGGAGGCAGCGCAACAAGCCCAGAGTAGGGTGTATAATCGTCAGGCTCGAGTGCGGGACTTCAATCCGGGAGATCGGGTTTTGGTTCTGGTACCCACCCTTGACAGCAAGTTCCTAGCTAGGTGGCAGGGCCCTATGAGGTGATCGAGAAGGTAGGGAAGTAAATTACAAGGTACACCAGCCAGGGCGGCGCAAGCCGAGCAGGTGTGCCACGTGAATTTACTAAAGCCGTGGAAGGATAGGGACACGGCCGGCGACCACAGCCCCGGCCAGGGCTCTAGAGTGAAAAGGGTCCAGCCCCACAGTTCGAGGCCTGTGAAGCCGTAACCACGGTAAAAATTGCAGACAGCCTGTCTTCCAAACAAGTTCAGGAAGTCAGGGAGTTCATCAGTCGGAACACGGATGTGTTCTCGGACCTCCCTGGCCGCACGTCTCTCATCCAACATGACATCGTCACTGAGCCTCAGGCCAAGATCCGGTTAAAACCATACCGGGTACCCGAGGCTCGGCGACGGGCCATCGCGGAGGAAGTGCAATTAATGTTGAAGCTCGATGTCATTGAGGAGTCGAGAAAAGTGAGTGGGCCAGTCCCATAGTCCTAATACCCAAGCCGGATGGGGCGTTGCGGTTCTGCAACGATTTTCGCATAAGTTAAATGAAGTGTCCAAGTTTGATGCGTATCCCATGCCCCGGGTAGACGAGCTTGTTGAGAATTTAGGACAAGCCCGTTATTTTTCTGTGCTGGACCTCACTAAAGGGTACTGGCAGGTACCCTTAGCGGATCGGCCAAGGAAAAAACCGCTTTTGTTACCCGCAGGGCCTGTATCACTACAAGGTGTTACCCTTTGGCCTGCATGGCGCCCCGCCACCTTCAAGGTTAATGGACATAGTGCTGGCTGTGAATGATTCAACTTCTGCAAGTTAATTGCTCACTGGTTTTTAAGCTGCACAGAGCGTTTTCTGTCACTTTTTATAGGGGTGATCGGTGGCCATTTGTGACTTGTGGTGCACCAGAACAAGCTGCCACCAAGTCCATCAATCTATCAATACTAGTGTTTTTTGCTATATCCTACATCAGGGGGCTTGGCTGTGCTTATTGTCACCCCTAGAAACTCAGGATAGAAATTTCTATATTTTATTGAGGGTTAAATTCAATTGCCAAAATAGCAATCCCCAAAATCTGGTGTCCCAGCTGTGGCTAGCCAAGTGTAATACTGTCTGCTGTCTAGCAAAGGATAGATAATTTTCTGCGGTGAAATTAAATTGCCAAAATAACAATCCATTAAATATGGTGTCCCAGCAGTGGCTGGCAAAGTATAATAGTGTCCGGCAAAGGATATATTCTTTTCTGGGGTGAAATTCAATAGGCAAAATAGCAATACCGTAAATCTGGTGTTCCAGTTGTTGCAGGCCTAGTTTAAATCGGTCCGTAACAGGAGTATTTTTTGGGGTTAAATTTAATCGCCAAAATAGCAATACCATAAATCAGTAGTTTCGGCTGAGGCTGGCCAAGTTTAATAGTGTCCTGCAGAGGATATATTTTGTTCTGGGGTGAAATTCAATTGCCAAAATAGCAATACCGTAAATCTGGTGTCCCAGCAGTGGCTGGCCAAGTTTAATAGTGTAAGGAAAAGGATACATTTTTATGGGGTGACATTAAATTGCCACAATATCAATACCATAAATCAGTGGTTTCAGCTGTGGCTGGCCAAGTTTAATAGTGTCCGGCAAAGGATAGATTTTTTTCGGGGTTTAAATTCAATTGCCAAAATAGCAATACAGTAAATCTGGTGTCCCAGCAGTGGCTGGACAAGTTTCATAGTGTCAGGCATAGGATATATTATTTTCTGCTGTGAAATTCAGTTGCAAAAATAGAAATACAGTAAAACTGTTGTTCCAGCTGTTGCAGGCTTCGTTTAAATCTTTCCATAAAAGGGTATATTTTTTTCTGGGGTGAAATTAATTTGCCAAAATAGCAAAACCCTGATTCTGGTGTTCCAGCTGTTGCTGGCCTAGTTTAAATCTGTCAGTAAAAGGGTATATTTTTTTGGGGGGTGAAATTTAATTGCCAAAATAGCAATCCACTGAATCTGGTGTTCCAGCTGTTGCAGGCCTAGCTGACATATGTCCGTAACATGAAATATTTTGTTCTGGGGTAAAAGTCAATTGCCAAAATAGCAATACCATAAATCAGTGGTTTCAGCTGTGGCTGGCAAAGTTTAATAGTGTCCTGCAAAGGATACATTTTGTTCTGGGGTGAAATTCAATTGCCAAAATAGCAATACCGTAAATCTGGTGTCCCAGCAGTGGCTGGCCAAGTTTAATAGTGTACAGCAAAGGATACATTTTTTTCTGGGATGAAATTCAATTGCCAAAATAGCAATACCATAAATCAGTGGTTTCAGCTGTGGCTGGCCAAGTTTATTAGTGTCCAGCAAAGGATATATTTTTTTCTGGGGTGAAATTCAATTGCCAAAATAGCAATACCCTGAATCTGGTGTTCCAACTGTTGCAGGGCTAGTTTAAATCTGTCTGTAAAAGGGTATATTTTTTTCTGGGGTGAAATTCAATTGCCAAAATAGCAATACCATAAATCAGTAATTTCAGCTGTGGCTGGCCAATTTTAATAGTTTCCTGCAAACGATACATTTTGTTCTGGGGTGAAATTCAATTGCCAAAATAGCAAAACCATAAATCAGTGGTTTCAGCTGTGGCTGGCTAAGTTTAATAGTGTCCTGCAGAGAATATATTTTGTTCTGGGGTGATATTCAATTGCCAAAATAGCAATACCCTGAATCTGATGTTCCAGCTGTTGCAGGCCTAGTTTAAATCTGTCCGTAACAGGGTATATTTTTTTCTGGGGTGAAATTCAACTGCCAAAATAGCAATACCATAAATCAGTGGTTTCAGCTGTGGCTGGTCAAGATTAATATTGTCCGGCAAAGGATATATTTTGTTATGGGGTGAAATTCAATTGCCAAAATAGCAATACCATAGATCAGTGGTTTCAGCTGTGGCTGGCCAAGTTTAATAGTGTCCGTAATGGATATATTTTGTTCTGGGTTGAAATTCAATTGCCAAAATAGCAATACCATAAATCGGTGGTTTCAGCTGTGGCTGGCCAAGTTTATTAGTGTCCGGCAAAGAATAGATTTTGTTCTGGGGTAAAATTCAATTGCCAAAATAGCAAAACAATCAATCAGTGGTTTCAGCTGTGGCTGGCTAAGTTTAATAGTGTCCTGCAAATGATATATTTTGTTCTGGGGTGAAATTCAATTGCCAAGATAGCAATACCGTAAATCTGGTGTCACAGCAGTGGCTGGACAAGTTTCATAGTGTCCGTCATAGGATATATTATTTTCTGCTGTGAAATTCAGTTGCAAAAATAGAAATACAGTAAAACTGTTTTTCCAGCTGTTGCATGCTTCGTTTAAATCTGTCCGTAAAAGGGAATATTTTTTTCTGGGGTGAAATTAAATAGTGTTGAGCGCGAATATTCGAATAGCGAATTTTTATCGCGAATATTTCGAATATAGCGCTATAAATTCGCTATTTCGAATATTCGTTTTTTTTTAGTTTTTTTTGTTATATTTTTTTCTTTCCCACTTCCCAAAAGTAGTTCTTACCTGTCCTGAGGATTCCTGGCTTCCTGGCTGCTCCAGTCACTGCCCGTTGCCGCTTCTGCCGACTTCCGTGCTCATGGAGCGTCCCATTCACCATGGGAACGTCTCCATATACTAAAATGTACTGTCAGAATTGAGAATTACGTTGAAATCGCAATGCGATTAATTCAGGTTATATTAATCGCATTGTGATTACAACTTATCAGTGCACTGCTATCTTACATATTAGGCTAGAATTAACGAATATGGAATATAGCAGCAGTGCTAAGTAGAAATCGCAATGCGATTACTCCAAGTTATATTAATCGCATTGCGATTTCAATTAGCACTGCTATAATATATTCCATATTCGTTAACTTCGTTAATTCTAGCAAGCTGACCCAGCTCTAAGTTGAAATCGCAATGCGATTAATATAACTTGAAGTAATCACATTGCGATTTCTACTTAGCACTGCTGCTATATTCCATATTCGTTAATTCTAGCTGTGGTAAGGTGCAGGGTGCCGTCGTGGATGGCAGGTACGTGTCACCGAGGTTCATAGCCTCGGTGAGGTAAGAGCCATTTTGTTGATGTCAGCAGCAGGTAGTTCTACTGACACAGTTGCTAAATAGCATGGCTGCAAAGCCGATCCGGGCCGGCTCTTACCGGGAGCAGCTAAAGTGTAGGGTGGGTGGCTGCTCCCTGGTTTTGGGCTGGGTTTAAAACACAGCCAGCACCAGCAGCTGGGTGTGATTGTCCTGGAGCTGCTGTTAGTGCTGTGGAGCTCTCTGGGCTGGAAGCAAGAGCCCAGCAAGGAGGAGTGCAGACGGCCTGGAAGCCTGAGGTGGATTGTCTTGCGGCTGGGCTGACAGCCAGGTGCGAACCCGCACCTAAACCTCCCAGGTGATTGGAACCTGTATTGGACTGTTTTGTTTTGCCTCACGTTTTTCTGCTGTGTGTGAATTAACACCAAGTGACTGTTCGCTGTTTATTTTGTGCAAGTGTGAATTAAACACTGTTTGCTGCACTTTCTGGACTCCCTTTTGCCTCTGTACTGCACCCGCACCGCTATCTACCAGAGCGACTCCCCACATTTGGTGTCGGATGCGGGCATGCGCAGTGAGGCTGGCGTGAACGCCGAAGTTTGTTTGTTTTGCTGGGCACGAGTGCATGGAATATATTAAACCAGCAAAGTTACAAGCAGGAATTTCTGGCAACATGGAGGCTGCTGTGAAAGCTCTCATAGAGGCTAACGTGCAGCAGCGGGAGACCAACCAGCTACTGTTACAGCACGTGATGGCGTTACAAGCTGCAGGAGCGTCCCACCACGACCATGATGCCCGGAAAGCGGTCCGTGCGGCGATCCCAAAGATGACCCCCTCGGACGACGTTGAGACATATCTGGCGGTCTTTGAAAAGGTGGCCGTGAGGGAAAAGTTACCCGTGACCAGTGGGCTGAGGTGGTCGCTCCGTTCCTGGCATCCGGACCCCAGCAGGTTTTTTGATTTAGCGGATGACCAGGCTGCTGACTACCCAACGGTGAAGGGGAGATCCTGGCCAGGCTGGGAATAAACGTGTTGGTCCGGGCTCAGCGGGTCCACCAGTGGGACTTTAAAGCGGCTGAACCCGCCAGGCCGCAGTACTATGAGTTGCTGCACAGGTTGCAAAAATGGCTGCAGCCTGATATTCTAAGTCCGACTGCTATGCTGGACCGTTTGTTGGCTGACATGTTCTGGAGGGCCTTGCCTTACCCCCTTCAGCACTGGATCGGCCAGGTATCACCCGCTAATGCCCTAGAAATGGTCGATCTGGTGGAGCGCTATGAGGCCACCAAAAACCTGCAAGGGGTGTTGTTGGGAAGGGGCCGGTCAAACCCCGGAGGTCTCCCATCCAGTCCCGACGTCTGATACCTGAGAGACCTGTTCGGGTGTGCCCCTGTGGACCCGGCTCCGATTGTCTGCTGGCGGTGTCAGGAGCCTGGCCACGTAAGGGCCGACTGTCCACACCGGGGAGAACCCATGGAGACTAATTATGGGTACCGGGCTTCCATGTATGCCCGGAGACTGTGTGCAACCGGCACCCCGAGACAATAGACAATCGTCACCTGTGCCAGGTGCAAGTGGGTGATAATCTGGCAGTGGCGCTGCTGGACTCAGGGAGCCTAGTAACCCTGGTAAGTGCTGCCCTGGTACAGCCCTCCCAGTATACGGGCCGGAAAGTTGGTGTGGTGTGCATACATGGAGACTTAAAGGACTATCCCACTGCCGTAATGTCTCTGTCCACGGTGGCCGGCACATGGACTTGTGAAGTGGCGATCTCCACAAAGCTACCTTATGAACTAATAATTGGGAGAGACTTCCCTGGTTTTCCGTCCCTATGGCCTGAGATGAAAGTGACTAATAGCCATGAGACAGGGGTAACCCTAGCAGAGTGGCCTGGTTCCAGTGGGAGGCCAGAGCCCTGGGAGCCTGAGTCCGAAGGACCTGCCGTAGGGGTGACCACCACTTCTGTAGTAGAGGGGAGACACCCCCACTGAGTGTAATGGTGGGAGACATGGAGGACTTGCCACCAGGACCTGAGTTGGCAGACCTCCACGTCTCCGGAGAAAATTTTGGGACCGCCCAACACCGGGACCAAACCCTAACCAGGGCCTGGGAGAATGTGGTGGAAATTGATGGTAAACCCCAGAAACCAGGGGCTGAGTTAATATTTCCCGCTTTGTTGTTCACCAAGAAATGTTATATCGGGTGAACCAAATCCGGGGTGAACCTGTTGAACAGTTGGTGGTGCCCACAGCGTATCGTAAGCTTGTCATGGAGCTTGCCCACCAACATGTTCTTGGGGACACTTGGGGTGGCAGAAAACCCAAGACTGCATACTGCAGCGGTTTTATTGGCCTGGTGTGTTTAAGGAGGTAGAAGAATATTGTAAATCTTGTCCAACCTGTCAGGTAAATAGCCCCCAGCCACATTTCCGTAGTCCCCTTGTACCTCTTCCAATCATTGAGGTCCCGTTTGAGCGTATCGCTATGGATCTAATCGGGCCTGTACCAAAGTCTGCCAGGGGCCACCAACACATTCTGGTAGTTCTCGACTATGCCACTCGGTATCCGGAGGCGGTGCCTCTGCGACATACCTCAGCTAAGCTCATTGCCAAAGAATTAATGGAAATGTTTTCCCGTGTGGGCCTGCCAAAAGAGGTTCTGACAGACCAAGGGACCCCTTTTATGTCCAAAGTTATGAGGGAACTGTGTAAATTATTGCGTATAAAGCAATTGCGGACGTCCGCTTACCATCCGCAAACGGACGGTCTTGACGAAAGGTTTAACCAAACTCTAAAAAATATGTTAAAAAGGGTGGTGTCTAGAGATGGGAAGGACTGGGACCTGCTTCTGCCCTATCTCATGTTCGCCATGCGAGAGGTGCCCCAGGCCTCTACTGGGTTCTCGCCCTTCGAACTGCTTTTATGGCAGACACCCTCAGGGCCTGTTGGATATCGCCAAGGAAGCGTGGGAACAACAGCCTGTCCCCACAAAAGTGTCATTGAGTATGTCACCCAGATGCAGGACCGGATGGAAAGGGTGTTGCCGCTGGTCCGGGAGCATATGGAGGCAGCGCAACAAGCCCAGAGTAGGGTGTATAATCGTCAGGCTCGAGTACGGGACTTCAATCCGGGAGATCGGGTTTTGGTTCTGGTACCCACCCTTGACAGCAAGTTCCTAGCTAGGTGGCAGGGCCCCTATGAGGTGATCGAGAAGGTAGGGAAGTAAATTACAAGGTACACCAGCCAGGGCGGCGTAAGCCGGAGCAGGTGTACCACGTGAATTTACTAAAGCCGTGGAAGGATAGGAACACGGCCGACGACAACAGCCCCGGCCAGGGCTTCTAGGTGAAAAGGGTCCAGCCCCACAGTTCGAGGCCTGTGAAGCCGTAACCACGGTAAAATTGCAGACAGCCTGTCTTCCAAACAAGTTCAGGAAGTCAGGGAGTTCATCAGTCGGAACACGGATGTGTTCTCGGACCTCCCTGGCCGCACGTCTCTCATCCAACATGATATCGTCACTGAGCCTCAGGCCAAGATTCGGTTAAAACCATACCGGGTACCTGAGGCTCGGCGACGGGCCATCGCGGAGGAAGTGCAATTAATGTTGAAGCTCGATGTTATTGAGGAGTCGAAAAGTGAGTGGGCCAGTCCCATAGTCCTAATACCCAAGCCGGATGGGACGTTGCGGTTCTGCAACGATTTTCGCAAGTTAAATGAAGTGTCCAAGTTTGATGCGTATCCCATGCCCCGGGTAGACGAGCTTGTTGAGAATTTAGGACAAGCCCGTTATTTTTCTGTGCTGGACCTCACTAAAGGGTACTGGCAGGTACCCTTAACGGAGTCAGCCAAGGAAAAACCGCTTTTGTTACCCCGCAGGGCCTGTATCACTACAAGGTGTTACCCTTTGGCCTGCATGGCGCCCCGCCACCTTCCAAAGGTTAATGGACATAGTGCTGCGACCTCATCGTCGGTACGCCTCAGCCTACTTAGATGATGTAATCATCCACAGCACCGACTGGGAAAGCCATTTGCCCAAAGTGCAGGCGGTAGTGGATGCCCTGAGGAAAGCTGGACTAACCGCCAATCCAAAGAAGTGTGCGATTGGGTTGGAAGAGACCAAATATCTGGGATATGTCATTGGGCGGGGAGTCATCAAGCCTCAGGTAAATAAGGTAGAGGCAATACGGAGTTGGCCCCGACCGGTCACCACCAGGCAGGTAAAGTCGTTCCTGGGAATTGTGGGGTATTACATGAGGTTTGTGCCCCACTTTGCCACTATCGCTTCGCCATTGACAGAATTATTAAAGGGGCGTAAGACAGGGACGGTCCGCTGGAATGAGCAGGCAGAAAAGGCTTTCTCCGCCTTGAAATCGGCCCTGTGTGGGTCCCCGGTTTTGGTGACACCCGATTTCAGGAAAGAGTTCGTAGTCCAGACCGACGCCTCTGAGGTTGGCCTGTTTGCGGTACTATCGCAGGTAATCAACGGGGAGGAGCATCCCGTTGTCTTCCTCAGCCGCAAGCTCACCCCAGCCGAGACCAGGTACAGCATAGTGGAGAGAGAGTGTCTGGCCATCAAGTGGGCACTCGAGGCCCTCCGTTATTACCTCTTGGGCAGAAGCTTCCGCCTGGTGACCGACCACTCCCCACTCAAGTGGATGAGCCAGGCCAAAGAGAGGAATGCCCGGGTCACCAGGTGGTTTCTGTCGCTACAGAATTATAAATTAACTGTGGAGCACAGAGCGGGCCGGTTGTTGAGAAATGCAGACGCCCTCTCCCGGGTACACTGTTTTTCGTGTGTCCACCCCCTCAGGGTTGAACAAAGGGGGGGGGTATGTGGTAAGGTGCAGGGTGCCGTCGTGGATGGCAGGTACGTGTCACCGAGGTTCATAGCCTCGGTGAGGTAAGAGCCATTTTGTTGATGTCAGCAGCAGGTAGTTCTACTGACACAGTTGCTAAATAGCATGGCTGCAAAGCCGATCCGGGCCGGCTCTTACCGGGAGCAGCTAAAGTGTAGGGTGGGTGGCTGCTCCCCACGACCCAGTCCTGGTTTTGGGCTGGGTTTAAACACAGCCAGCACCAGCAGCTGGGGGTGATTGTCCTGGAGCTGCTGTTAGTGCTGTGGAGCTCTCTGGGCTGGAAGCAAGAGCCCAGCAAGGAGGAGTGCAGACGGCCTGGAAGCCTGAGGTGGATTGTCTTGCGGCTGGGCTGACAGCCAGGTGCGAACCCGCACCTAAACCTCCCAGGTGATTGGAACCTGTATTGGACTGTTTTGTTTTGCCTCACGTTTTTCTGCTGTGTGTGAATTAACACCAAGTGACTGTTCGCTGTTTATTTTGTGCAAGTGTGAATTAAACACTGTTTGCTGCACTTTCTGGACTCCCTTTTGCCTCTGTACTGCACCGGCACCGCTATCTACCAGAGTGACTCCCCACATAGCCTAATATGTAAGATAGCAGTGCTAATTCTAGCAATCAAATAGGAGGGTTGACTATAGAGACAGCTGTGTTTAATTCGCTATGCGATTATATTATTATTATTTTTTTAATAAATAGAATAATTATAATAATTATCAAGTAATATAATTATTCTATTAAAAAAAGCAAAGTAATATAATTGCATAGCGAATTAAACACAGCTGTCTCTATAGTCAACCCTCCTATTTGATTGCTAGAATTAGCGAAGTTGACGAATAGGTAGCTAAAACGAAGATGGAGAATACTTCGTTATTTTCGTTTTGAGGAATATGACGAATACATTTGTCATATTCGTCATCTTCGCTCTAATTCTAGATATGAAACCAATTGTGAAGTAGCCTAAGTTAAAATCGCAATACGCGATTATTTAAATCGCATATTAATTGCGATAACTAGAATAATGACGAATATTCGATTTTGACGAAATCGAATATGGCACCTGCCACTCATCACTAAATTGCCAAAATAGCAATACCCTGAATCTGTTGTTCCAGCTGTTGCAGACCTAGTTTAAATCTGTCCGTAACAGGATATTTTTTTTTCTGGGGTGAAATTCAATTGCCAAAATAGCAATACCATAAATCAGTGGTTTCAGCTGTGGCTTGCCAAGATTAATAGTGTACGGCAAAAGATTTATTTTTTTCTGGGATGAAATTCAATTGCCAAAATAGCAATACCATAAATCAGGGGTTTCAGCTGTGGCTGGCCACATCTGTTAGTGTCCAGCAAAGGATATATTTTGTTCTGTGGTGAAATTCAATTGCCAAAATAGCAATACCATACATCAGTGGTTTCAGCTGAGGCTGGCCAAGTTTAATAGTGTGCTGCAAAGGATATATTTTGTTCTGGGGTGAAATTCAATTGCCAAAATAGCAATACCATAAATCAGTGGTTTCAGCTGTGGCTGGCAAAGTTTAATAGTGTACGGCAAAGGATTTATTTTTTTCTGGGATGAAATTCAATTGCCATAATAGCAATACCATAAATCAGTGGTTTCAGCTGTGGCTGGCCAAGTTTATTAGTGTCCTGCAAAGGATATATTTTGTTCTGGGGAGAAATTCAATTGCCAAAATAGCAATACCCTGAATCTGTTGTTCCAGCTGTTGCAGACCTAGTTTAAATCTGTCCGTAACAGGATATTTTTTTTTCTGGGGTGAAATTCAATTGCCAAAATAGCAATACCATAAATAAGTTGTTTCAGCTGTTGCTGGCCAAGTTTAATAGTGTACGGCAAAGGATTTATTTTTTTCTGGGTTGAAATTCAATTGCCAAAATAACAATACCATAAATCAGTGGTTTCAGCTGTGGCTGGCAAAGTTTAATAGTGTCCTGCAAAGGATATATTTTGTTCTGGGGTGAAATTCAATTGCTAAGATAGCGATACCATAAATCTGGTGTCCCAGCAGTGGCTGGACAAGTTTCATAGTGTCCGTCATAGGATATATTATTTTCTGCTGTGAAATTCAGTTGCAAAAATAGAAATACAGTAAAACTGTTGTTCCAGCTGTTGCAGGCTTTGCTTAACCTCTTAAGGACACAGGGCGTACATGTACGCCCTGTGTCAGCACTTTAAAGATGGCGCCCGCTCCCGCACGGAGCGGGCGCATGAGCTGCGGGTAAATGCTTGATTCATCAAGCTGACTACTGCAGCTCATGTCCGTGACCGGCAGCGATGCCGATCGCGGACATTTAACCCCTCAGATGCCGTGGTCAATTCTGACCACGGCATCTGATCGCTCAAAAACCGAAAGTTTCAAAAATAAAAAGTTTAAAAAATAAAAATAAAATAAAAAAATATAAAAATTCAAATCACCCCCCTTTCCCCAAAATGAAAATGAAATAAATAAAAAAATAAAAAAATTACACATAATGGGTGTTCCAATGTGCGAAAACGCCCATACTATAATAATATTAAAAAATATTCACCATACGGTAAACATAAAAACGGAAAGAAAGCGTCCAAATGGCTAATTCGCCATTTTTGGACGCTTCATTTCCTAAAAAAAAATGAATAAAAAGTGATCAAAACATCATACGCACCCCATAATGGTATCAATTAAAAGTTCAGATTGCCTCGCAAAAAATGAGCCCCTACACTGCTCCGTACACATAATTACAAAAAAGTTATAGGGGTCAAAACATGGCGACAAAAAAATAAAATTAAAAAAATTCACACTTTTAATTTTTTTTTTACTATCGAAACGCAAGAAAAACTATACATTTTAGGTAATGCCGGATTCATACTGACCTGAAGAATAAAATTAACCAGTCAGTTTTATCGCAAATCGAACGTTGTAATTTAAAAACCCGTAAAACTGTGGTGAAATTGCTTTTTTTTTGCAATTTCACCCCATTTGGAATTTTGTTCCCGCTTCCCACTACACCGTATGCATTATTAAATGATGGCGTTGGAAAGTACAACTTGTCCCGCAAAAAACAAGCCCTCATATGGCCATGTGAACGGAAAAATAAAAAAGTTATGGCTCTTGGAAGGCAGGGAGCGCAAAACGAAAACGCAAAAATGAAAAAACCCTGTGTCCTTAAGGGGTTAAATCTGTCCGTAAAAGGGTATATTTTTTTCTAGGCTGAAATTAAATTGCCAAAATAGCAAAACCCTGAATCTGGTGTTCCAGCTGTTGCAGGGCTAGTTTAAATCTGTCCGTAAAAGGGTATTTTTTTTTCTGGGGTGAAATTTAATTGGCAAAATAGCAATACCCTGAATCTGGTGTTCAAGCTGTTGCAGTCCTAGTTTAAGTCTGTCCGTAACAGGATATATTTTTTCTGGGGTGAAATTCCATTGCCAAAATAGCAATACCATAAATCAGTTGTTTCTGCTGTGGCTGGCCAAGATTAATAGTGTCCGGCAATAGTGATGAGCGGGAGGTGCCATATTCGATTTCGACGAAATTCGCGAATATTCGCTAGAATATTCGTCTCATATTCGTTGAAATCGAATATTCGTTATTATTCTAGTTATCGCGATTAATATGCGATTTAAATAATCGCGTGTTGCGATTTTTTTTATTTTTTTTAACTTAAAGCAACTTGGCAATATTGGTTTGATATCTAGAATTAGCGAAGATGACGAATATGACGAAAGTATTCGTCATATTCCTCAAAACTAAGATTACGAAATATTCTCCATCTTCGTTTTAGCTCCTCCATATTCGTCAACTTCGCTAATTCTAGCAGTGGACTGACTCCTCCTGAGTCCTGACTACAGAAACTGCAGTTAAATTCGCTATGCGATAATATTACATTTTTTTTTTTAAATGCAGTAATATTATCGCATAGCGAATTTAATGCGATAATATAACTGCCTTTTTTTAAATAAATAGAATAATACTATTCTATTTATCATTTTTTTTTATAAAGGCAAAGTAATATTATCGCATTAGATTCGCTATACGATAATATTACTTTGCCCTTTGTTTAAATAAATAGAATAGCATTATTCTAGTTAAAAAAGGCAAAGTAATATTATCGCATTAAATTCGATATGCGATAAGTTATCTAGAATTAACGAAGATAACAAATATAGCCCTATATTCTCCATATTCGTTAAATCTAATAGGAAAGTTCACTCTAAGTTAGAAGCGCAATGCAATTAAATATTTTCGCATTGCGATTCCAACCTAGAGCTGTGTTCAAAGTTTAAAAATAAATGACTTACTACGAATTGACGAATCACAAGAAATGATCGCGTATGCACGCGATCATGTGACAATCGTGTCACGTGACGTTTTTACTTTTGGTTTCGCAACTGGTGCTGACTGAAAAAATCGAATCGAGATGGGGCAAAATTTGTTTACCGAACAGGAGGAAGAGTATATAATCACTATAAGTATAGTAACATGTTTATTACATCACATGATTGCATTACACATTGCACGCATATCTGAACATTATTTTTTAACACTTCATCTACAGAAAAAATATTTATGTGTAGATCTAGTGTTGTAAAATATTTGAGGATTCGAATATTTTCCAGGATACAATTTTTTATTTTTTTTTATTTCCCCTTCCTTCCTTCCTTCTTTTTTTTTTCTTTTTGTTTCCTAAAGCAATATATTACTTGTTGTGTAGACCCCATACACATACAATCCCAGTGCAAACAGATCTTATAATGGTAACATTACAAAATTTCACCTTCCAAGACTAAATTTCGTTGTTTTGTCAAGTAAATTTAAAATAATTTATAAATGGTATACTAAAAAATTTTGATTATATGTTTGCATCTTTATCCTGCAGACAATGTTAGAGAAGGGTTACGGCCTGACCCGCAAGCATGCGGAGAAGACCGCCATAATCCTCTCCCTCCAGAAGGAGATGGAGGAAAGGTTTGGCCACATGCCAGTTAAGGAGGCCATCCAAAAAAAGTGGTGCGACCTCAAGAGGCACCACCCAGAGCGCATCAGAGAGCGGAGTGCTGTACTGTGCCCAGGTACATTGCTTACATGACTTTTATGTATCTCTCTACACCTCTATGTAATGTATCTAGTCAGTGATGCTCTAATCCGTACAGATGGAGCTGGGTTAACAGTGTTAACACACAAACTCTTAATAGGAATTTCATAACTCATCGTGTTATCTATAAACAAAAGCCATCATAAAAAAAAAGCTAAACGCATCTAGTTTACATAACATGGCTCATAAAGCATGTGTGTTAACTCTACTACATCCGTATTTCATCCCTTCCAGCCCCCAGTACATGTACGGTGCAACAGAATGTCACTTAATGCCCAGCACCATACATGTACATCGCTATGATCAGGTGGACGCATGACCTGAATTCAGCGGCAGGGGTACGGCCGTTACTGATGTACGGACACAGGCTGCATTCTCCCGCATATATCACAGATACTGGCACATTAACTCCTGCACGGCCACGATTAGCGCTGACCTTTGCACATGCGCGTTATTGGTAACTTAGGGCGGTTTTACCATTTGTAATACAGGTTTTAGGAATGTCAGTTCCCTACAAAATGAGGCAAATCAGCCATTGGATTGCAGATCCCTCCATATAGAAATGTATGGATCTTTTACATTTTTATGATTCTTGAGATGTTTGTTTACATTTTTAACAATTTGTGATTATTACAGGTAAAACCGTCCCCTCTGTCCGCCACCGCAAAAGAAAAGGGGAGGACATTGAGGTGTCCACGGAGGAGCAGGAGACAGAGGAACAGCCAGGACCCTCCACCCTCACAGCGGCCCATCCACTACCGGAAGTGGTGACAATGGAGGAGGCGGGTGCTGACCTCAATATTGTGGAGGTCGAGGTTGAGGAGGAGGCTGGACCGTCCCAGCCACCAGAATCGCCCCCACCTCACGTCCTGAAGAGGAGGAGGAAGAGGTCGTATACACGCCTCACCAGGAGGGTAAATATGTGCACACACCAATATAAATCGGTACACAAAACATATTCAAAAATATCACACGATCCCTGAACAATAGCAGACCTTAGTTAACATGGCTGCCGGTTTAGCTAAGCAGGTTTTGCATCTCGTTTCCAAAGCGATTATGCCTGGGGGACGGTTTTTTGTTGGTCTGTGATAGTACGTCCCTGTTCAGGGGAGCACCCAGGAATTTTGTCTAGTGGGGTTGGAATAAAAAAAAGCTACGGCAATTGTTATCAGCCCCTCCCACATATAACAGGCCACTCCCAACAAACAATGTACAGCTGAAATTATATTGTTGAGGATGAAGGTAAGAGTCTTACCCTCATCCTACATAGACACACTGTACCCAATTCTCCACCATACAGGGCCCCAAAATAAAGCTCCTGTACTTACACTCACACTGTCCCCCTCATGTCAAAAGAGGAGTGGAGGAGGAGGAGCTGCGCGATATTGACGGAGTGTAGGTCCGGGTGAGGGTACAGAGAGCTCCTCCGCTCTCCTCCCTCCCCAGATCCTAGTAATCATGCTCCCTATAGCCCCCCAGTAGCAGTAGTAAAGCTCACCATAATGTAGTAGTAATACTTTTCCTTATAATATTACAATAAATAAAATAACCCTGCTTAGTGCCCACAGTTCAGCTAATGTCCCCATAATGTATGCCAGTATAAAATACCCCTATATAGTGTCCATGTAAATGACCCCATAGTTCTCCACTGCCCAATAGTGCCCCCAAATAATGTTCCTATATTGCCACTAGATGCCACATATTAATTCATTTGCCCCATACTGCCATCCATTTATTTGCCGGGCTTCTACCAGCACATAGGCCTGAAGCCTATAGTGGTGATAGGTGAACGATGCGCTCCCGTGCCCGCTGCAGCCTAATTAGAACAAGGGTTGTGCCGCCTATGGCGGTCGGTAGCGGCCCTGGAGGATAATTATTATTATTTTTTTAATAGTTGTAGGTGGTCCAGACCTGTTGGACCACCCCTGGGTGCGCCACTGTCCCTGTGCATCAAGTCATGTCCCACTATGATGTACTATTGTGGGCTGGCCGTTAAGTGGTTAAAATGCCAACAATGAGGGGAAAACAGAAACTACAGGAATAGAAAACAACATAACTGCAACCAAACTCCGTAAACTACCAAAAAAGTATTAACTAACCAAATAACATTATGCTATACCCGAACTCTCACAAAGTAAACCAAAATATTAGTAACATAAAAATCTATAGCTACTGAGTTAAGATTTAAATAGGCGGTTTTTAAACTCATACTCCACACTAAGCACTAATTGTCTTGTAACCTGAATTGCAGTAATTGTTTGTTTATTTATTTATTTTTACAGTTGTGAACAAGTGTGTCTGCCAAATGGCCAGGATGGAGCGGGAGTACAGGAGGGAGATGGAGGAGGTGGCCAAGCAGCAGCGGCGGCTGTTGCGAAAGATGCAGGAGATGGATAGGAGGCATCTCCGTGAAATGGCCAAGATGAGGGAGCTGCTGGCCCGGCTAAAAAAATTGCCTTAGAGGCCTATTGTACTTATTTTTTTCTAATGTTATTTATAAATAGTTTATTAACCGTTATAACTTGTGCTTTTGTTTTTTCTAATGTTATGTTACGGTGTAATTTTATAACTTAGTTGTAAGGCCTCTTTAGTCTAGGGTCAGACTCGTCTGGATCAGGACAGACAGTAGTAGGCACACGGTAACACTGTAGTATAAGGCCCACTCATAACTCAGCAGTGTCAGGACATAAAGAAGCAAGTATTGTTAACGGTGAAGTATGAAGCCCACACCATCTGCTGTTGGACGTAACCCAGCGTGTATACGGTGCTGATCATGTATGGGAGGAAAGAGCGGTGGTACACCCTCATCCTCCTCCATCACCTCCAAAAGCTTCCTGCATTGCCTTTCCCAAGATGTCCCACTCACAGTCGCTGTCTAAATGGAGCAGGGAGGATTCCAGGGGGGTTGGGGGTTGGTCCTGCAGGAGGCGGAGAGCAGAAGTTGCTGCTGCTCAGAGCCAGGCCAGAGGACTCTGTGGCACAGTATTGTGCCACTAGAGCCACAACTGCCTTAATTCTCCGTGGCATTGATTCAACAAGGTGCTGATCGCATTCTTTAGAAATGTTGGCCCATATTTATAGGATAGCATCTTGCAGTTGATAAAGATTTGAGGGCTGCACATCCAGGGCACGAAGCTCCCGTTCCACCACATCCCAAAGATGCTCTATTGGGTTGAGATCTGCTGACTGTGGGGGCCATTTTAGTACAGTGAACTCATTGTCATGTTCAAGAAACCAATTTGAAATGATTCGAGCTTTGTGACATGGTGCATTATCCTGCTGGAAGTAGCCATCAGAGGATGGGTACATGGTGGTCATGAAGGGATGGACATGGTCAGAAACAATGCTCAGGTAGCCCGGAGCATATAAACGATGCCCAATTGGTACTAAGAGGCCTAAAGTGTGCCCAGAAAACCTCCCCCACACCATTACACCACCACCACCAGCCTGCACAGTGGCAACAAGGCATGATGGATACATGTTCTCATTCTGACGCCAAATTCGGACTCTACCATTTGAATGTTTCAACAGAAATCGAGACTCATCAGACCAGGCAACATTTTTCCAGTCTTTAACAGTCCAATTTTGGTGAGCTCGTGCAAATTGTAGTCTCCTTTTCCTATTTGTAGTGGAGATGAGTGGTACCCGGTGGGGTCCTCTGCTGTTGTAGCCCATCCGCCTCAAGGTTGTGCGTGTTGTGGCTTCACAAATGCTTTGCTGCATATCTCGGTTGTAACGAGTGGTTATTTCAGTCAACGTTGCTCTTCTATCAGCTTGAATCAGTTGGCCCATTCTCCTCTGACCTCTAGCATCAACAAGGCATTTTCGCCCACAGGACTGCTGCATACTGGATGTTTTTCCCTTTTCACACCATTCTTTGTAAACCCTAGAAATGGTTGTGCGTGAAAATCCCAGTAACTGAGCAGATTGTGAAGTACTCAGACCGGCCCGTCTGGCACCAACAACCATGCCACGCTCAAAATTGCTTAAATCACCTTTCTGTCCCATTCTGGCATTCAGTTTGGAGTTCAGAGATTGTCTTGACCAGGACCACACCCCTAAATGCATTGAAGCAACTGCCATGTGATTGGTTGACTAGATAATTGCATTAATGAGAAATAGAACAGGTGTTCCTAATAATTCTTTAGGTGAGTGTATATATATGAATAACACCAGGGGCGTAAATATACGTGGGTGCAGAGGTAGCAGTTGCTAACGGGCCCAGGAGCCTGAGAGGGCCCAAAGACTCTTGTGCCGCATAAGAACACACTGGTATTACCCTGGGTTCACACTTGGGTGTTTTACAGCACATTCAAACGCGCTGTAAAATGCTCAACAGGTGAAAAACCATGTTTCCCTATGGGCATGGTTCTCACCTGAGCTTTTTACAGCGTGTTTGAAAGCGCTGTAAAACACTCTACGCCCAAAGAAGTACAGGAGCTTCTTTGGGGTGTAGCGTTGCGCGTCCACCATAGGGATATATAGCGCAAATGAGCGCTCGACGCACAATTTTTACTTTCATTTTTGCAATGCGAAAATAGAAGTAAAGATCGCGCGTCGCACGCGCGAAGAGGGACGCGCTGGTGTGAACCCAGCGTTATAGAAAGTGCATGCTGGTCAAGTTACACCTCTGGCCAGGGGCGTAACTATAGGGGAAGCGGCTGATTTGGTGCCCAAACTCAGTAGGGGCCCACCCAGGTATTGTCAGGGCCCTCTCAACAGTATTGATGGGTTGCATGGGAGGAGTGGGTTGCGTAGAAGTTTGTGGGGGGTAATTGTGGGGGGTAGGGGGTCCCATTCAAAAATTTGCTGTGGGGCCCAGTCCTTTCTCGTTACGCCACTGAATAACGCTATACTCTACATATTCGCACTCAGTCAAAAAGAGGGAAGGAATCATGTGTGGTCACACTCTGGCCAAATTAAAAAAAAAAATAAAAAATTACGACTATTCTAAAATAGAAATATATATAATTATATTCAATATAATGCTATATATTTTCAGAATATTCACAAATATTCTACGACACGAAAAAAATGCACCTATAAGGAAAGATGCCTATAGACAGCTAAGTTTGTATTCGCAATGAAAGAATATAGAAAAAAGTGGCAAAGTAATATTATCGCATATGCGAATAAAAACTTGGTCTCTATAGTCAACTTTCCTATTATTTGGCTTATCGAATATGGAGAATATAGCACTAAGTTTTTGTTCGCAATGCGATAATATTATTGAATATGGAGAATAGTATTAGGATCATATGCGATATTATTACTTATTACCTTTTTTTTAATAAATAGAATAATTATCATACGTTATAATCATTATAATTATTCGATTTATTTTTTAAAAAAGTGGCAAAGTAATATAATCGCATAACTAATTAAACACAGCTGTCTAGTCAGTCAACTTTCCTATTTGATTGCTAGAATTAGCGGAGTTGACGAATATGGAGCTAAAACGAAGATGGAGAATATTTTGTTATCTTTGTTTTGAGGAACATCGAATACATTCGTCATATTCGTCATCTTCGCTAATTCTACCAAGCCAACCATAGTAAACAAGGTCTAAGTTGAAATCGCAATGCGATTAATATAACGAAATAATCGCATTGCGATTTCAATTCTAGCAAGCTGACCCATTAGAAACACAGCTCTAAGTTCAAATCGCAATGCAATTGCTTAGTTATATTAATCGCATTGCGATTTCAACTTAATTCTCACATCCGACAGTACATTCTAGTATGGATGTGTTCCCATTGTGATGGGGATGCTCCATGAGCACGGAAGTTGGCTGAATCGGCAACGGGCACTGACTGGAGCAGCCAGGAAGCAAGGAATCCTCAGGACAGGTAAGAAGTTACTTTTGGGGAGAGGGAAAGAGAAAAAAAAATAAAACGAATATTCGAAATAGCGAATTTATAGCGCAATATTTGAAATATTTGCGAATTAGCGAAATGCCGATATTCGCAAAAAAAATGTGCTATTCGAATATTCGCGCTCAACACTATCCGGCAAAGGATAGATTTTGTTCTGATGTGAAATTCACTTGCCAATATAGCAATACCCTGAATCTGGTGTTCTAGCTGTTGCAGGCCAAGTGTTAATCAGTCCATAGAAGGGTATATCACACTCAAGGTGTATATACAAGTGCTGAGAGAGTCATCCTCAATAACTTGACACGCTACCGTGCATCTCCCATTGTATTTCTGTCCGTTAAAGGGTATATTACACAAAGTGCCTTGTTGAAGGCATAATCCTATATATTTTTTCACACGCTACTGTGCATCTCCAAGTGTAAATCGGTCCATAAAAGGATACCTTTCATCCAGGGCCTAAATACTAGGCCTACAATTGATATTCCCCTAAAGAAGTGGTTACTGCTGTGCCTGGATTAGTGTAATATGGTACATAAATAAATAGGCAGATAGTGTTAGGTGCCTGTAAAAAATCAATACATTGGGCCAAATATTTTTTTTCTTATTGTGGTGCTTGGTGAACGGTAACAATGAGGAAAACATCTAGTAAGGGATGCGGACGCGGTTTTGGTGGTGAAAGTTTACCCTCTGGTGTTGGGAGAGGACGTGGCCATTCTGCCACAGCCACACATCCTAGTGAACCAACTACCTCAGGTTCCAGTACCCGCCAGAATTTACAGCGATATTTGGTGGGGCCCAATGCCGTTCTAAGGATGGTAAGGCCTGAGCAGATACAGGCGCTAGTCAATTGGGTGGCCGACAGTGGATCCAGCACGTTCACAACATTATCTCCCACCCAGTCTTCTGCAAAAAGCGCACAGGTGGCGCTTGAAAACCAAGCACATTAGTCTGTCACAGTGGCGTAACTACTGGGGAAGCAGGGGAAGCGGCTGCTTCGGGGCCCGGGCTGCCAAGGGGCCTGGCAGTGTGCATAACAGTTTCTTTTCAAGTTAATAGTGGTGATTTAACTTACACTGTGTGTTATGTTAATAGTTGTTCAGGCCGGGCCCCTTCACAGCAGCAGCAGCGCGGGCCCCACAGCACATCCCCCCCCGTATGCCGGCCTGGCTTTCTATCTGACTGATCTTACTGTCTCAGGTCTCAGTACAGCACGCAGGCTGTATTAAGCCCGCCCACATACTGAGTCTGAGCACAGGGAGGAAGCGGCAGCAGTACCTGACAGGCGGGACACAAGCAGCCAGGACAGGAGTGGCAGGAGGCACCAGCACCAGTGGACCAGTCCAGCACCCAGTATAGTCACACAGCACATCATGAGCACAGGTATATGGAACTTCTAAGGGCCCTTGCACAGAATAGTTGCTCCTGGCCCAGCACTGAAGGGGTCACATAGCATTGTATTGATTTATGATGCTATGTAACCCTTACAGTTCTGGAATGCATTGACAGCACTGGCATACTGCTGCCAGTGTTAACTAATACATTCCAGAACTGTAAGGGTTACATAGCATCATAAATCAATACAATGCTATGTGACCCCTTCAGTGCTGGGCCAGGAGCAACTATTCTGTGCAAGGGCAGAGTGGACTGCAGTTCCTGAGCCTTTCCCAGCAGCCAGGAGTGATGCAGTGATATATCCTGCACCCCTGTGCTGAGTAGGGGAGTCAGTGAATGAATCATTCCCAATGGCCTGTTGTCAGTGGGGAAAAATATCAGGTTATGCTATGCTTTGTGAGGCAATAGGAAATGGCTACTCTGTGGGGCACTAAAGGGGCATAAGTAGTGTTTGGGCACTAATGGGGAATAATTACTGTGAGAGAATACTAACAACGCCACCAAAAACCTCTGCCCATATATCCTGTCCATCCACCCATACAGTGCCCACCATAAACCTCTGCCCATATATCCTGTCATTTCACCCATACAGTGCCCACCATAAACCTCTGCCCATATATCCTGTCCTTCCACCCATACAGTGCCCACCATAAACCTCTGCCCTTATATCCTGTCCATCCACCCTGTCATAAAATGACCCTATCCTGTCATTTTATCTGGAGAATGTTGACTGTACCCTCTGCCCATAATGCTGCCCACTTACCTGGACCTTGCACACCTTATACTCCCCATATACCCTGCTGCCAGACACTGCTGCGCCAAACCGACACCTGGGCTCTAGCCAAGCCCTCTCTGTCCTATGTGCCTTCCTGGACTCTGCCCACCTCTACCCTCCCAGGGTCACCTAACTTTGCCCAAAACAATAACTCTTTATAAGTACCGTTTCTGGAAAAGATGGGTAGCCACAACGGATGCCACTCATCTTTCCACTGTGGCTACAGCTTTTATAAGTACATAATTGAGTAACTTTTCAGGGCTCTAGAAAAGCTGGGTGACAACCATTATTGTAACTGTAATAGTGGCCACCCAGCTTTTCTCAAAAATTGTGCCTACTAACCCGTACTTTGTACATTGTTTTATGGAGCCCCTATGGTCAGTGCGGTCACGTCTGAAGAAAATCACCCAGAATGCTGCAATTTCTTCTTTGTTATTAGCTGCTGCTTTTTCCCCATGCTTTACACTGCAGCTCCACTAGGACACAGCTGTGATAGATGACTCCACTGCATTCTCTATTTAAAGGGGTATTCCGGTTATATTATACAGATAGGTGATATCTATTAGATCAATGAGGGCACTACTGCTGGGACCCCCACCAATCCCAAAAATAGGGGCCCTGTATCCTCTGCAGCCCCCTGTGCTGGTGGGAATAATGTAATCTAATTAGAATACCTCTTTAAGTCTAATGTAATCTGAAATCTAAATCTTGCAAGTTGCCTGACTGCTGCCACCATGCTTTACACTGCAGCTCTGCTCTGAAAGTTAGAACCTTTATCAATAGGCTCCTATAGGTTATAACTGTTAAGAAAGGATGTCACCTAGTCTCAGCTGACCCTAGAGTATGCACACGGAGTATGTGCAGTCTTATATACAGCCTGTATATACATTGTGCACAGTGGTTATAGCTATGCAGCCTAATAGAGAATTCCATGCACATCGCTAGACACCATCCGATCGGATTATTCACTGTATGGCGGCGTTATCCAGTCACTGTATGGCGGCATTATCCAGTAACTGTATGGATATGTTATCCAGTGTATGGCGGCGTTATCCAGTAAGTGTATGGATGTGTTATCCAGTGTATGGCGGCGTTATCCAGTCACTGTATGGCGGCGTTATCCAGAAACTGTATGGAGGTGTTATCCAGTGTATGGCGGCGTTATTCAGTCACTGTATGGATGTGTTATCCAGTGTATGGCGGCGTTATCCAGTCACTGTATGGATGTGTTATCCAGTGTATGGCGGCGTTATTCAGTCACTGTATGGATGTGTTATCCAGTGTATGGCGGCGTTATTCAGTCACTGTATGGATGTGTTATCCAGTGTATGTCGGCGTTATTCAGTCACTGTATGGATGTGTTATCCAGTGTATGTCGGCGTTATTCAGTCACTGTATGGATGCGTTATCCAGTGTATGTCGGCGTTATTCAGTCACTGTATGGATGTGTTATCCAGTGTATGTCGGCGTTATTCAGTCACTGTATGGATGTGTTATCCAGTGTATGTCGGCGTTATTCAGTCACTGTATGGATGTGTTATCCAGTGTATGTCGGCGTTATTCAGTCACTGTATGGATGTGTTATCCAGTGTATGTCGGCGTTATTCAGTCACTGTATGGAGGTGTTATCCAGTGTATCTCGGCGTTATTCAGTCACTGTATGGATGTGTTATCCAGTGTATGTCGGCGTTATTCAGTCACTGTATGGATGTGTTATCCAGTGTATGTCAGTGTTATTCAGTCACTGTATGGATGTGTTATCCAGTGTATGTCGGCGTTATTCAGTCACTGTATGGATGTGTTATCCAGTGTATGTCGGTGTTATTCAGTCACTGTATGCCGGCATTATCCAGTCAAGATATGGAGGTGTTATCCAATATGGTGGAGTTATCTGGTCACTGTATTTAGGCATAATCCAGTCGTTGTAGGTAGGTGTTATCTGTTCCCTGTATGCAGGCATTATCATGTCACTGTATGGCGGTGTTATTTTTGGGTTGTAGGGCTAACATATTTACAGTGTATACTGTAGATTCCAGTATATTATGCTGTAGTGTGGCCTGTATTTTCCAGTAGAGTAAATGAGTCCACACCACTGACCACCAGGACCAGCTTACAGTACATGGCAGCCTCCCTTCTCTGTGTACTAATGCTTATTTTGGCACACTTAAGCTGGGTTCACATCACCTTTTGCCATGCGTTTAACATATACAAAAACGTATACCTAACAGATGACTCCGATTGATGTCATACAGTGGCATATATAGGATTCTATTGTAAATTAAATACACTTTTTGCCGGACTCTGCAGGATACAAAAGAGTGGTGTGCTGTGTTTTTGTATCCCCTTTTTCCAACATATACGTCATACAGATGGTAAAAGGTGAAGTGAATCCACCCTTACATATGCACACATGCAATGCCAAGATGGTCATGAAGAGGGGGCCCCATGCAAAAATTTGCTGTGGGGCCCAGTCAGTTCTAGTTACGCCCCTGGTCTGTCACATCACCCCCATGCATATCAGGGAAACTGTCTGAGCCTCAAGTTATGCAGCAGTCTCTTATGCTTTTGAAGAATCAGCTGGCAGGGTTTCCCAAGGGAATCCACCTAGCCATTCCCCAGTGGTGGAAGACATAGAATGCACTGATGCACAACCACTTATTTTTCCTGATGATGAGGACATGGGAATACCACCTCATCGGAGTCCGCACGTCTCTGATGATGATGACGAAACACAGGTGCCAACTGCTGCGTCTTTCTGCAGTGTGCAGACCGAACAGGAGGTCAGGAAGGAAGACTGTGTGGAAGACGATGCAGGGGACGATGATGTCCTAGACCCCACATAGGGGAAGGTCGTGCCACTGACTATCATAGTTCAGAGGAAGAGGCAGCGGTTAGACCTAGTGATGAGCGGCAGGGGCAATATTCGAATTCGTGATATTTCGCGAATATTTGGGCAAATATTCGCCATATATTCAAAAATTCGCAAATTCGTAATCTCCAGACATTATTTTCTTGTATGCGAAAATTTGCATAAAAAATTCGCATAAATTAGCATAAAAATTCGCATGAACTGGCATATTAAAGATACCTTTTAAATACCAGCTTATGCAAATTTTTATGCTAATTTATGCGAATTTTTTATGGGAATTTTCGCAAACAAGAAAAAAATGACATTATTTTCTTGCATGCGAAAATTTGCATATAAAAATTTGCATAAAGCGAATATTCGCAATTGCGAATATATTTTGCGATATTCTAAATATTAGTGAATTCTCGAAGTGCAGATATTCGCGATTAAAATTCGCAATTCGAAAATTCGTGATCAACACTAGTTAGACCGAGCAACAGCATAGCAAAAGTGGAAGCAGGGGGCAAAAGCAGAACAGCCGCCGCCAAGAGATTTCACCTGCTACTGGCCACCGCCACCAGTGACCGAGCACCGCAAAAGCAGCTTCAAGGAGTTCCCTGGCCTGGCACTTCTTTAAACAATGTGCTGACTAAAAGATCCGAGTGGTTTGCACGCTGTGCCATCAGAGCCTGAAACGAGGCATTAACGTTCTGAACCTTAGCACAACCTGCATGACCAGGCATCTACATACAAAGCATGAACTGCAGTGGAGTAAACACCTTGGTGCCAAACAGAGGATGTGCCACCGACACCACCACCTGCTTCACCAAGCATCTCCACCATGTCACACGGCAGCGTTCAGCTCTCCATCTCACAAACCTTGAGAGAAAGCATAAATTCCGATCTAGCCACCCTCGAGCCTCTGGGCCTGAATGCCAGCATTTCTAAACTACTGGCCTTTGAAATGCTGTCATCCAGGCTGGTGGATACAGACAGCTTCAAACAGCTGATGGCCATGTCTGTCCCGCAGTATGTTGTTCCCAGCCGCTACTTCTTCTGCAAGACAGCAGTGCCTTTTCTGCACAACCAAGTATCCGATAAAATAAAGTGTGGAGGAGGTGGAGGAGGATGAGGATGAAGCAGGTTCACAGCGGGGTGGAACCCGACACAGCTCAGGCTCATCACTGGTGCGTGGCTGGGGGGATACGGAGGACGATGACGATACGCCTCCCACAGAGGACAGCTTGTCCTTACCTCTGCGCAGCCTGGCACACATGAGCAACTACATCCTGCAGTGCCTGCGTAACGACAGCAGAGTTGCCCACATTTTAACATGTGCGGACTACTGGGTTGCCACCCTGCTGGATCCCCGGTAAAAAGACAATGTGCCCACCTTACTTCCTGCACTGGAGTGTGATAGGAAGATGCGCGAGTACAAGCGCACGCTGGTAGACATGCTCCTGAGAGCATTCCCAAATGTCACAGGGGAACAGGTGGAAGCCCAAGGCGAAGGCAGAGTAGAAGCAAGAGGTTGCCAACGCAGCTGTGTCATGGCCAGCTCCTCTGAGGGCAGGGTTAGCATGGCAGAAATGTGGAAAAGTTTTGTCTCCACGCCACAGCTAACTGCACCACCACCTAAAACGGAACGTGTTAGCAGGAGGCAGCATTTCACTAACATGGTGGAACAGTACGTGTGCACACCCCTCCACGTACTGACTGTTCGTTCGGCCCCATTCAAATTCTGGGTCTCCAAGTTGTCCACGTGGCCAGAGTCAGCCTTTTATGCCTTGGAGGTGCTGGCCTGCCCGGCAGCCAGCGTTTTTCTGAACGTGTATTCAGCATGGCAGGTGGTGTCATTACTGTCAAACGCAGCCGCCTGTCCACAGCCAACGTGGACAAGCTGACGTTCATAAAAATGAACCAGGCATGGATCCTACAGGACCTGTCCCTCTCTTGTGCAGAATAGACATTTATAACTGCCTCCCCTCAACCATGTATTCTTTTACTCCGGGGCACTTCTTTATTGAATCCTCATTTTTTAACTTTACCATGATCTTGCGGTGCAACCCAAAGTTTAATGAACCTCTCTTCAATTTGGGCGCCGGGCCTAAATAACTGAAAGTGGCCTTCTCCCGTGGTGGGTGACATGAAGCCTGAACCTCTGCCATGCGACCTCTCTCCTCTGTCTGGGTGCCATGGGCTAAATATCTGAAAGTGACCTTCTCCATTGGTGGGTGACTTGAAGCCTAATTCTCTGCTATGGGACCTCTCTCCAATTGATATTGGTTTATTTGTATTTCTTTTATTTTATTTTAATTCATTTCCCTATCCACATTTGTTTGCAGGGCATTTACCTACGTTTTGCTGCCTTTTGCAGCCCACTAGCCCTTTCCTGGACTATTTTACATCCTTTTAGTGCCCAAAAGTTCGGGTCCTCATTGATTTTCAATGGGGTTCGGGTTCGGGATGAAGTTCGGGTCGAGTTCGAAACCCGAACCCGAACATTTTCGGGTAGTTCGGCCAAACTTCTCGAACCCGAACATCCAGCTGTTCGCTCAACTCTAGTTAGTAATCCATCAGTATTGCTAATGCCAAAAAATCAGAGATGACACATGAATTTAATATCTGCATGTCTTCTGTGTTTTGTACCCACTCCTGCTTTTGGCTACCAAATTACAAGCCAATTCTGATGGGACTATACAGGCCTTACTACACAGAGAGGATCCGTTTTGTGTCTCATTTTTCCTTCCTTTCCAGATCAGAAGAAGGGTCAAATAAATGATGATATCAGCCAAGCCAAAAGGCTAAATAGTGGCCCAGTCATGAAGTGGGGAGGGTGAGAACAGCATAAAAAGTCGACAGAGTGGCCCTATTACATAGTTCTGAGGTGGAAGCAGCATCAGGAGACCACAGAGTGGCCCATTGACAGAGTCTGGAGGTGGCAGCAGCATCAGGAGACAACAGTGTGGCAAGGTGACATAGTATGTAGGTGGAGGCAGCATGAAAAGGCCACAGAGTGGCACGGCGATGAGAGATTGCAGAGGTGGCAGCGGCATGAGTAGGCCACAGAGTGGCACAATGACGAGAGATTGCGGATGTGGCAGCAGCATGAGGTGGCCACAGAGCGGCCGCTTCGTCTATTCATTTATAGGGAATATGGCACAGAACAGAAGTTTACAAATTTCTCAACTTTATAAAGTTTTGCTTAAAACACGATTTAATAATACATGTTTTCTGGCACAAAAGGCTTAGCAAATTGGTTGCCTGGGAATTTCCCTCGAAGATTGGGATAATATATTGATGAATTTAAATGTACTTTCTTATCATTTTAATCAAGTTTTGGTTCAATTTAATTTTAAACATTTAATTTAAAAAAATAAGTGTTGCCTAAGACAGGAGAGAATCGGCCAGTTTTCTGTTTATTCGACGACATGGTTGAGATGGAGAAACCATTCCAAAAAACAATTTCTCTTCAGCTGAAGACGAATCCTGTCAAGATTGATGCAAGTGCAGTCGGCTGCTCATTGAGCCAGATCCTTCTGGGGGAACCTGCCTGGCATGAACAGGCCTCTAGTAGCTACAGACAATGAGAAAACAAAGCTTCAAGATTGCTTGGTGCCCAGAAGAGTTGCAAAGTTCATCAAGATTCAAACCCTACCAGCCCCTGGTCTCTTCGTCAGGGAAAACATCACGAGTTCCCAGTCATCATGGAAAAAGCTTAGAATCAATGTTGAAAAATATATGGCATCAGAGGTGTGTGAGGACGCCATCATGATAGGACGGGTACGCCATCCAGGGGAAATTGCATATGTGGGCGCCATACAGAATATAACCAGGAAATATTGAAGAACGGGGACAAGTCGATTTAATAATTGGCGGCAGTCGTTGTAATGACTTATCTGTGGTTAACCCGCACCACTAATACAAGGCAAACTGGGCTTCCGAATATATCACTGCACTGCTGAGCGGCAATTAGGCCCTAATTTTTTCCCACTTTTACACAAAAGGCCTTTCAACAGAGAAGTACAACCCTGGATGGCGAATATATTTCTATTTCGCCACTAATACACCGTACAGGCTTCTGAATATATCACTGCACCGCAGAACGTCAATTAGGCCCAAATTTTGTTCTACTTTTTCACAAGAGGCTTTTCAACAGAGAAGTACAACGCTGGACGGCGAATATATTTTTATTTCGCCACTAATACACTAAAAACAGAGCTTCAGAATATATCACAGCACAGCAGAACGGCAATTAGGCCCAAATTTTGTTCTACTTTTACACAACAGGCTTTTCAACTAAATAGGCCACTAAACGCTTTCACCACAAATAACTGCAACAGTGAAGTGCATATATATGTTTCTGTTTGTACTGAAATAGGCCAATAAATGCTTTCAACACATATAACTGCAGAAGTGAACTGACAATGAATTTTTATTTTTGTACTGAAATAGGCCATTAACCCCTTAAGGACCGGGCTCATTTTCACCTTAAGGACCAGGCCATTTTTTGCAAATCTGACCAGTGTCACTTTAAGTGGTGATAACTTTAAAACGCTTCGACTTATGTCGACTGTTTTTTCATCACATATTGTACTTCATGATACTGGTAAAATGGAGTCAAAAAAATTATTTTTATTTATAAAAAAAATACCAAATTTCCCCAAACTTTGCAAAAATTAGCAAATTTCCAAGTTTCTATTTCTCTACTTCTATAATACATAGTAATACCTACAAAAAAAGTTATTACTTTACATTCCCCATATGTCTACTTCATGTTTGGATCATTTTGGGAATTAAATTTTATTTTTTGGGGACATTACAAAGCTTAGAAGTTTAGAAGCAAATCTTAAAATTTTTCAGAAAGACCCACTTTTTAACGGACCAGTTCAGGGCTGAAGTCACTTTGTGAGGCTTACATAATAGAAACCACCCAAAAATAACCCCATTCTAGAAACTACACCCCTCAAGGTATTCAAAACTGATTTTACAAACTTTGTTAACCCTTTAGGTATTCTACAAGAATTAATGGAAAATAGAGATACAATTTCAAAATTTCACTTTTTTGGTAGATTTTATATTTTAATAATTTTTTCCATTTACAAAGCAAGGGTTAACAGCCAATCAAAACTCAATATTTATTGCCCTGATTCTGTAGTTTACAGAAACACCCCATATGTGATCTTAAACTACTGTACCGGCACACGGCAGGGCGCAGAAGGAAAGGAATGCCATATGGTTTTTGGAAGGCAGATTTTGTTGGACTGGTTTTTGACACCATGTTCCATTTGAAGCCCCCTGATGCACCCCTAAAGTAGAAAGTCCAAAAACTGACCACATTTTAGAAACTACGGGATAGGGTGGTAGTTTTGTTGGTACTATTTTAGAATACATATGATTTATGATTGCTCTATATGACACTTTTTGTGAAGCAAGGTAACAAGAAATAGCTGTTTTGGCACCATTTTATTTTTGTTATTTACAACATTCATCTGACAGGTTAGAGCATGTGGTAATTTTATAGAGCAGGTAGTCATGGATGTGAAAATACCAAATATGACTACATTTTTGTTTTGTTGTTTCAGTTTTACATGAAAAAGCATTTTAAAAAAAAATGATTCTTTAGTGTCTCCACATTCTGAAAGCCAAAGTTTTATTTATTTTTGGGCCACTGTCTTGTGTAGGGGCTCATTTTTTTCGAATGAGATAATGGTTTGATTGGCATTATTTTGGGGTGCGTATGACTTTTTGATCGCTTGCTCCATAATACCTAATATTTATACTTTTTATTTATTTATGTAAATTTTACCCAATGATTTCATTTTTGAAACAAAAAAATTCATGTTTTAGTGTCTCCATAGTCTGAGAGCCATAGTTTTTTCTGTTTTTAGGCGATTATCTTGGGTAGCGTATGATTTTTTTGGGATGAGATGGCGGTTTAGCACTATTTTGGGGTGTGTATGACTTTTTGATCGCTTGCTATTACACTTTTTGTGATGTAAGGTGACAAAATATTTTTTTTTTATATAGTTTTTATTTTTATTTTTTTACGGTGTTCACCTGAAGGGTTAGGTCATGTGATATGTTTATAGAGTAGGTTACTTCGGATGCGGCGATACTTAACATGTATACTTTTTATTTATTTATGTAAGTTTTACCCAATGATTTAAAACAAAAAAAATCATGTTTTAGTGTCTCCATATTCTGAGAGCTATAGTTTTTTTCAATTTTTGGGCGATTATCTTGGGTAGGGCATGATTATTTCGGGATGAGATGGCGGTTTGATTGGCACTATTTTGGGGTGCGTATGACTTTTTGATCGCTTGGTATTACACTTTTTGTGATGTAAGGTGACACAGAGTGCCTGCTCAGTGCCTGCTCACCGCCGCATGTGGTGATCGGAAATACACAGGGCGTACAGGTATGCCTTGTGTCCTTAAGTACCAGGACATCATGTTAAAGAGGTTAAATGCTTTCAACATATATAGCTGCAGAATTGAACTGGCCACTAAATGTTTTCACTACAAATAACTGCAACAGTGAAGTGCGTATTTGTTTTTCTTTTTGTACTGAAATAGGCCACTAAACGCTTTTGCCACAAATAACTGCAACAGTGAAGTGCATATATATTTTCTCTCTGTACTGAAATAGGCCACTAAACGCTTTCACCACAAATAACTGCACCAGTGAAATGCGTATATATTTTTCTTTTGTACTTGAATAGGCCACTAAACGCTTTCACCACAAATAACTGCAACAGTGAAATGCGTATATATTTTCTATTTGTACCTAAATAGGCCACTAAACGCTCTCATCGCAAATTACTGTAACAGTTTAGTGTGTATATATTTTTCTTTCTGTACTGAAATAGGCCACTAAAAACTTTCACCACATATAACTGCAGAAGTAAAATGCATATATATTTTTCTTTTTATACTGAAATAGACCACTAAACGCTTTCACCACAAATAACTGCAACAGTGTAGTACGTATATATTTTTCTTTTGTACTGAAATAGAGCACTAAACATTTTCACCACAAATAACTGCAACAGTGAAGTGGGTATATTTTTTTCTTTTGTACTGAAATAGGCCACAAAAGCCTTTTCAACATAGCACTTGCACCCCAATAATAAGAACACATTGCTGGAATGACAGAGCTGTATAATGGCTATTTGGATCCCCAAATAATCTTTCCCTGCACTTGTAAATCGCTTTTCTAGCACTGTCCCTAGCGCCTTCTGATGTCTCTCCCTGTACCAAGATGCTGTAAAATGATACCTACCTATCCTTTACCAGCACTTATAAATCGTTTTTCCATTTTTTTTTTTCACAATGAGGTTTTTGCTATTGCTGTCATTAAGACCTAAAATAATAATGAGGGGGCACACATATATGTTAGAATGGGAGTGCAAACTATGGTCCAAACATAACAGACAAGAAAACTATGACCTACAGAGGGTCAAGAAAGCCAGAATCAGAACGCACATCCCCTGATATAGTAAATATAAAACCAAAGTTTATTGTGAGAAACACTGACACATAGACAAGTTAAGAATTGTATACAATGAAACAAAGTATCGATATCAAGTAAACCAACACAGATGCGGGGTCCACTGCCGTCCAAAGGTATGTGGACCATAACCTTAAACACCAGCTACATTATAAAGTGCGATCAAGACATATAACAGCATATTAATGTGCAATATGGCATCAATAGCATGAGCAAGACCCAATCCAGTCAATAAAACTGTGCCATAACCTGTATCTCGGCTGGTATGTGGACCCAGGCAGCATGAAAGAAGAACGCCCACGCATTTCACTGGTACCGTCCTGCTTTATCAGGAGTATGTAATCAAATGTGAAATTGCCCTTTATATACATGAATACAATATAACCAAAAGAGAAATCACCTGCTTGCATGGCACACACAATGTTCCTGTTGGCGCGACGTGCCCAATGCTGCACTGCGCCTGTGTGAGGAAGCCGTAGTAAAAGTGATCATGTGACCGGAAGAAGATGGTTGCTGTCCCTAGCTCATTTTCACGTCTGTCCCTGCAGTCAGAAAATGTCTGAATCCAAAATGACCACTGTATTTATAGGGCTGTGACATCACAGGGCTCGCTGGCTTCTGATTGGCAGCATGCATGGCAGTATGGGTCATCCCACTTTCTCAGAGTTCCAAGTCCTCGCACCTGTAGCCGCCATTTTAGGAAAAATTGTGATTCGTTACCACAAACCACAAGGAAATTGGCATTTGTTGCAAATCGAATTTTTCCTGAAATTCGGAATCGTAACGCATTCCACTTCATCAGCTTAAATTCGCTCAACTCTTATCACTATATAGAATGTACAGGGGGTCTCATATCTTTATATAGTGGACACAACTTACAGGAGTCACACATCTCTATATATAGTGTACAAGGCTGGGGGTCACAAAATACATCTCTAAATACAGTACAGTATATGGGGAGGGGGTCAAACATCACTATATATTGTGCACACCCACAAATCTCTACATAAAGTGTACGGGGGTGGGGGTCACATCTCTATATAAAGTGTGCAAGTGGTGCACACAACTCAGTTTACACACAACTCAAGGGTGTGGTACGTGGAACAGTTGTGGGCCTGTTTGGTGTGGCCCACCTTCTCCCTTTGCCAACCCACTGCCTCTTTCAGCCTTTTATGGTGCTGCAGATCCCTGCCCCTCTGTACTGCTGTCCTCGCTCGGCTCTCCACCTTCCTAGGTTGGGTCAGTGACTTCATCGTCCACCACCTCCTCTTCTACTTTCTCACTCTGCTCATCCTCCTGACTTGTTGATATAACCACAACCTCAGTGATTGACAACTGTGTGTCATCCTCTTTATCAACCTCTTGAGACAGTAATTGCTGTTGACTTATTGGCAACTGTGTCTCATCATCATCCACCTCATTAAACAGTAATTGCCGTTCTCCACTGTCATCTTCTTGTGACTGTGGATGCTCAAGAGGCTGGGAATCAGGGCACAAGATCTGTCCCTCTTCAAGTGTGCTTGGCGAGAGGGCCAAATGAAGGAATGGCGATGCAAAGAGGTCCTCAGAATATTTGAGGGATAACTTGTTTGCCCAGACTCTCCATGGTGGGAGGAAGGAGGATCAGGGTGAGGATTGTGTTGACCAGACTCCTGGCTACTGAGACTGGACTTGGTGGAAGACAGGGTGGTGCTTAACCGACTGGAAGCATTATCTGCTGCAATTAAACCGACCACCTGGTTGCACTGGTCTGACTTCAAGAGTGCTAAGCTGCCCTGCAAACTGGGACATGAAGCTAGGTATTGTGGATGATTGTTTTACTTGTGCTTTGGCAGCAGGCACAGTTTTTAACGCGCCCACGGCCACGGCCTCTGCGTGCAGCATCACGGCCACTTCCCTGTCCCTTACTGCTCGCCTTCTTCATTTTAAATGTTATATATGCTTAAAAATAGGTCACATGTACAGGAGCGTAGGATTTGGAAGTGTGTGCGCCAAAAAATGTAAAAAGGTATATGGGATATGGAAATGTCACACAGAAGATATCCCGCAGATAATGTCAATGCTGTCACCAGCAGCTAATAAAAAATTACATGGAATGTCACAGGTATTTGGGATGAGGAAATGTTATACAGGACAGGTACCACAGGTAATGTCGCTGTTCGCCGCGTCTACGGAAAAAGTACACTGTATTTCACAGATACATTTTTTAAACGCACATGTTACAGTTTAGATGTTTCCCCGGTAATGTCACTCTCAGAAGCGGACACCATCTATTGAAAAAGTACACTGTATGTCAGAGATACATTTTTTAACCGCACACATTACACTGGAGATATACCCCTGGTAATGTCACTGTCAAAAGCGGACAGTGTCTATTTAAAAAGTACACTGGATGTCAATTATATTTTTGGCGCACACTTTACACAGGAGATGCAGCGTGGATAATTTACCTGTCTGGAGCGGACACCGTCTACAGAAAAAGTACACTGGATGTCACTGATATTTAAGAGGATGCGCACACTTTACACAGGAGATGTGGCATGGATGATTTGACTGTTCTCAGCAGCCTATTAGATGCTATTTAGCGCAGGAAGTGCTAACAATATATATTGCTGCTGTCACACACCATAATCCTTAAAAGGACTTTTGGGTCTCTGAAAAGTTTTTGTAATAAAAATCTTCCAATAACACTTCCTACACTGTCTGTTCCTTCATATGCACAGCTCTCCCTAAGACTGGGAAATTTAGCGCAGGTTGCGCTACAAACATATATTGCTATTGTCACACACAATAGTCCTTTAAAGGACTTTTGGGTCTCTGAAAAGTTTTTGTAATAAAAATCTTCCAATAACACTGTCTGTCTCTTCCTATGCTCAGCTCTTCTTGACTAATACCAAGCCGAACATGTGTCATCGGGTGCTATATAGCACCCGATGACGTGTTCCGGCCAGCCAATTACTGTAATGCCAGTAGCCAGCATGCACATTTATTGGCTGTGTAGCCAGGCATGCTTGATCAACACTACCACAGAGTCATACGCTTCATCTGTTCCAAAATGTAATTCTGTCATAGGCATCCATTATGATGTTATGGGGTTTAGGGGGTGGAATTTTTAAAAATCTTCTTATCAGAAGAACTGTTAAATTTGATGGTTGAGCAAACCAATTTATACACTGCTCAATTCATTGCTAGTCACCCCACCTCATATTATGCTAAGAATGGCGTATGCTGACCTGGCATTTTTAAATTTTGGGGCCTCCTTCAAAATATGGGTCTCATAAAAAAAACACCATGAGATCTTATTGGTCATCTGATGTGTTGTAGGATACCCCCATGTACAGGGAAGTAACGGCAAGATTTGAGACAATCCTGCTATTTCTTCATTTCACTGACAACACACAGTGACCCACACAGGATAACCCCAGCCGTGACAGGTTTTATTAGAAAAAGCCTCTTATAAATTATTTAAATGAAAAATTTAAGGAGGCCTTCACCCCGGAAAAAAAAATTGCCGTGGACGAGTCACTTGTGCTTTTTAAAGGCAGGCTTCAATTTTGCCAATATTTGCCAAGGAAGAAGGCACAATTAGGGCTAAAAATGTATAAACTCTTAGAGAGTGGATCTGGCTACACCTATAAATTTAGAGTGTATGAAGGCAAATATACCCAGTTTTGCCTTCCTGAATGCCCCCCTTCCCTCAAAGTGGCAGGTAAAATAGTGTGGGATCTTTTGCACCCTCTTTTAGATAAGAGGTACCACTTGTACGTCGACAATTATTACACCAGAGTCCCCCTTTTCAGGTGCCTTTCAGTCAGAAAGACAGTGGCATGTGGCACCATACGCTGCAATCAAAGAGGCCTGCCGAAGCCTTTTGTGAACCAAAAATTGAAGTCTGAGGAAATAGACGACCTTACGATATTTATACACACAGACAATAACAGCCCTGTTCCTGTTCGCAGCATAACTACCATCGTCTGTAAGCCTGTCTGCATACAAGATTACAATAAATATATGGGTGGGGTGGACCTTGCAGACCAAATGCTAGAGCTCTATAGTGCGGTCAGGAAATCCTGAATTTGGTATAAGAAACTTGCAGCCCACTTTGTGCAAGTAGCCCTGTATAATTCTTTTGTCATGTTCCAAAAAGCAGGGAACCAAATAACATATCTTGATTTTTAAGAACAAATCATTTAAAATTTTATATTTGGAGAGCAGCGCCAGGATAGCAGTGGGATAGCGTCATCTAGTTATGCCAGCAGAATTATCCTAGGGCAAAATTTCCCATCAGAGGTGCCCCTACTGTGAAAAAAGCAGAACCCAAAAGATATGTAGGGTCTGTTACAAGAATGGGATATGGTGGGATACCATATATCAATGTGACACTTGTCCAGATAAGCCTGGACTTTGCATTAAGCAGTGTTTCCACACTTATTATACTTCCCTAGATTATCTGTATTTTTCATTTTATAAGACACACTTTTTTTACTTCCAAAGCGGGTGGAAAAAGTAACTGTGTCTTATAAAACGAACATGCCACAAATTAGGTGGCTCAGGAGCTCTCACTAACAGCTCCTGAGCCTGCCATTGAACTGTTCGGTGGGCTAAGGGGTTCACTGACAAATCTGCACTACGGGCAGGTACTTCCTAACAAGTGTGCACCACGTGCGGGCTGGCGGCTTCACTTACTGTGCTCCGCTGCCGCCAGCCTGCACATCCATTTTACCAGGAATCTCCTGAAGCCACGTTTGGGCGGGCAGGCGGCTTCACTTACTGCGCTCTGCTGCCGACAGCCCGCACTTCATTACTGTAGATCAGCCAAATTAGCCTCCTTCCTATCTCCAGCTGCACCAGCTCTACTCCTGCTGTGTACAGCGGTTTTGTGGATCTAGTGCCTGTGTGAATCCAGCTCAGAGGCTATAAATGTGTCATAAATGACTATAACCCCCTCATCCATAGGTAACCACTCATATACTGCAGTATATGAGTGGATTCCTATGGATGAGGGGGGTTATAGTCTTATTTAATATAAACACATGCTAAATACAGAACAGTCCCTGGACAGTGTTTATATTAAATATGACTATAACCCCCCTCATTCATAGGAATCCATAGACATATTTAATATAAACAGAGTCCAGGGACTGTTCTGTAATTAGCACGTGTTTATATAAAATAAGACTATAACCCCCCTCATTCACAGGAATCCACTCATATACTGCAGTACATAGGTGGTCTCCTATGGATGAGGGGGGTTATAGTCATATACCAATTACAGAACATTCCCTGGACTGTGTTTATATTAAATATGACTATAACTCCCCTCATCCTTGAGAATACACCAATGTACAGTACAAACAGTACATCAGTGCATTCTTTAGGATGATGGGCGTTATAATCACATAACAGTGTCATCCACAGTTCCCTTATAACAGTGTCATCAACAGATCCCCATAACACTGTGTCATTCACAAATCCCCCATAACAGTGTCATCCACAGATCCCCCATAACAGTGTCATCCACAGATCTCCTTAACAGTGCGTCATCCACAGATGCCCCCATAATAGTGTCATCTACAGACCACCATTAGTTCAAAACCCACCAAAAGCACACCTTTTGGTTCAAAATATTATTTTTCTTATTTTCCACCTCAAAAACCTAGGTGCGTCTTATCATCAAGTGCGTCTTATAAAGCGAAAAATAAGGTCATTTAATCAAGTTACATTTTTAAAAAAATATATTTTATGCACTTTTGGCCATTTTTTATTTATTATGCAAACCACAGTTTTTAACACTCCACATTTTATTATATTATTAGCCAATAGAGATGTCGCGAACCGCCATAGACTTCAATAGACAGACGAATTTTAAAACCCACAGGGACTCTTTCTGGCCACAATAGTGATGGAAAAGTTGTTTCAAAGGGAGTAACACCTGGACTGTGGCATGTCAGAGGGGGATCCATGGAAAAACTCCCATGGAAAATCGAGTTGACGTGTGGTAACTGAATTTGCAATGTGATTAATATAACCTGCATTAATCGCATTGCAAATTCAACTTAGAGTTGGTTCCTAATGGTTGTATTGCTAGAATGTAATGAAGATTGAAAATATAGCGCTATATTCTCAATCTTCTTTATATTCTAGCAATTCAACCATTAGGAACCCAGATCTAAGTTGAATTCGCAATGCGATTAATACAGGTTATATTAATCGCATTGCAAATTCAACTTAGAGCTGGGTTCCTATTAATTGTATTGCTAGAATATAATGAAGATTGAGAATATAGCACTAAATTCTCAATCTTCGTTATATTCTAGCAATACAACCATTAGGAACTCAGATCTAAGTTGTAATTGCAAGACGATTAATATAACCTGTATTAATCGCATTGCAAATTCAACTTAGAGCTGGGTTCCTAAAGGTTGTATTGCTAGAATATAATGAAGATTGAGAATATAGCACTATATTCTCAATCTTCGTTATATTCTAGCAATACAACCATTAGGAACCCAGCTCTAAGTTGAATTCACAATGCGATTAATGCAGGTTATATTAATCGCATTGCAATTTCAACTACTAACACTGCAGCTTCAGAATGAATCTAGGATGGATGCCGTCCTTGCTTTTTGATAGGAGGTGGGAGGGTCTGGGAGGGAGGGTATGCTGATTGGCTGGAATGTGTCTGCTGACTGTGAGGTACAGGGTCAAAGTTTGCTCAATGATAAAGTATAGGGGTGAACGTGAACATCGCATATGTTCGCCCGCCGCGGCGAACACGATCAAGCTATGTTCACCGGGAACCGTTCACCAGCGAATAGTTCAGGACATCACTATTAGCCAATTATAATTTGGAAAATTAGACAAATTTCAAAATATAAAAATTAATTCTCATTATACCCCTAGGTGAATACTTTAGGGGGTGTTGTTTCTAAAATGTGGTCACATTTTGGGGTACCTCAGGGTTTCTTCAAATGCGACACAGCGCCTGAAAATTATTCCAGTGCAATCTGCCCTCCAAAAACCATATTGTGCTTCTTCTGTTTTAAGCTCTGCCGTGCGCCCGTGCGCAGAAGTAGACAACCACATATGGGGTGTTGCCAAATTCAGGAGAAAATGGGTAACTTATTTTGTGATGACTTTCTCCTGTTATCCCTTGTGATAATGAAATACGTGGGCCTAAAGTGACATTTTTCAGTAAAATATGTAATTTTTCTTTTTTTACAGCCAAGGGTTTATAAATTCTATGAAAAACATATGAAAAATTCCTTGGGGGTGTAGTTTCCATAATGGGGTAAATTTTTGGGGATTTCCACTGTGGAGTACCTCAGGGTACCTTCAAATACGACACAGTGCCTGAAAATTATTCCAGTGAAATCTGCCTTCCAATAGCCATATTGTGCTCCATCTGTTCTAAGCTCTGCCATGCGCCCATATTGCAGTCGTCAACCAAATATTGGGTGTTACTGTAAACTGCAGAATCAGGGTAACAGATATTGAGTTTAGTTTGGCTGTTAACCCTTGTTTTGTCACAGGAAAAAAATTATCGAAATGGATAATTTGTAAAAAAAAGTGACATTTTAAAATTTTGTTTCCATTTTCCTTTAATTCTTGTGAAGCACCTAAAGGGTTAAAAAGTTTGTAACATCAGTTTTAAATAACTTGAGGGGTGTAGTTTCTAAAATGGGACAATTTTGGGGTGATTTCTACTATGAAAGGCCCACAAAGTGACTTCATAACTCAACTGGTCCTCAATAAAGTGAGTTTTAGAAATTTTCTTAAAAAATTTAAGAATTAGTAACATAGTATATAAGACCGAAAAAGACATTAGTCCATCCAGTTCGGCCTGTTTCCTACAAGTTAATCCAGAGGAAGGCAAAAAAAAAAACTGTGAGGCAGAAGCCAATTTTCCCCACTTAAGGGAAAAAAATTTCTTCCCAACTACAAGCAGGCAATCAGAATAATATTATTACACTCCAGAAATACATCCAGTCCCCTCTTGAATTCCTTTATTGTACTCACCATAACCACCTCCTCAGGCAGAGAGTTCCATAGTCTCACTGCTCTTGCCATGAAGAATCCTTTTCCATGTTTGTGCACAAACCTTTTTTCCTCCAGACACAGAGGATGTCCCTCGTCACAGTCACAGTCCTGGGGATAAATAGATGATGGGAGAGATCTCTGTACTGACCCCTAATATATTTATACATAGTTATTAGATCTCCCTCAGTTGTCTTTTTTCTAAAGTGAATACCCTAATTTTGATAACCTTTCAGGGTACAGTATTTGCTCCATTCCAGTCATTACTTGAGTTGCCCTCCTCTGAACCCTCTCCAGCTCTGCTATGTCTGCCTTGTTCACAGGAGCCCAGAACTGTACACAGTACTCCATGTGTGGTCTGACTAGTGATTTGTAAAGTGGTAGGACTATGTTCTCATCACGGGCATTTATGCCCCTTTTGATGCAACCCATTATATCATTGGCCTTGGCAGTAGCTGCCTGACAGTTTTTCTACAGCTTAGTTTGCTGTTGATTAAAATTCCTAGATCATTTTCCATGTCAGTGTTACCGAGTGTTTTACCATTTAGTATATACGGGTGACTTGCATTATTCCTTCCCATGTGCATAACTTTACATTTGTCAATGTTAAACCTCATCTGCCATTTCTCTGTCCAAGCCTACAATCTATCCAGATCCCTCTGTAGCAGAACACTGTCCTCTTCATTGTTAATTACTTTACACAGTTTAGTGTCATCTGCAAAAATTTATATTTTACTGTGCAAGCCTTCTACAAGAATTGCTTTTAAAATTCTAAGCCTTCCAATGTCCTAAATGATAAAATGACATTTTCAAAGTGATGCCAACCTAAAATAGATATATGGGAAATGTAAAGTAATAACTATTTTCTGAGGTACCACTATCTACTTTTAAAGCAGAGAAATTCAAATTTTGAAAATTATAAATTTTTCAAAATTTTCTGAAATTTTTTGATTTTTTTTATAAATATATGTGAAACATATTGACTTAAATTTACCACAGACATGAAGTACAATATGTCACGAGAAACCAATCTCAGAATGACTTGGATAAGTAAAAGTATTCCAAAGTTATTACCACATAAAGTGTCACATGTCAGATTTGCAAAAATCAGTCCGGTCACGAAGATGCAAAATGGCCTGGTAATTAAGGGGTTAACAAGTGTTCCTGCTAAGCGCCTCCCAGCCCTGCACTGCCAGGAGTGCCAGTCACAGCAGAAGGCACCTCTGAAACCAGCACAAGGTGCTTCTGGGACCCAGACAGCAGAACATGGGCACTTCTTCCAGCATGGACGAGGTAGCACTTCAATGGCATGTGCAGTGATGAATGAGACAGGCTGCTGTAAGAGCAGGACAGGAGGATGCGTGGCTTCCAATAACAAGAACACCAGGCAGATCTTCTTAAGAAGATATATTAGTAGGTGTACCCTGTATTTACTATCTTTCTTTATAGTTTTAATAAGTGCTAACCGAGTTGCCAACCCCTTTATATGATTCTGCAAAGGTTCTGTTTCTTTGCATTTCCATATTCCTCTCACTGTTGGAGGATCATGATTGGAGATGTGCAAAGTCTAGCAAAATTCGATTCGGCTGATTCGCCGATGTTTGCAAAGAAATTTGAATTGTTATGAATTAATTTGTCATGTATCGCTATGAATCAGGTATACCCATACATCACGGTGGCTGAGGAAATGTATGGAGCAGGCTGCAACACTGATCCTACTCCATACGCAGCGGGTGATGGCTGTATCATACAGCAGACACCTGGCTGCAATGACGGGTAATGGTGATCCTGCTGAACCCCATCATTCACCCCCACAGATGCCGTGATCAACACAGATTGTGGCATTTGTGAGGCAAGGCAGAGGGGTATGGCCTAATACTGACGCTATGTAATGCAACAGCTAACAGAAGGCATTGGCTATAATCAATTTAGTTCCACTGCACACATGTACAAGGCAAAGTATTTAACCATTGAGTCATACCGATGTACTGCAATACCTAAAAGAAGGCATTTGCTATAATTAGAAATGAGAGAAGTTTCGGCTACATCACCGAATATTACAAAAAAAAATTGCTTTGTAACAAGTTATTTAGTCTTGAAGCGCATTTCTTTGTAAATAGCAGGTACAATGACATGGAATGGCAATTGTGCCGCCTCTCGTCACGGAACTCCTCATATGCCGAGTTCATCGCTGATTGTGGCATCTAAGATCAATATTAAGTCCATTCAGGGGTTGATAAAAAAAATTAAATTGTACCTATCTTATCCATTTGAGCACAAAGAGACCATCTTGCTTGAAGATCCAGCGCAAAATCTCGCACAGTGCATGATGACGTCATTACATGTGCCGGCGTGATGATGTCATACCTCACTGCACAATAAATTTTGCTTAGCATTTTCAAGCAAGATGGCCATAGTGGCCTCTTTGCAATCAAATGGCTGAGGTAAGTATGATTTTTTTTTAACTTTTACCACTATTTCAGGGGAAATCGATTTGTTACCATGAAGCACAAAGAAATTCGGCTTTGCTGCAAATCAAATTGTTACTTAAATTCAGGTCGAAGCTCCCTTAGTCAACTTTGTTTTGCTCATCACTAGCGATAATCAATTTTGTTCCACTGCACATATCTACACAGTGAAATATTTAACTGTGGCCTATAACTGACGCTATGCAACAAAAGGCATTTGCTATAATCAATTTAGTTCCATGGTGTCATACTGACACAATGTAACGCAACAGCTAAGGCTACTTTCACACCAGCGTTTTTTTTGCTGGATCCATCTTGGATCAGAAAATACTCTTCCGTTCTGATAATACATCCGTTATCTTTATCTTTAATTAGTCCCCATTGGCTTACATCAGGCATGTCCAAACTGCGGCCCTCCAGCTGTTGCAAAACTACAACTCCCAGAATGCCTGGATAGCCTATAACTATTAGGGCATGCTGGGAGTTGTAGTTTTGCAACAGCTGGAGGGCCGCAGTTTGGACATGCCTGGCTTACATTGTGTGTCAGAACGGACCCGTCTTGCTCTGCACCACATCATGGACATAAAACTGCTGCTTGCATGGGGACGCAACCAATTGTCCCTATTGACAATGAATGGGGACAAAACTGAAGCGTTTTTCAATTGTCCCTATTGACAATGAATGGAGACAAAACTGAAACGTTTTCCCCCGCTATTGAGATCCTATGACGGATCTCAATAGCGGAAAGGTAAAGCGCAAGTGTGAAAGTAGTCTAACAGAAGGCATTCACAGTGATCAATTTAGTTCCACTGCACAGATTTACAGGAATAAATATTTAATTGTGGCCTAATACTGACGCATTCACTATAATTAATTTAGTTCCACTGCACACACGTACAGGGTGAATTATTTAACAATGGCATCATGCTGACACTATGTAACTCAAAAGCTAACAGAAGGCATTCACTATAATCAATTTAGTTCCACCGCACATATGTGCTGGAAGAAATATTTAACCGTTGTGTCATGCAGAAACTATGTAACACAACAGCTAACAGAAGGCATTCAGTATAATCAATTTAGTTCCACTGCACACATGTACGGGACCAAGTATTTAATCATGTTGTCATACGGACGCAATGTAATGCAACAGCTAAGAGAAGGCATTCTTTATAATCAGTTTCGCTCCACTGCACAGATGTCCACTGCAAAAAATGTCACCGTCCTGGAATACAGATGTAACATAACTGTATCACTAAAATAAGGTATTTACTCTGAATGTGGGTGCACTAGAACGTGATGCACACGGCGATTACACTCAACCTGAAGTCTCCCTGTCACCTCTCTTCACAGTCTCAAAAACTCTCCCTACAATCATCCTGCATTCTCCCTACACCCTCCCTCTTCAATATTTTTTTTTAAAACAGTTTTCAGCAACACTATCCCTAGTACTTGCCATGTCTCTCCCAATGTTTAGCTCACAGTGAAATGGTGGTTGTCACAAAATCGGCTGGTGACTGAGGAAGATAGGCCCTGAGCAATAATAGTTGTCACCCATGAGCAGTTTATTGGAGTTCACACATGCATTTATAGGTAAAAGCTGCAGATATTCCAAGTTCCCATATTAAAGTAAATCCAGGAGGAGAGAATACCTCCCCAACACTTTCCAACAATTGACTATTACCCCAAGTCTTAGAGATAACCATAAACACATCTGCCCCTCCCCTGTCTGTACTATCACTAGCATGTGCCGGAGTTCACTACCCCCATGGGGAGAGGAATGCTGTGAAGCACAGTCAGCCCACTGAGACCCCTGTAAAAGTGTAGAGATCCCAAATCTAACATTTCCGATGGTTACAGGGGTCATCAACATACCTTATCTCTGATATATACAAGATCCTAGGAAAATGACACGGTCCAAGATGACAGCGATGACTGCGCAGGATCAGGATTTTATAGTGCTATGACATCACAGGGGATGGCTATCTGCAGATTGACTGGCTGCATGGCTATCTGCAGATTGACTGGCTGCATGGCATTATGGGTGAACTTGCTTTCCCAGCTTCTCACTTTCACTTTGTAACACCTGCAGCCACCATTTTAAGAAAACCTTTTTGTTACCACGAAGCGCATGGAAATTTTGCTTTGGTACAAATCGACATTTTCCTAAACTTCGGACTTTGAATGCTTCCCTCTGCTCAAAACTAATCATGCAGTGTCGCTATCTACAGAAGCATTCTGGTGATCCATAAAAGTCTACATGGAGGAAACGTCAAAAAGGATGCTACACGGAGGCTAGTAAAGGGACAGTGCCTACATTTTTGGTGAGAAGATCACTCCTTTGGACTAAAGCGGGACTCTGACATAGACTGAAATTATGAATCTTATTGGTAATGTTGTGTCACGCTCATGTGTGGAAGGAAAATACCACACCGAGCATAGGAGGTGAAGAACATACTGGAATAAGGCCCGGAAACTAGGGAATGAAGATGGGCACCTCCTAGAGAAAACCCTAAATCCAGTCCTGACAGACTACCAGTATGAACAGGCCCCAAAGGTAGGCAAGTTAATACACCAGATACCTAGAATCCTATCTCACCCTCAGGGACCCTGGAACTAATGTCAGGACTGAGTCTACCTGTTCCTCCAAAGGGAAGGACAAACAGGAGTATCTCTTAGGCCTAATGGCAAACAACAGGGAAAGCCAACACACACACACATATATATAAGCAAAATACAAAAGGGAAAGAAAACACTTATCTTTAATCAAGCTTTGGTAGCACCAGGAACTCAGCCGAGAACCAAACACTAGCTAGCCACAAGTCCAACAGAGGCTATAAACCACATACCATAGTGGGAGAAAAGACAATAAATAGAGAAGGTTAAATGACCACAATAGCCACACCCATGGAAAGAAGGTGTGGCAAGCACCAGAAACAACACAGACATCATTTGATCCAAAAGGAAAACATGTCAGATCAACCCACGTGTTGTCAGTCTCACTGATCTCCTGCCACCTGTCGCGGGAACATCCGTATGTCTCGGTACCTCCGTGAAATGTTGAGACTTTAATAACTAAATTTACAGTAGCAGGCATGTACTTTTTAGACTTTTCAACTGTTGTGCTCTGGTTCTGTACTTGGTTTATTTTTGTTAATTTATGTCCTTTTTGCAGAGTGGATGAGGCTTGCTTGAGATGGTTTTGTTTGCACTTTGTTTTTATTATATTTTTATTTCCAATGCAAAAGTTGAAAGCAACGGAAGGCCTGCAGAGATGCATCTGCAAAGAACTACCTGTTTCAGGCTTTATTTTTGCAGGGGTGATTTATACTTGTGGTCGTACCCTAATAGTTCAGAAAACCTGTTCATTTAGTGTTTCCCTAGAATGGAGGATCATGAACACATCATACAAATAATAATAAATATATATATATATATATATATATATATATATATATATATATATATAATATTATATATAGTTATATATAAATATAATATATTTTCATTTCATTTCCTCATGCCACACATGAAGAAATCTTAAATACACAAAACCAAAATACCATATTTTATTGACTGGCACAATGTCCTGTGTCAAAGAGGAAAAAATTATACTGTGAACTAAATGTAAAAATACTAAAAATACTGTGAACTACTGTGGACTAAATGCAAATTGTTATTATGAGCCTGCTATAGCCACATCGCAAAAGCCCATGCATACAGTAAGAAAGTAACACATCGAGGAACATGACAAACCACAAGTTTTGTATGAAACATAAAACTAATTTTAGGCTTCGTTCACATCACCTTTCAGCCTTTCCGTTCTCCTGCTCCGTTTAGGAACAGGAGACTTAAAAGGATGGATTAGGCACATAACAGTGATGTGAACGAAGCCAAGAAGAAGCTAAGGACCCCATCTACTATAATGGGGTCTGTTAGGTTTCCGCTCAGAAGATGATATTGGAGTGGAGACAGGGCGTAGCTAACGGCTCATGGTCCCTGGTGCAAGAGTTCATCTTGGGCCCCCTTCCCTCAGTGCTTTGTGTGTCTTCTTATGTGGCACAAGGGTCTTTGGGCCCCCTCAGGCTCATGGGCCCGGTAGCGACTGCTACCTCTGCACCCCTATAGCTACGCCTATGAGTGGAGACAAAAGTTGTGCATGCAGGACTTTTGTCTCCGCTTCAAAAATCTTCTTCTGAGCGGACACCTAACAAACCCCATTATAGTCTATGGGGTCCTTAGGTTTCGTTCACATCACCGTTATGCGCCGAATCCGTCCTTTCCGTTCTCCTGCTCCTAAACAGAGCAGGAGAATGGAAAGGCTAAACAGTGATGTCAACAAAGCCTTATACTGTTAAAATGGAGACTAGCAGCCAACTTAAAGGAGTAGTGCAGGACTACATTATTGATGACCTATCCTCAGGGTAGGTCATCAATATCAGATTGGTAGGGGTCCAACCTCCAGCAACTCTTCTGATCAGCTTAAAGTTTAAAGTGGTAGCAGTGCTTATTTGAGCATTGCTTCTGCTTTACAATTAAGTGCAAATTATCTCACCTGAAGAGGCAGCACAGTGTATTTACAAGGTGTGCAGGGGTATTAGTGCCATGTGGCAATAGTAGCAACAGCACATCATAGAGCAGACAAGGCAGTAGATTTGTGTGAGACTGTGTTGGGGTAGTGATAGTAGTGCCAGCAGGGTAGGGATAATGGTAGTGACAGTAGGGGGAGTAGCAGCTGCGGCAGAGGCAGCAGCCATACAGTATGGAACATGATGCGGAAGACATGATGGGTCCAAAACCTACTGTCAGCAATTGCAAATCTATTCATTACCTCAGCCAGAGGTTTGTGAAAATCCTCACAGATTCCTTGTCTTATTCATTTTGACAAAAGTGATGTTTTGTACACTGGCGGAAGACAAGTTTTTCAGTATGGATGTCACAACACCACCTCCCACACTGAAAATCCTATTTGAGATTACACTAGAGGTAAAACAAGAAAGTACTGCAAAACCAAACTGTGAAACTGTTCCAATCTGCCTACCATGAAGGAGTCAGGGAATATGATGTGTCAGAGAATGGCTCGAGTCCAGCTAGGACTGAACCTATTACGTAAGTCAATGCATTAACTAAAACTGCTCGGTTTATTGTTACAATACATTAACTAAAACTATTATATAAATGCAGTTATAAATGCAGTTAATGCATTACAATTTGTTCACTAAAACAAGTGTATTAACATTGGAATTGCAGAACAATCCGTTTACTTAGACTGCACGGCATATTGATGTACAGTGATACAATATGTTAAGTGAAACTGCTATGTTAATGCAACAATTGCAGTACAATATGTTCAATAAAACCGCAGGGACCGCATCGGTCGGGACGGTTCGCGATCAAATGTTCCCCCATTGAATTTAATGGCAGGCGAACCTGAAAATCCTTCAGGCAAAATCCTGCAGCCACCAAATACTTATTATAAGTGCACAAATAGTCCCACAACATGGACAGTGACATACCAGAGGGGGATCATTGGGGGATCATTGGCAATATTTCCCACAAAAAAATGTATATTTTAATAAGGGGCGATTTTTATGCATCTTAAAGCAAAACTCTCAAAAATATGCCCTGCTGGAGCCTAGAACAATTTTATGCCACTGGAGTACAGGCCCCAAACATTAGGCATTCACCGGACAGAAAAGAAAAAGTGATTATGTGGCTGGAGGTATACTAGGCGGTCACTGGATAAAAATTTTACTGTAGGCCACTGGAGTACAGGCCCCAAAAATTAGGCATTACCTGACAGAAAAGAACTTGTGATTATGTGGCTGGAGGTACATTAGGTGGTCACTGGCTAAAAATTCTACTGTAGGCCAGTACAGGTCCAAAAATTTAGGCATTAACCTGACAGAGAAGAACTTGTGATTAAGTGGCTCGAGGTACATTAGGCGGTCACTGGATAAAAATTTTACTGTAGGCCACTGGAGCACAGGCCCCAAAAATTAGGCATTCACTTGTGTTGATTGAGCATGCTCGGCCGAACACCAGCTTTGGCCGAATACCGCATGTCCTCGAGCGCAATGCTCGAGTCCCCTCCCCGCATGTTTCTTGCCTGCTACGCAGCCAATAAATGTGCAGGTAAGTACTGCCCTCACTTTAATGCCATAGCTGTGTTGGTTACTGTCATTACAGCGATTGGCTGGCCGGAACGTGTCATCGGGTGCTATATAGCACCCGATGACGCGTGTTTGGCTCAATCTTAGTCAGGGAGAGCTGTGCTGAGGAAGGGACAGACAGTGTAGGAAATGATATAGGAATATTTTTATTAGAAAAACTTTTCAGAGACCCAAAAGTCCTTTTAAGGACTATTGTGTGTGGCAGCAGCAATATATATTTTTAGCACAACCTGCGCTAAATTGCTAAAACTTTACAAACTCAAAAGTCCTTTTAAGGACTATTTTGTGTGGCAGCAGCAATATCTATTTTTTGCGCAAGCTGCCCTAAATAGCTAAAACTGTACAGACTCAAAAGTCTTTTTAAGGACGATTGTGTGTGGCAGCAATATCTATTTTTAGTGCATCCTGCACTAAATAGCGTACAATAGTTAGGCTGCTGCAGACAGCGACATTAGTTGCACCAAATCTCCAGTGTAAAGTGTGTGCATCCAAAAAATATTTGTCACATCCCATGTACGTTTTCTTTAGACGGTGTCCCCTCCGGACAGTGACATTAGATGTGCAACATCTCCAGTGTAAAGTGTGCGCATCCAAAAAATGTCTGTGACATCCAGTGTACTTTTTCCATAGATGGTGTCTGCTGCGGACAGTGACATTAGTTGCCCCACATCTCCTGTGTAAAGTGTGCACAGCCAAAAAAATATCTGTGACATACAGTGTACCTTTTCAATAGACGGTGTCCGTTTCTGACAGTGACATTACTAGTAGTGTTGAGCGCGAATATTCGAATAGCGAATTTTTATCGCGAATATCGGCACACATATCAGTGCTATATATTCGTTAATTCGAATATTCGTTTTTTTTTTTTTCAAGTAAATGAAAAACTAAAACATAATTTTCCCCAAATAAAGTTAAAAAAATGGCAAAAAATAGGGAGAAAAAAAGTAGACATATTATGTATTGTCACGTCCGTAATAACCTGCTCTCTAACAATATCCCATGACCTAACCCCTCAGGTGAATACCGAAAAAAAAAAAAAACGTGTAAAAAAAGCCATTTTTTGACACTTTACATCACAAAAAGTGTAATAGCAAGCAAACGAAAAGTCATACGCAACTCTAAATTGTGCCAATCAAACCGTCATCTCATCCCAAAAAAAATGAGCCCCTACACAAGACAGTCCCCCAAAAAATAAATAAAACGATGGCTTTCAGAATGTGGAGACACTAAAGAGTCATAAAAAAAAAAATGTAGTCATATTTGGTATTGTCGCGTCCGTGACAACCTGCTGTATAAAAACACCACATGATCTAACCTGTCAGATGAATGTTGTAAAAAACAAAAATGTAAAACTGTGCCAAAACAGCTATTTCTTGTTAACTTGCCTCACAAAACGTGTAATATAGAGCAACTAAAAATCCTATGTACCCTAAAATAGTACCAACAAAACTGCCACCTTATCCCGTAGTTTCTAAAACGGGGGTCACTTTTTTGGAGTTTCTACTGTAGGGGTGCATCAGGGGGGCTTCAAATGGGACATGGTGTCAAAAACCAGTCCAGCAAAATCTGCCTTTCAAAAACCGTATGGCGTTCCTTTCCTTCTGCCCCATCCCATGATGTGTATTTTTTTAATTTTTTTAAATTTTTTTTTTTGGGAAAAGGATTGTGATTTGAATTGTTTGGCTTATTATTTTTTACTTTTAGATAGTTCACATAGGGAACTATAACAATCAGTCATCTGATTGCTATTATCATAGACTCCAATACACTATGCAGCAGCCTCGTGTCATTCACAAAGAGCGAGGCTGCTGCATACAGGCTCCGGCTCCTCAGATTTCCACACGGGGGGTCCGGCGCAAAACCTAAAGTAAAACTTTATTTTTTTGACGGCTGCAGATGCCATGTTCACGATTGACCACAGCATTTGAGGGGTTCAAAGTTCTTGATCGACGTTACTGGCGGTCGCTGCTATGGCGCCCGCATCAGCCAAGAGCGGCTGCCATGTTTAACCAACCGCCTGATGACATACAGCTATGTCATCGGGCGGTTGTGCTGAAGCCTATATTTTCCTTTTTGATACATACAGCTATGTCATTGGGCGTGAAGGGGTTAATGATAGGTGCACTAAGTATTCTTATGACATCACACCACTATGTCTAGTAGCATGTATGTATAGATAGCAGAGAAATATCTCTAATATGCACAATGCACATCCATTTTCCTGCCTCACAGTGCATACCCCACATTGTATACCCCACACTATATATCCCACAGTATATTCACCACAGTGTATACCCCACAGTGCATACCCCACATTGTATATGCCACACTATATACCCCACAGTGTATACCCCACATAGTATACCTCACAGTGTATATCCCTTCCCACACACACACACACGCACACACACACACACACACACACACACAGTCTTTGGATTCTAATATGCATCCAATTGGTCAGGAGAAGTAATGTTTGACCAACATTATTTGCTGGTTCATTTAGCGTTACCCAGGGTGCACTATGTGGAGGCAGACCAGCTGTACACCCCATACCGTACCGTCACCTCACTAGACAGGTACATCTCTCCTCAGATGGCCAATATCCGATTGCTCATACTACACACACATACAATTTCAATATAATCCGATTTTATAACTGTAACATTAAATCTAATATTTTACTTTCAAACACTCAAATATTTTTTGTTGTGTTGAGATGATGACATTAATTTCTAATACTTTTATTAGAATGGTTGCAGGGTTTATATGGTTGCATTTTTCCTGCAGCACATGTTACAGATGAAATACGACACCACCAGGTCCCGCTTGGAGAAGCAGCGGATCCTGAGCAGGATCGGTTCTGAGCTATACCATGACCACAATGGCAAGCACAGGCTGATGGCAATTATTAAAAAAGTGGTACGACCTGAAGCGGAGACACCAGTATCGGATCACTGAGATACAAAACAAAATCTGCCCAGGTACAATGCTTACATAACTTTTGTATCTTTCACCAACACTCTGTAATGTATATGTACAGTTATGCTTTATGAGGTTTTTATAACTTATGTAAATTTTGTCATTATAGGTGATCCCATCCCCTCGGTACGCCGCAGGCCTTCAAAAAAGGCCGTGGTGGTGGAGGAGGAGGTGTTGGAGGAGGAGGAGCAGGAGCAGGCCGGACCCTCTGCCCCTACCCCACAGCATGAGGATGCCGGACTCCCAGACCACCCCGGTTCTCATGAGGAGAATGAGGAGTAGGAGCTGGTGACCACCCCCCGCCAGGAGGGTAAATAATATGTGTTGTGGGTGATTTAACTCAAATAATGACCAAATAACAAGTGACTTGCTGCATTTCGACATACGGCCACGCCCAAACTGCTTCTCGGGGCTGTGACACTATAAAGTGTCACAGCCCCGGAGTCTCTGCTCTCCCCAGAAGCAGACACATGTGGTAAGCCGGCAAGGGACCAATCAGAGTGTTCCCTTGCTAGTAAGCGCTCCGATTGTTTTATTTCTGCAGACTAACCAATCGTAGCGCAGCACTTTAAAAAAAGCCTGTTTCAGGCCAGCGACATCTATGTGGTTGAGAGGGAGGGAGCTCCCTCTCTCTTCCATCTTGCCGTCACTGCTGCCGCAACGGCAAGATGGTTGCCATGGCACCCGGACACCTTACATAGGCGTCCTAGTTACCATTTACCTAAAGCTGATCAGACCTCTGACCAGCCTAAGTGTAGCACTGACTATACAGTGTATTACAATAGATGACTATTGCAATGCACTGTGTAGTGTTTAGACCCAATGAATCTTCAGGATCCAGATGGGTCTTGATAAATAAAAAATATATATATAAAAAAAGTCATAAAAAATTGAAAGACAATAAAAATAAAAATGTGAAAGAAAAATAAATTAGAAATGGTCTTTTCTCATATATATTCATTTATGTAATCTAAAAATTACATAAATAATAATAGTACACATAATTGGTATAGCCGCATCCATTAAAACCAGCTCTATAAAAATATAGCGTGACCCCTTTGGCAAATCCCATACAAAAATGTAAAAAAAAGTGTCAAAAACAAACATATTTTATAGACATATTTTGTAACGTTCCATGACATAAATTCCAACCCCAAGCGATCAAAAGGCATATGCACCCTAAAATAGTACCAATCAAACCGTCACCTCATCCCACAATAGATGATACACTACTTGAGACAATATGAAAAGAAAATATGACTCTCAGACAGTGGAGACATTTTTTCAGGGCCTCTAAACTGTTGATATTGTGCAAAAGTGAAATATTAAAAAGGTAGACATATTATGGAATTGCCGCGTCCCTATTTAACGTGCTCATTAAAAATTATCACATGACTTAACCCCTCTGTTGAACACTAAAAAAATAAAACAGCGTAAAAAACTGCGCCATTTTTTTCTCAGCTTACATATCAAAAATAGCAACACCAAACAATAGAAAAGACGTCTGCCCCCCAAAATAGTACCAATCAAACAGTCAACTCATCCCACAAAAAAAAAAAGTACTCTATTGAAATATTCCTAAGTTAAGATTAGAACTATATAACTGATTGCAATTTTAATGGCCAGCTCCTTTATACACTAATCAATAAAAGTTATTTGATCTGATTGTCAATCTTTTTTTTTTGGGCAGTACTAAAAGAAATGAAAAAAAATTATTATGCTGCAGCGGGAGTACTTCAGGCGGATGAGGGCTGTCAAGCTGAAGTTTACCGAAGAAATGAAGGCCATGGAGGAGTGGCATCAGAAGGCCATAGCGGAGCTGCTCAACCAGCATGATGTCCTGAAAGCCATGCCTTAGTTTTATTTATTTTTTATTTTATGTTTGTTAAAACAATGTTTTTATATTTTATTTATAAAGTGTGGTTTGGTTTTAAATCATTTTGGTTTTCTGTTTTATTTTAACAACTCTGGTTACATTAAGGCAAATGTTTTCCAGCCGAAACTCATCAGTATCATGACATACAGCAGCTGCAGGTACATGGACATTGGATAGTATAAGGCCTACACAGAACTGATAGTGGTGATGATAATAGCCGCAGTCTTTGTTAATGGTGGAGTATAAGGCCTATGCAGAACTCATAGTGGTCAGGATAATTGCAGCAGTTATTGTTAATAGTGGAGTATAAGGCCTACACAGAACTCTCAAAAATCAGGACAACAGCAGCAGCAGGCAGATGGTAAGTTTCCATTGTAGTCCAAGGCCTACACATAGCTTTGCCTCACTGGACTAAAGGGGCCTTACAATAAAGTTATCAGTAAGAATTACAACATAACATAACATTATAAAAAAATGAAATCACGTGTTATAACTCTGAAAAAACGATTTATTAACAAAATAAAAAAAGGCCTCTATGGCAACATTGTGAGTTGGCAAAGTAGCTCCTCTATTTTCTGCATCCCTTTACGGTCCTTTTTGTCCATCTCCTAGCTAATGACACTTTGGTGCTCGATCAACACTAGCATTCGTCTGACAGAAAATAACTTGTGATTATGTGGCTGGAGGTACATTAGGCGGTCACTGGCTAAAAAATGTTATTGTAGGCCAGTACAGGCCCCAAAAAATAGGCAGTAGGGTGGGTTCACACTAGCATTATGGTTTCCGTTACATGGTTATAACGGAAAATAATGGAATACATAAGATAGAATGCAAAACGGAAGCCTTTAAGAGGCATTCCGTTTTGCTCCATCCTAATAGAAGTCTATGGGAAAGCATAACGGATCCGTCTGGGTTCCGTTATGCAAGACAGAAAATAAAGTCCTGTCATCAGGACTTTGTTTTCATTCTTTCATAACGGGAACCATATGGATCCGTTATGCTTCCCGTAGACTTCTATTATGACTGAAAGCGTTGCTCCCACTGGGCTTGGTGATGGGAGGCCAGGTGCCTTCTTAAGGCAGTCCTCCTTAGGTAAGTTTTGAGCTTACCACGACTTATGAGTTGACAGCACAGGCTGCAGATGGCAACACTATTGTCATCATTTGACATGTTAAAAAAGCCCACACTACGGAGCCATGTGCCGGCATCCTGGGAGTGTCATAAGTGACTGTGCATGGTGGATGGCTCGCTCCAGATACATTTGCAGTCTGCTTTTTGCCTCCAGTGCCCTGCGAGATCTGCCCGCTTCTCCTCCCTCTCTCCTGCTCCGTCTCCCCCTCTGAACCCCCATCCTCTTCCTCTCTTGTGGGCACCCACGTGACATCCATTGACACGTCATAACTGTCACCTTCAGATATATAAAACTCCTTAATCAGTATTTTGTGGAAGCAGGTATATTGCAGGCCTCAATCAGTATTTTGTGGAAGCAGTTACCGTATATCAAACCCCTTAATCAGTATTTTGTGGAAGCAGGTATATCAAACCCCTTAATCAGTATTTTATGGAAGCAGGTATATCGCAGGTCTCAATCAATATTTAGTGGAAACAGGTATATTGAACCCCTTAATCAGTATTTTGTGGAAGCAGGTATATCAAACCCCTTAATCAGTATTTTGTGGAAGCAGGTATGTCGTAGGCCTCAATCAATATTTTGTGGAAGCAGGTATATCAAACCCCTTAATTACTATTTGGTGGAAGCAGGTATATCGCAGGCCTCAATCAATATTTGGTGGAAACAGGTATATCAAACCCTTTAATCTGTATTTTGTGGAAGCAGGTATATTGCAGGCATCAATCAATATTTTGTGGAAACAGGTATATCGAACCCCTTAATTGGTATTCTGTGGAAGCAGGTATATCGTAGGCCTCAATCAATATTTGGCGGAAACAGGTATATCGCAGCCCTTAATCAGTATTTTGTAGAAGCAGGTATATCATACCCCTTAATTATTATTTTGTGGAAGCAGGTAAATCAATATTTGGTTGAAATAGGTATATCGAACCCCTCAATCAGTATTTTGTGGAGGCAGGTATATCATACCCTTTAATTAGTATTTTGTGGAAGCAGGTATATCGCAGGCTTCAATCAATATTTGGTTGAAATAAGTATATCGAACCCCTCAATCAGTATTTTGTGGAAGCATGTATATCGCAGGCCTCAATCAATATTCGGTGGAAACAGGTATATAGAACCCCTTAATCTGTATTTTGTGGAAGCAGGTATATCGCAAGCCTCAATTAATATTTGGTGGAAACAAGTTTATCGAACCCCTTAATCAGTATTTTGTGGAAGCAGGTATATCAAACCCCTTTATCAGTATTTTGTGGAAGCAGGTATATCTCAGGCCTTAATCAATATTTGATGGAAACAGATATATCGAACCGCTTAATCAGTATTTTGTGTAAGCAATAGAGTTGAGCGAACACCTGGATGTTCGGGTTCGAGTAGTTCGGCCGAACTTCTTGAAAATGTTCTGGTTCGGGATCCGAACTCGACCCGAACTTTACTCCGAAACCGAACCCCATTGAAGTCAATTTGGGACCCGAATTTTTGGGCACTAAAAGGCTGTAAAATAGCCCAGGAAAAGGCTAGAGGGCTGCAAATGGCAGCAAAATGTAGGTAATTCCGTTGCAAACAAATAAGGACAGAGAATGACTTAAAACAAAATAAAATAGATAAAAATTAACCAATATCTATTGGCAACTTGAAGGATGAAGAGGTGGAATAGGAGGTTGGAGTGGCATGAGGTGGGAATGCTATGGGAGTTGATGTTCTCATCACAGCCAAACATGATTCATGTCTGCCTGCAGTGCCACAGGCCTCATTCACAGACTCAGGGCCATGGCACCCACAAAGAGGAGAGCGGTCCTGTAACAGCAACACAGGCCTCAGGTCAACCTGCAATGGAACAGGCCATTATCATTTATGTAGGCCCCTGACACCCATGCAGAAGAGAGGTAATTTGACAGTAAAAGAGTTTAATGTCTCTCACCCAGACAGCAAGCAATTCAACGAAATATAGGCCACTGACATCCAGACAATGGGGTGGTCATTAGACAGTACAAAGAGTTAAATGTATGCCACCAAGACAGCAAGCAAGTAAGTGAAAGTTAGGCCCTGACACCCAGACAGAGGAGAGAGGTCCCATAGCAGCAAAAGATGCATCATGTCACCCACCAACGGAGAAGGCCACTTTTAGTTATTTTGGCCCCAGCACCCAGACAGAGGAGAGAGGTCCCAAAGCAGAGAATCAGGCTTCATGTCACCCACCAATGGAGAAGGCCACTTTCAGATATTTAGGCCCCTGGCACCCAGATGGAGGAGAGGTTCATTCAACGCCCGCAAAATAATGGTAAAATTCAGGATTCAGTAAAAAGTGCCCTGGAGTACAAGAATATATGGTTGAGGGGAAGCAGTTATAAATGTCTATTCTGCACAATTTTTTGAACGTCAGCTTGTCCACGTTGGCTCTGGACAGGCGGCTGCGTTTGTCAGTAATGACAAAACCTGCCGTGCTGAATACACGTTCAAACAAAACGCTGGCCGCCCGGCAGACCAGCACCTCTAAGGCATAAAAGACTAGCTCTGGCCACGTGGACAATTGGGAGAGCAAGAAGATGAATGGGGCCGAACCATCAGTCAGTTCGTGAAGGGGTGTGCACACGTACTGTTCCACCATGTTAGTAAAATGCTGCCTCCTGCTAACACGTTCCGTATCAGGTGGTGGTGCAGTTAACTGTGGCGTGGTGACAAAACTTTTCCACATCTCTGCCATGCTAACCCTGCCCTCAGAGGAACTGGCTGTGACATAGCTGCGCTTGCGACATCTCGCTCCTCCTTTGCCTTTGCCTTGGGTCTCCACTTGTTCCCCTGTGACATTTGGGAATGCTCTCGGTAGCGCGTCTACCAACATGCACTTGTACTTGCGCATCTTCCAATCACACTCCAGTGCAGGAAGTAAGGAGGGCACATTGTCTTTGTACCAGGGATCAAGCAGGGTGGCAACCCAGTAGTCCGCACACGTTAAAATGTGGGCAACTCTGCTGTCATTGCGCAGGCATTGCAGCATGTAGTCACTTATGTGTGCCAGGCTTCCCAGAGGTAAGGACAAGCTGTCCTCTGTGGGAGGCGTATCGTCATCGTCCTCCGTTTTGCCCCAGCCACGCACCAGTGATGGGCCCGAGCTGCGTTGGGTGCCATCCCGCTGTGAACATGCTTCATCCTCATCCTCCTACCCCTCCTTATCATCCTCCTCGTCCTCCAGTATTGGGCCCTGGCTGGCCACATTTGTACCTGGCCTCTGCTTTTGCAAAAAACCTCCCTCTGAGCCACTTCTAAGAGACTGGCCTGAAAGTGCTAAAAATGACCACTCTTCCTCCTCCTCCTTCTCCTCCTGGGCCACCTCCTCTTCCATCATAGCACTAAATGTTTTCTGAAGGAGACATAGAAGTGGTATTGTAACGCTGATAACGGCATCATCGCCACTGGTCATGTTGGTGGAGTACTCGAAACAGCACAACAGGGCACACAGGTCTCACATGGAGGCCCAGTCATTGGTGGTGAAGTGGTGCTGTTCCGCAGTGCGACTGACCCATGCGTGCTGCAGCTGAAACTCCACTATGGCCTGCTGCTGCTCGCACAGTCTCTCCAGCATGTGCTAGGTGGAGGTCCAAGTGGTGGGCACGTCGCATATGAGGCGGTGAGTGGGAAGGCCGAGTTACGCTGTAGTGCAGACAGGCGAGCAGCAGCAGGATGTGAACGCCGGAAGTGCGCACAGGTGGTCCGCACTTTATGCAGCAGCTCTGACATGTCGGGGTAGTTGTGAATGAACTTCTGCACCACCAAATTCAGCACATGCGCCAGGCAAGGGATGTGCGTCTAACCGGCTAGTCCAAGAGCTGCCACGAGATTTCGCCCATTATCGCACACCACCAGGCCGGGCTTGAGGCCCACCGGCAGCAACCACTCGTTGGTCTGTTGTTCAATACCAAGCCACAACTCCTGCGTGGTGTGGGGCCTGTCCCCAAACATATGAGTTTCAGAATGGCCTGCTGACGTTTACCCGGGCTGTGCTGAAGTTGGTGGTGAAGGTGTGTGGCTGACTGGATGAGCTGGTGGAAGCAGAGGAGGAGGAAGCCGAGTAGGAGGAGGAGGCTACAGGAGGCAAAGAATGATGCCCTGCGATTCTTGGCGGCGGAAGGACGTGAGCCAAAGAACTCTCCGCCTGGGACCCAGCTGCCACTACATATACCCAGTGTGCAGTTAGGGAGATATAGCGTCCCTGGCCGTGCTTACTGGTCCACGTATCTGTGGTTAGTTGGACCTTGCCACAGATGGCATTGCGCAGTGCACACTTAATTTTATCGGATACTTGGTTGTGCAGGGAAGGCACGGCTGTCTTGGAGAAGTTGTGGCGGCTGGGAACAACATACTGTGGGACAGCCATCGTCATAAGCTGTTTGAAGCTGTCCTTGTTCACCAGCCTAAATGACAGCATTTTAAAGGCCAGTAGTTTAGAAATGCTGGCATTCAGGCCCAGGGCTCGAGGGTGGCTAGGTGGGAATTTACGCTTTCTCTCCAAGGTTTGTGAGATGGAGAGCTGAACGCTGCCGTGTGACATGGTGGAGATGCTTGGTGACGGAGGTGGTGGTGTTGGTGGCACATCCTCTGTTTGGTGGGCGGCAGGTGCCAACATTCCTCCCGAGGTGTAGGAAGAGGCCAAGGCAGCAGCATAAGAGAAAGCTGGGGGAGCCTGAGTGAGTTCCTTGATTTTAAGGTGTTTACTCCACTGCAGTTTATACTTTGCATGTAGATGCCTGGTCATGCAAGTTGTGCTAAGGTTCAGAACGTTAATGCCTTTCTTCAGGCTCTGATGGCACAGCATGCAAACCACTCAGGTCATGAAAGAATGCCAGGCCAGGGATTTCCTTAAAGCTGCCTTTGGGGTGCTCGGTCCCTGGTGGCGGTGGCCAGTAGCAGGCGAACTCTCTTGCTCTCTTGGCGGCGGCTGTTCTGCTTTTTCCCCCTGCTCCCTCTTCTGCTACGCTGTTGCTCGGTCTCACCACTGCCTCTTCCTCTGAACTATGAAAGTCAGTGGCACGACCTTCATTCCATGTGGGGTCTAGGACCTCATCGTCCCCTGCATCGTCTTCCACACAGTCTTCCTCCCTGACCTCCTGTTCGGTCTGCACACTGCAGAAAGACGCAGCAGTTGGCACCTGTGTTTCGTCATCATCATCAGAGACGTGCGTACTCCGATGAGGTGGTATTCCCATGTCCTCATCATCAGGAAAAATAAGTGGTTGTGCATCAGTGCATTCTATGTCTTCCACCACTGGGGAAGGGCTAGGTGGATTCCTTGGGAAACCCTGCCAGCAGAGTCTTCAAACAGCATAAGAGACTGCTGCATAACTTGAGGCTCAGACAGTTTCCCTGATATGCATGGGGGTGATGTGACAGACTGATGGGCTTGGTTTTCAGGCGCCACCTGTGCGCTTTCAGCAGAAGACTGGGTGGGAGATAATGTTGTGAACGTGCTAGATACACTGTCGGCCGCCCAATTGACTAGAGCCTGTACTTGCTCAGGCCTTACCATCCTTAGAACGGCATTGGGTCCCACCAAATATCGCTGTAAATTCTGATGGGTACTGGAACCTGAGGTAGTTGGTTCACTAGGACGTGTGGCTGTGGCAGAACGGTCATGTCCTCTCCCAGCACCAGTGGGTCAACTAACAACACAACGACTATGTCCGCGTCCGCGTTCCTTACTAGATGTTTTCCTCATTGTTACCGTTCACCACAATAAGAAAAAAATTCTTTGGCCCAATGTATTGAATTCAAATTCAGGCCTTTTTTACAGGCACCTAACACTATCTGGCTATTTATTTATGTACCATATTACATTAATCCAGGCAGAGCAGTAACCACACATTTAGGGGAATATCAATTGTAGGCCCTGGATGAAAGGAATCCTTTTGCGGACAGATTTACTCTTTGAGATGCACAGTAGCATGAAAAAAAATATATGGGATTATGCTTTCAGCACTTGTATTTTAACACTTTGTGTAAAACACCCTTTAACTGAAAGAAATACACTTAGAGGTGCAAAACAATGTGTGCAAATATAGAGGATCATGCTGTATTTTAACACTTACTGTAATATACCCTTTAACGAAAAGAAATACACTTGGAGATGCATGCTGAGTGTAATATACCCTTTTACGGACAGATTTACACTTGGCTTGCAACAGCTGGAACACCAGATTTTTGAATTTCACCCCAGAAAATAATATATCCTTTCACGGACACTATGAAACTTGTCCAGACACAGCTGGAACACCAGATTTCCGGTATTTCTATTTGTGCAACTGAATATCACCCCAGAAAATAATATATCCTTTGACAGACACTATGAAACTTGTCCAGTCACAGCTGGAACACCAGATTTACGGTATTGCTATTTTCGTAATTGAATTTTAACTAGTGTTGAGCGAACAGTTCGAGCATTGTTCGGGTTCGTACCGAATTCTGGGTGTCCGGGACACGGACCCGAACCCGGACATTTTCAAAAAGTTCGGGTTCGGGTTCGTTGTTCGTCGATTACTTCCCGCTTTCTGAAGGGCTGCACAGCAGCCAATCAACTAGCGTTTACTTCTTGCCCTAAGAGCCCATCACAGCCATGCCTACTAATGGCATGGCTGTGATTAGCCAAGTGCAGCATGTGACCCAGCCTCTATTTAAGCTGGAGTCACATAGCGCCGCACGTCACACTGCTATATCCTACATCAGGGGCTTGGCTGTACTAATTGTCATCCCTAGAAACTCAGGATAGCAATTTCTATATTTTATTAAGGGGTTAAATACAATTGCCCAAATACCAATCCCCTAAATCTGGTGTTCCAGCTTTGGCTAGACAAGTATAATACTGTCTGCTGTCTGGCAAAGGATAGATTATTTTCTGTGGTGAAATTCAATTGCCAAAATAGCAATACCATAAATCAGTGGTTTCAGCTGTGGCTGGCAAACTATAATAGTGTCCGACAAAAGATATATTTTGTTCTGGGGTGAAATTAATCTGCCAAAATAGCAATACCCTGAATCTGGTGTCCCAGCTGTTGCAGGCCAGGTTTCATAGTATCCGCCAAAACATATATTTTGTTCTGGGGTGAAATTAATCTGCCAAAATAGCAATACCCTGAATCTGGTGTCCCAGCTGTTGCAGGCCAGGTTTCATAGTGTCCGCCAAAACATATATTTTGTTCTGGGGTGAATTTAATCTGCCAAAATAGCAATTCCCTTAATCTGGTGTCCCAGCTGTTGCAGGTCAGGTTTCATAGTGTCCGCCAAAACATATATTTTGTTCTGGGGTGTAATTAATTTTCCAAAATAGCAATACCCTGAATCTGGTGTCACAGCTGTTGCAGGCAAGGTTTCATAGTGTCCGCCAAAACATATATTTTGTTCTGGGGTGAAATTAATCTGCCAAAATAGCAATACCCTGAATCTGGTGTCCCAGCTGTTGCAGGCCAGGTTTCATAGTGTACGCCAAAACATATTTTTTGTTCTGGGATGAAATTAATTTGCCAAAATAGCAATACCCTGAATCTGGTGTCCCAGCTGTTGCAGGCCAAGTTTCATAGTGTCCGCAAAAACATATATTTTATTCTGGGGTGAAATTAATTTGCCAAAATAGCAATACCCTGAATCTGGTGTCCCAGCTGTTGCAGGCCAGGTTTCATAATGTCCGCCAAAACATATATTTTGTTCTGGGGTGAAATTAATTTGCCAAAATAGCAATACCCTGAATCTGGTGTCCCAGCTGTTGCAGGCCAGGTTTCATAATGTCCGCCAAAACATATATTTTGTTCTGGGGTGAAATTAATTTGCCAAAATAGCAATACCCTAATTCTGGTGTCCCAGCAGTTGCAGGCCAGGTTTCATAGTGTCCGCCAAAACATATATTTTGTTCTGGGGTGTAATTCACTTGCCAAAATAGCAATACCCTGAATCTGGTGTCCCAGCTGTTGCAGGCCAAGTATAAATCTGTCCATAAAGGATACCTTTCATCCCGGGCCTAAATACTAGCCCTATAAGAGATATTCCCTAAATCAGTGGTTACTGCTGTGCCTGGATTAGTGTAATACGCTACATAAACAAATAGGCAGATAGTGTTAGGTGCCTGTAAAAAAGGCCTGAATTTGAAATCAATACATTGGGCCAAATATTTTTTTCCTTATTGTGGTGCTTGGTGAACGGTAACAATGAGGAAAACATCTAGTAAGGGACGCGGACGCTGGTCGTGGTGGTGTTAGTGTACCCTCTGGTGCTGGGAGAGGACGTGACCGTTCTGTCACAGCCACACGTACTAGTGAACCAACTACCTCAGGTTCCAGTACCCGCCAGAATTTACAGCGATATTTGGTGTGGCCCAATGCCGTTCTAAGGATGGTAAGGCCTGAGCAGGTGGCCAACAGTGGATCCAGCATGTTCACAACATTATCTCCCACCCAGTCTTCTGCTGAAAGCGCACAGGTGGCACCTGAAAACCAAGCCAATCAGTCTGTCACATCACCCCCATGCCTATCAGGGAAACTGTCAGAGCCTCAAGTTATGCAGCAGTCTATTATGCTGTTTGAAGACTCTGCTGGCAGGGTTTCCCAAGGGAATCCGCCTAGCCCTTCCCCAGTGGTGGAATACATAGAATGCACTGATGAACAACCACTGATGTTTCCTGATTATGAGGACATGGGAATACCACCTAATCAGAGTCCGCACGTCTCTGATGATGACGAAACACAGGTGCCAACTGCTGCGTCTTTCTGCAGTGTGCAGACCGAACAGGAGGTCAGGGAGTAAGACTGTGTGGAAGACAATGCAGGGGACGATGAGGTCCTAGACCCCACATGGAATGAAGGTCATGCCACTGACTTTCATAGTTCAGAGGAAGAGGCAGTGGTGAGACCGAGCCAACAGCGTAGCAAAAGAGGGAGCAGGGGGCAAAAGCAGACCAGCCGCCGCCAAGAGAGTTCGCCTGCTACTGGCCACCGCAACCAGGGACCGAGCACCCCAAAGGCAGCTTCAAGGAGTTCCATTGCATGGCACTTCTTTAAACAATGTGTTGACTACAAGACCCGAGTGGTTTGCACGCTGTGCCATCAGATCCTGAAGCGAGGCATTAACGTTCTGAACCTTAGCACAACCTGCATGACCAGGCATCTACATGCAAAGCATGAACTGCAGTGGAGTAAACACCTTAAAAGCAAGGAACTCACTCTGGCTCCTCCTGCTCCCTCTTCTGCTGCTGCCTCGGCCTCTTCCTCCGCCTCGGGAGGAACGTTGGCACCTGCCGCCCACCAAACAGAGGATGTGCCACCGACACCACCACCTGCGTCACCAAGCATCTCCACCATGTCACACGGCAGCGTTCAGCTCTCCATCTCACAAACCTTGGAGAGAAAGCGTAAATTCCCACCTAGCCACCCTCGAGCCCTGGGCCTGAATGCCAGCATTTCTAAACTACTGGCCTCTGAAATGCTGTCATTCAGGCTGGTGGACACAGACAGCTGCAAACAGCTGATGTCCATGGCTGTCCCACAGTCTGTTGTTCCCAGCCGCCACTACTTCTCCAAGACAGCCGTGCCTTCCCTGCACAACAAAGTATCCGATAAAATTAAGTGTGCACTGCGCAACACCATCTGTGGCAAGGTCCACCTAACCACAGATACGTGGACCAGTAAGCACGGCCAGGGACGCTATATATCCCTAACTGCACACTGGGTAAATGTAGTGGCGGCTGGGCCGCAGACGGAGAGTTCCTTGGCGCACGTCCTTCCGCCGCCAAGGATCGCAGGGCATCATTCTTTGCCTCCTGTAGCCTCCTCCTCCTACTCGGTTTCCTCCTCCTCTGCTTCCACCAGCTCATCCAGTCAGCCACACACCTTCACCACCAACTTCAGCGCAGCCCGGGGTAAACGTCAGCAGGCCATTCTGAAACTCATATGTTTGGGGGACAGGCCCCACACCACGCAGGAGTTGTGGCGGGGTATTGAACAACAGACCGACGAGTGGTTTCTGATGGTGGGCCTCAAGCCCGGCCTGGTGGTGTGCGATAATGGGCGAAATCTCGTCGCAGCTCTGGGACTAGCCCGTTTGACGCACATGCCTTGCCTGGCGCATGTGCTGAATTTGGTGGTGCAGAAGTTCATTCACAACTACCCTGACATGTCAGAGCTGCTGAATAAAGTGAGGGCCTTCTATGCACTCTTCTGGCGTTCACATCCTGCCGCTGCTCGCCTGTCTGCGCTACAGCGGAACTTCGGCCTTCCCGCTCACTGCCTCATATGCGACGTGCCAACCAGGTGGAACTCCACCTTGCACATGCTGGAGAGACTGTGCGAGCAGCAGCAGGCCATAGTGGAGTTTCAGCTGCAGCACGCATGGGTCAGTAGCACTGCTGAACAGCACCACTTCACCACCAATGATTGGGCGTCCATGCGAGACCTGTGTGCCCTGTTGCGCTGTTTCGAGTACTCCACCAACATGACCAGTGGCGATGATGCCGTTATCAGCGTTACAATACCACTTCTATGTCTCCTTGAGAAAACGCTTAGGGCGATGATGGAAGAGGAGGTGGCCCAGGAGGAGGAGGAGGAGGATGAGGGGTCATTTTTAGCACTGTCAGGCCAGTCTGTTAGAAGTGGCTCAGAGGGAGGTTTTTTGCAACAGCAGAGGCCAGGTACAAATGTGGCCAGCCAGGGCCCACTACTGGAGGACGAGGAGGATGAGAAGGAGGTGGAGGAGGATGAAGCAGGTTCACAGCTGGAAAGCACCCAACACAGCTCAGGCTCATCACTGGTGCGTGGCTGGGGGATACGGAGGACGATGACGATACACCTCCCACAGAGGCCAGCTTGTCCTTGCCTCTGGGGAGCCTGGCACACATAAGTGACTACATGCTGCAGTGCCTGCGCAATGACAGCAGAGTTGCCCACATTTTAACGTGTGCGGACTACTGGGTTGCCACCCTGCTGGATCCCCGGTACAAAGACAATGTGCCCACCTTACTTCCTGCACTGGAGCGTTATAGGAAGTTGCGCGAGTACAAGCGCACGCTGGTAGAGGCGCTCCTGAGAGCATTCCCAAATGTCACAGGGGAACAGGTGGAAGCCCAAGGCGAAGGCAGAGGAGGAGCAAGAGGTCGCCAACGCAGCTGTGTCACGGCCAGCTCCTCTGAGGGCAGGGTTAGCATGGCAGAAATGTGGAAAAGTTTTGTCTCCACGCCACAGCTAACTGCACCACGACCTGAAACGGAACGTGTTAGCAGGAGGCAGCATTTCACTAACATGGTTGAACAGTACGTCTGCACACCCCTCCATGTACTGACTGATGGTTCGGCCCCATTCAACTTCTGGGTCTCCAAATTGTCCACGTGGCCAGAGTTAGCATTTTATGCCTTGGAGGTGCCGGCCTGCCCGACGGCCAGCGTTTTGTCTGAACGTGTATTCAGCACGGCAGGGGGCGTCATTACTGACAAACGCAGCTGCCTGTCTTTAGCCAACGTGGACAAGCTGACGTTCATAAAAATGAACCAGGCATGGATCCCACAGGACCTGTCCCTCCCTTGTGCAGAATAGACATTTATAACTGCTTCCCCCTCAACCATGTATTCTTTTACTCCGGGGCACTTCTTTATTGAATCCTCATTTTTTTAACTTTACCATGATCTTGCGGTGCAACCCAAAGTTGAATGAACCTCTCCTCTGTCTTGGTGGTGGGGCCGAAATAACTGAAAGTGGCCTTCTCCGGTGGTGGTTGATATGACGCATGATTCCTTGCTGTGGGACCTCTCTCCTCTGTCTGGGTGCTGGGCCGAAATAACTGAGAGTGGCCTTCTCCGGTGGTGGTTGATATGGCGCATGATTCTTTGCTGTCGGACCTCTCTCCTCTGTCTGGGTGGTGGGGCCAAAATAACTGAGAGTGGCCTTCTCCGGTGGTGGTTGATATGACACATGATTCCTTGCTGTGGGACCTCTCCTCTGTCTGGGTGCTGGGCCGAAATAACTGAGAGTGGCCTTCTCCGGTGGTGGTTGATATGACGCATGATTCCTTGCTGTGGGACCTCTCTCCTCTGTCTGGGTGCTGTGCCGAAATAACTGAGAGTGGCCTTCTCCGGTGGTGGTTGATATGGCGCATGATTCTTTGCTGTCGGACCTCTCTCCTCTGTCTGGGTGGTGGGGCCAAAATAACTGAGAGTGGCCTTCTCCGGTGATGGTTGATATGACGCATGATTCCTTGCTGTGGGACCTCTCTCCTCTGTCTGGGTGGTGGGGCCGAAATAAATGAGAGTGGCATTCTCCGGTGGTGGTTGATATGACGCATGATTCCTTGCTGTGGGACCTCTCTCCTCTGTCTGGGTGCTGGGCCGAAATAACTGAGAGTGGCCTTCTCCGGTGGTGGTTGATATGGCGCATGATTCTTTGCTGTCGGACCTCTCTCCTCTGTCTGGGTGGTGGGGCCAAAATAACTGAGAGTAGCCTTCTCCGGTGGTGGTTGATATGACGCATGATTCCTTTGCTGTGGATCTCTCTCCTCTGTCTGGGTGCTGAGTAAAATAACTGAGAGTGGCCTTCTCCGGTGGTGGTTGATATGACGCATGATTCCTTGCTGTGGGACCTCTCTCCTCTGTCTGGGTGCTGGGCCGAAATAACTGAGAGTGGCCTTCTCCGGTGGTGGTTGATATGACGCATGATTCCTTGCTGTCGTGACCTCTCTCCTCTGTCTGGGTGGTGTGGCCAAAATAACTGAGAGTGGCCTTCTCCGGTGGTGGTTGATATGACGCATGATTCCTTGCTGTGGGACCTCTCTCCTCTGTCTGGGTGCTGGGCCAGAAATAACTGAGAGTGGCCTTCTGTGGTGGTGGGTGATATGACGCATGATTCCTTGCTGTGGGACCTCTCTCCTCTGTCTGGGTGCTGGGCCGAAATAACTGAGAGTGGCCTTCTCCGGTGGTGGTTGATATGACGCATGATTCCTTGCATTGGGACCTCTCTCCTCTGTCTGGGTGGTTGGGCCGAAATAACTGAGAGTGGCCTTCTCCGGTGGTGGTTGATATGACGCATGATTCCTTGCTGTGGGACCTCTCTCCTCTGTCTGGGTGCTGGGCCGAAATAACTGAGTGGCCTTCTCCAGTGGTGGGTGATATGACGCATGATTCCTTGATGTGGGACCTGTATCCTCGGTCTGGGTGCTGGGCTGAAATAAATGAAAATGGCCTTCTCCAGTGGTGGGTGATATGACGCATGATTCCTTGCTGTGTGACCTCTCTCCTCTGTCTGGGTGCTAAGGCTGAAATAACTGAGTAGCCTTCTCCAGTGGTGGGTGTTATGACGCATGATTCCTTCCTTTGGGACATCTCTCCTCTGTCTGGGTGCTGGAGCTGAAATAACTGGAGTGGCCTTCTCCAGTGGTGGGTGATATGACGCATGATTCCTTGATGTGGGACCTGTATCCTCGGTCTGGGTGCTGGGCTGAAATAACTGAAAATGGCCTTCTCCAGTGGTGGGTGATATGACGCATGATTCCTTGCTGTGGGACCTCTCTCTCCTCTGTCTGGGTGCTGGGGCCGAAATAATTGAGTAGCCTTCTCCAGTGGTGGGTGTTATGATGCATGATTCCTTCCTTTGGGACATCTCTCCTCTGTCTGGGTGCTGGGGCTGAAATAACTGAGTGGCCTTCTCCAGTGTTGGGTGATATGACGCATAATCCCTTGATGTGGGACCTGTATCCTCGGTCTGTGTGCTGGGCTGAAATAACTGAAAGTGGCCTTCTCCAATGGTGGGTGATATGACGCATGATTCCTTGCTGTGGGACCTCTCTCCTCTGTCTGGGTGGTGGGGCATAAATAACTGAGAGTGGCCTTCTCCAGTGTTGGGTGATATGACGCATGATTCCTTGCAGTGGGACCTCTCTCCAATTGATATTGGTTAAATTTTATTTTTTTTATTTTAATTCATTTCCCTATCCACATTTGTTTGCAGGGGATTTACCTACATTCTGCTGCCTTTGGCAGCCCTCTAGCCCGTTCCTGGACTATTTTACAGCCTTTTTAGTGCCTAAAAGTTCGGGTCCCCATTGACTTCAATGGGGTTCGGGATAAATTTCGGGTCGAGGTTCGGATCCCGAACACGAACATTTTCGGGAAGTTCGACCGAACTTCTCGAACCCGAACATCCAGGTGTTCGCTCATCTCTAATTTTAACCCAGAACAAACGCTTATACTTTTACGGACACTATGAAACTTGTCCAACCACAGCTGAAACCACTGGATTTACGTTATTGCTATTTTGGCAACTAAATTTCATCCCAGAAAATAATATATCCTTTGATGGACACTATAAAACTTGTCCAGTCACAGCTGGAACACTAGATTTACTGTATTGCTATTTTTGCAACTGAATTTCACCCCAGAAAATAATATATCCTTTGACGGACACTATGAAACTTGTCCAGTCACAGCTGGAATTCACCAGATTTACGGTATTGCTATTTTGGTAATTGAATTTCACCCCAGAACAAAAGCTATCCTTTGACGGACACTATAAAACTTTTCCTGCCACAGCAGAAACCACTGATTTAGAGTTATTGCTATTTTTGAGTGAATTTCACCTCTCAATAAAATATTGAAAATTCTATCCTGAGTGTCTAGGGGTGACTATAGGCACAGCCAAACCCCCTTATGTAGGATATAGTAAAAAAAAAAAAACTACTATTGAAGGATTAATGGACTTGGTGGCAGGTTGTGCTAATGCCAATAAAGAAATTGTTTTAAATAAGAAGTCTTAATGCAGCACATTAAATTCTATGTGTTATAGCACATGTTGGTGTTAGGCCATTTTCAGATGAGCAGACCCAGTGTGGAAAACATAATCTGTGTGGGAGCATGATTTCCCATTATGGACCGTGCTTATTTCAGAGGCTCGTATGGCATTATAATTAGAGATGAGCGAAGTTTTGAAAAATTCGATTTGACAGGTTCCACAGTTCGTTAAGAAATTTGATTCATTACAAATGAATTAGTCACAAATTGCTATAAATTAGATATACCCAGGCCACTCTGCCTTAGGTCCCTTGCAGACGAGCGTGAGAGGATTAGGTCTGGATGTGTTGCGGATGCGTTCAGTGAAACATGCGTGAGTACAAGCAAGTACATTCAGTTTTGTTAGCGATTGCATCCACTTGTTCAGTTTTTATTGTGCAAGTGCAATGCGATTTGTTGCATTTTGCACGCGCTTGATAAACGGAATGTTTACAAACAACATCTCTTAGCAACCATCCGTGAAAATCGCATCACATCCGCGGATGCAATGCGATTTTGACGCAGCCCCATTAACTTTTAGAGATGGCCTTGCGGTTCGCCCGGCGATCGTTTCCGGGCGAACTTGCGTGTTCGCGATTCCCCGAACATGTGAACATATGGTGATATTCGCATGCGCCATATTCTTTTGCATTGCGCCATGTGACATACTGAGGGCTGTGGTATACTTATAATATACTTTCTAACATAGAAAGCATATTATAGTGAATTTGTATTGTGCAGCAGTTGGGATCGGTTCTGCTGCAATACCACAGCTATATAGAGGGAGTAACACTATTGGAATAACTAATTGCAACTGGTGTGATATACCTGTTGCCCCCCAAAAAAATGATTGAGGGGTGTGATATACCTATAGTATACTTTTTAACATAGAAAGTATATAGTGCATTTATATTGTGCAGTATTTGTGTGTGGTTCTGCTGCGATACCGCAGGTATATAGAGGGACAAACGCTATAGTAACAACTATTTGCAAAGGGTGTGATATACCTGTTGCCCCCAAAAAACTGATTAAGGGGTGCGATATACCTGCTTTCACAAAATACTGATTAAGAGGTTTGATATACCTGCTTCTACAAAATACTGATTGAGGGGTGCAATATAGTAACATAGTAACATAATAAATAAGGCCGAAAAAAGACATCTGTCCATCCAGTTCGGCCTGTTCATCCTGCTAGTTGATCTAGAGGAAGGCAAAAAAACTGTGAGGTAGAAGCAAATTTTTTCCACTTAATAAAAAAATAAAAAAATTCCTTCCCGACTCCAATCAGGCAATCAGAAGAACTCCCTGGATCAACGACACATATCTAGTAGCTATAGCCTGTAATATTATTATACTCCAAAAATACATCCAGGTAGCTCTTAAATTCCTTTATTGTACTCCCCATCACCACCTCCTCAGGCATAGAGTTCCATAGTCTCACTGCTTGTACCGCAATGAATCCTCTTCTATGTTTGTGTCTGCTAACCTTCTTTCCTCCAGACACAGAGGATGTCCCCTCATCACAGTCACAGTCCTGGGGATAAATAGATGAATGGAGAGATCTCTGTACTGACCCCTGATATATTTATATATAGTTATTAGATCTCCACTAAGTCGTCTTTTTTCTAAAGTAAATAACCCTAATTTTGATAAACTTTCAGGGTACTGTAGTTGCCCCATTCTAGTTATTACTTTAGATGCCCTCATCTGAAGCTTATCCAGCTCTGCTATGTCTGCCTTGTTCACAGGAGCCCAGAACTATACACAGTACTCCATGTGTGGTCTGACTAGCGATTTGTAAAGTGGTAGGACTATGTTCTCATCACGGGCATCTATGCCCCTTTTGATGCAACCCATTATCTTATTAGCCTTGGCGGCAGCCTCCTGGCACTACTTTTTGCAGCTTAGTTTGCTACTTATTAAAATTCATAGATCCTCTTCCATGTCGGTGTTACAAAGTGTTTTACCATTTAGTATGTACGGGTGACTTGCATTATTTCTTCCCATGTGCATAACTTTACATTTGTCAGTGTTAAACCTCATCTGACACTTATCTGCCCAAGCCTCCAATCTATCCAGATCCCTCTGTAGCAGTATATTGTAATCTTCAGTGTTAATTACTTTACACAGTTTAGTGTCATCTGCAAAAATTGCTATTTTACTATGCAAGCCTTCTACAAGATCATTAATAAATATATTGAAAAGAATAGATGCAGTACTGACCCCTGAGGTACCACACTATTAACAGTTGCCACCCTCTGTTTTCTGGCACTCAGCCAGATACTTACCCACTTACAGACATTTTCTCCCAGTCCGAGCATTCTCATTTTATATACTAACCTTTTTATGTGCCTATAGTTTCCGGGCTCTGTTTTCGGACCCTATTTCAATATTGGCACCACATTTGCTATGCGACAATCCTGTGGAACATTCCCTGTCAGTATAGAGCCTGAAAATATCAGAAATAAGGGTCTGATATATATAACTGCTTCCACCAAATATTGATTAACTGGCTCTGGACCGCCGCATGCAGGATCTCGTGATCTCGGCGGCCCAGTTAATCCTCATTGACGCGCGGGCGCGTCATCTCGCAAGAGGCGAGATTTGCTGTGAACGCGCGCGCAGCTCGGCAGTTATACTGCAGCCTGCCAGCGATGATCAATCGCTGGCAGGCTGTATATGTTAAATAAATCGCATCAAAGAGGTATATCAGACGCTGTTTTGTTAACAGCATCTTATATACCTGCTACCTGGTCCTCTGGTGGTCCCATTTGCTGGGATCGACCACCAGAGGACCAGGTAGCTATGTAAAGTAGCACCAAGCACCACACTACACCCCCCCTGTCACTTATTAACCCCTTGTTAACCCCTGATCACCCCATATAGACTCCCTGATCACCCCCCTATCACTGATCACTCCCCTGTTAGGCTCCATTCACATGTCCATATGTGTTTTGCGGATCCGTGGATGCGCAAAATACGTACACCGGCAATGTGCTTTCCGCATTTTGCAGATCGCACATTGCCAGAACTATATAGAAAATGCCTTTTCTTGTCCGCAATTGCGGACATGAATAGGACATGTTCTATATTATTGCGGAACGGAAGTGCATACTCGGAAGTGTGGATCCGCAATTCCGATTCCGAGCGGGACAAAGTCTGTCCCCATAAAAATGAATGGGTCTGCAATTCCGTTCCGCAAACAGAATTGCGGACGTGTGAATGGGTCATAAGGGTCCCATTTACCGCCAGTTAGTTAGCTACTTGTTAGTTAGTTAGCGCCCAGCCCACCGAACCGCAGTCACTGATTTTGGCAGAGATTTTTTCATCCACATTGATAATGCGAATAAAAAAATCTGTGCTGTTCAGTTTTTATTTTTTTTTTCAGCCCAGAGGCTAAACGGAAAAAAAAAATCTCATTACCCGTATGCTCAATATAAGGAGAATAGCAGAAACTCCTAATGCTGGCCATACGTGTAATGATTGTGGAGACCCTCAAATGCCAGAGCAGTACAAACACCTCACAAGTGACCCCATTTTAGAAAGAAGACAACCAAAGGTATTCCGTAAGGGGTATGGTGGGTTCACGTAAAATTTTATTTTTGTCACAAGTTAGTGGAATATGAGACTTTGTAAAAACAAATATATATATATATATATATATATATATATATATATATATATATAAATAAATATATATATATATATATATATATATATATATATACAATTTCCGCTAACTTGTGCCAATTTATTTTTTCTGTGAACTCGCCATGCCCCTCACGGAATACCTTGGGGTGTCTTCTTTCCAAAATAGGGTCACATGTGGAGTATTTATACTGCCCTGGCATTTTAGGGGTCCTAAAGTGTGAGAATCCAAACTTTTAAAAAAATTTATACAAAGTTGTCAATTTAAAGAGATATTTCTCTCACCCAGCATGGGTATATGTAAAAATACACCCCCAATCAAATTGCCCTACTTCTCCTGAGTACGGCGATACCACATGAGTGACACTTTTTTGCAGCCTGGGTGCGCAAAGGGGCCCAAATTCCAACGAGTACCTTTAGGTTTTACAGGGCTGCTCACAATTTCGCCCCGCCGAAAATGCCAGAACAGTAAACACACCCCACAAATGATCCCATTTCGGAAAGTAGACACCCCAAGGTATTTACTGAGGGGCATAGTGAGTCCGTGGGAGATTTCTTTTTCTTTTGCCAGAAGTTAGCAGAAATCGAAACTTTGTTATTTTGTTTTTCCTCAGAAAGTGTCATTTTCCGCTAACTTGTGAAAAAAAATGAAATGATACATGAACTCACCATGTTCCTCCGCGAATACTTTGGGGTGTCTTCTTTCTAAAATGGTGTCATTTGGGGGGTATTTATACTATCCTGGCATTCTGGCACCTGAAGAAACATGACAGGTGCTCAGAAAGTCAGAGCTGCTTCAAAATGTGGAAATTCACGTTTTTGCACCATAGTTTGTAAACGCTATAACTTTTACCCAAACCAATAAATATACACTTTTTGGATTTTTTTATTTTTATCAAAGACATGTAGAACAATAAATTGAAAGGAAAATTTATATAGAAATGTAGTTTAAAAAAAAAAATTACAACAGAAAGTGAAAAATGTCATCAGCAATGAAATACCACCAAATGAAAGCTCTATTAGTGAGAAGAACAGGAGGTAAAATTCATTTGGGTGGTAAGTTGTATAATGCAGCAATAAACGGTGAAATTAGCATAGTGCAGAATTGTAAAAGTGGCCTTGTCATTACGGGTGTTTAAGCTAGGGGCGGAGGTGGTTAAGGGGTTCTATATACCTGCTTTCACAAAATACTGATTGAGGGGTGCGATATACCTGTTTCCACCAAATATTGATTCAGGAGTTCTATCTACCTGTTTCCACAAAATACTGATTGAGGCGTGGGTTATACCTGCTTCTACAACATACTGTATAAGGGGTTCTATATAACTGCTTTCACAAAATACTGATTGAGGGTGCGATATACCTGCTTCTACAACATACTGATTAAGGGGTTCTATATACCTGCTTCCACAAAATAATGATTGAGGGGTGTGATATACCTGTTTCCACCAAATACTGATTGAGGCCTGTGATATACCTGCTTCCACAAAGTATGCTCTTCTCTCTGGACTTTGGTACAGGATAATTTTGAAAATGACAGGCAGAGGAAGAGGCAGTCCGTTCCATAGGGGTGGTAGGGGTTGGGCAGGAGCACCAGGCCAGAGCCTAAGTGGGAAGTTAGAGAAGGTCCGTGCGATTACGTCAAAGGACGCACCAAAGTCGTTTGAGTGGCTCACTCAGCCTTCCGCTTCTGCAACCTCCTCATCCTCTGTATCTGCACCCTACTCACTCTATGCTGTGTGCACCCCCAAAGACACCACCACCACCATAGCCCCTCCACTCGAGTCAGAGGACTTATTTTCCCATCCATTCCCAGACCTTACCGATGTGCAGCTATTCTTGTCATCGGATAAGGAAGAGGAGTTAGCAACGGTGGCCACCCAGCGGTCTGACGATAGTACCCAGATCAGCCCAACAAGGGAGGTCCCCGCTGTTGCTGCCTACTCCAAGATCTCTAATGTCAGTGGTGGTGAAGGAGACGATGATGACGTGTTGGTGGACGTCACGTGGGTGCCCACAAGAGAGGAAGAGGAGGGGAGTTAAGAGGGAGAGACGAAGCAGCAGAGAGGCAGGAGAAGGAGGAGAAGCAAACAGATCTCACAGGGCACAGGAGGCAAAAAGCAGATTGCAAATGTATCTAGAGAGAGCCATCCACCACGCACGGTCACATCTGTCGCTCCCAGGACACCGGCACATGGCTTCGCAGTGTGGGCTTTTTTAACGTGTCAGCTGCTGACAATAGTGTTGCCATCTGCAGCCTGTGCTGTCAACGCATAAGTCATGGTAATCCCAACACTCACACTAGGGATGACCGCCTTAAGAAGGCACCTGTCCTCCCATCACCGAGCCCAGTGGGAGCAACGCAGTCAGAACCCACAAAGCCACACTCCTGGTGCTCCACGTCCTGCCTCTTCTCCTTCTACTCTCTCCTCCCATTTGTCCTCCACCTTCCACCGTGCTATCGTCGTGTTCATCTGGCAGAACGCAGGCTTCAGTGGCCCAAATGTTCAAGCGTAAAAAGTTGATTACGCCGGATAACCCTCTTGCCCAACGGCTGACCGCTGGCTTGTCAGAACTGCTAGCCTGCCAACTACTGCCATTTAAACTGGTGGACTCAGAGGCCTTTAGAAAATTTGTGGCCATTGGCACACCACAATGGAAGTTCCCCGGAAGGAAATATTTTTCCCAGAAGGGCATCCCAGAGCTATATGGCCACGTTCAGCAGCAAGTGAATATAACTTTTACTGCCTACTGGGTGAACCTTCTGATGGCCGTCAAGCATGGGTTAACAGTCAAACAAAACTCTATATTTATTGCCCTGATTCTGTAGTTTACAGAAACACCCCATATGTGGTAAAAAACTGCTGTATCGCCAAACGACAGGGCATAGAATGAAGGAAATGGTTTTTGGAAGGCAGATTTTGACGGACTGTTTTTTTGACACCATGTCCTATTTAAAGCTCCTCTGATGCTCCTCTAGAGTCGAAACTCCATAAAAGTGACCCCATATAAGAAACTACACCCCTCAAGGTATTCAAAACTGATTTTACAAACTTTATTAACCCTTTAGGTGTTCCTCAAGAATTTATGGCAAATGGAGATGAAATTTCAGAATTTCTATTTTTTATTACCTTGTCTCACAAAAATGTATTATAGAGCAACAAAAAATCATATGTACCCTAAAATTCATACCACCAAAACTGCCACATTATCCAGTAGTTTCCAAAATTGGGTTTACTTTTTTGGAGTTTCCATCAAAATTTGCCTTCTATAAACCATATGACGTTCCTTTCATTCTATGCCCTGCCGTTTGGCGATACAGTAGTTTACAACCACATACGGGGTGTTTCTGCAAACTACAGACTCAGGGCAATAAATATTGGGTTATGTTTGGCTGTTAACCCTTGCTTTGTTCCTGGAAAAAATTTATTCAATTGTAAAATTTGCCAAAAATTCGAAATTCGGAAATATTATGTACATTTGTCATGAACTCTTGTGGAACACCTAAAGGGTTAGCAACATTTGCAAAATCAATTTTAATACCTTAAGAAGTAGTTTCTAGAATTTTTGGGTGGTTTCTTTTATGTTAGCCTCACAAAGTGACTTCAGACCTGAACTGGTCCTTAAAAATTGGGTTTTTTAAATTTTCTGGAAATTTTCAAGATTTGCTTCTAAACTTCAAAGCCTTGTAACGTCCCTAAAAAATAAAATGGCATTCCCAAAATGATCCAATCATGAAGTAGACATTTGGGGAAAGTAAAGTAATAACTATTTCTGGAGGTATTACTATGTATTATAGAAGTGGAGAAATTGAAACTTGAAAATTTGCAAATTTTTCAAACATTTTAGTAAGTTTAGTATTTTTTATACAAAAAAATGAACTTTTTGACAAAAATGTTACCAGTGTCATGAAGTACAATATGTGACGAAAAAACAATCTCAGAAATGGCCTGGATAAGTAAAAGCGTTTTAAAGTCATCACCAAATAAAGTGACACTGGTCAGATTTGCAAAAAAATGGGCTGGTCCTTAAGGTGAAATAGGGCCGTGTCCTTAAGGGGTTAAGTGTCATCCACAGATCCCCCTAAGTGCCATCCACAGATCCCCCTTAAGTGTCATCCACAGATCCCCCCTTAAGTGTCATCCACAGAAACCCCTTTTAGTGTCATCCACAGATCCCCCCTTAAGTGTCATCCACAGATCCCCCCTTTCCACAGATCCCCCCTTAAGTGTCATCCACAGATCTCCCCTAAGTATCATCCACAGATCCCCCTTAAGTGTCATCCACAGATCCCCCTTAAGTGTCATCCACAGATCCCGCCTTAAGTGCTATCCACAGATCCCCCTTAAGTGTCATCCACAGATCCCCCTTAAGTGTCATCCACAGATCCCCCTTAAATGTCATCCACAGATCCCCTAAGTATCATCCACAGATCCCCCTCAGTGTCATCCACAGATCCCCCTTAACCCCCTTTAAGTGTCATCCAGAGATCCCTCTTAAATGTCATCCACAGATCCCACTAATTGTCATCCACAGATCTCCTCCTCACCGCCTGCTAGCTAATTTATTCACTGCACTTGCTTCAAATTGAAGAGAAGCGCCGTAATCTCACACAGGCGCACTGGAAGAGGCCCAGGAAGACGGCCCATGCGCACTTCGATGCCTCGGCCAGTGCACCTGTGTGAGATTACGGCTCTTCTCTTCAATTAGAGGAAAGTGCTGTGAATAAATTAACTAGCAGGCGGCGCTGGGTGGGGAGGAGCGGCGCCGGCGCCTCCAGCAAGACTGCGCTCCTCAGCCGGCTGCCCAGGCTCTAGTGGCGTAGGGCTTCATAGCCATTGCTATGGCTGCTATGGTGATCCCTACACCACTGGGGCCTGTACTCCACTGACCTACAATAAAATTGTTATCCACTGAATGCCTAATATACCTCCAGCCACATAATCACTTGTTCTTTTCTGTCCGGTGAATGCCTAATGTTTTGGGCCTGTACTCCAGTGGCCTACAGTAAAATTGTTATCCACTGACCATCTAATATACCTCCAGCCACATGATCACTTGTTCTTTTCTGTCAGGTGAATGCCTAATTTTTGGGGCCCATACTCCCGTGGCCTAAAATAAAATGTGTCTAGCCTCCAGCAGGGCACATTTTTGAGAGTTTCCCTTTAAGACGCATAAAAATGGCCCCTGATTAAAATACATATTTTTTGTGGCAATTTTTGCCATTGATCCCCCTCTGGTATGTCACTGTCCATGTTGTGGGACTATTTGTGCACTTCTAGTAAGTATTTGGTGGCTGCAAATATAAAGTTTTTCAGGTTCGTCTGCCATTAAAGTGAATTTGACATTTGAAAAACATCGCTCATGTATACATCCCCATTGAAATAAATGAGTCCGGATTCCGTTTGCATCACGCATTGCACCCGCGTGGAATACTCGTCTGCAAGCGGCATTAGGGTACGGCCACGCGCAACGGGCGTGCTGTGGGTGGGCTGCGGCCATGCTGCGGTGAAGAACTGCACGGCCAGTTAGCCTACAGTTGTGTTTCATTTAATAATGAAGACCGCACTGTATAGTCCTTCCTCATTGTTAATGACGACACAACACTTTTAAACAGGGGCTGTTGCTGGTATAGGCTTTGGCTGGTTAGATGGGGGGACAATATGCATATTATTGATGTTCTGGACTGCAATCTCCTGCAGGTTATTTCACAGTAAACACTAAATATTAATCAGCTCTGGCATACCCAATTCTCTAACCCGTAATTTGATCCGAAGTTTATGAAAACTTTGATTCACAATGAATCCAAATTTTGTTGCTCTTCGTGGTAACAATTCCAGTTTCCCTAAAATGACAGCATGGGAGCAAAACTGAGTTTAGAGGAGACAAGCCTGGGCATGCAAGATAACAAATAATGCCATGTAGCCAGCAAATCCACAGATAGCCTTCCCCTGTGATGTTATAGCCCTAAAAAACCCTCATCCGATGCGGTCTCCACCATTGTCCTGTGAGCTGAGCATAGGGAAAGACGTGGCAAGTGCTCATGCACTAGGTACAGGGTTGCTGAAAATGATTTATAAAAGAACATTGGAAAGGGGAAAGTGCAAAGAGAGTGCAGGGAAACTTTTTCTGTGTCAGTTTTATTTATTCCTACAGTTACTTATTCATATACATCAGCCATAAACTAAGATATGTAATTCAATACCAATAACATGGACACCTTTATAATAACACTGCCAGCGTGTCAACCAACCAATACCATCCAGTCTGACCATCCTCATATTTTGCTGGCTTTACTTATTTCATATCATTCTTCAAAGTCTCCATGTCCTAGAAAAGTCAGCAAGATGCAGAGAGAGGAGGGGCTGGATGTTCCTTGTGAAATATTCTAACCAATATTAGATGATGTGGAAAAGAAGGAAAAGCAGATGGCAGAAGAAGGGCTCCCACCTATAGGGCAGGAGAGTGCTCGGGTTAGAGAATTAGGTATGTCAGAGCTGATTAATATGTTTACTGTGAAATAACCTGCAGGAGATTGCAGTCCAAAACATCAATAATATGCATATTGTCCCCCCAACTAACCAGCCAAACCCTATACCAGCAACAGCCCCTTTTTAAAAGTGATGTGCCGTCATTAACAATGTTTGTCCTTTGCTTTTTACTATTTACTTACTAGAATGTCATGTTTGCCCTCTCAAAGTTCCTTTACCATTTGAATTTTATATTCACTACTTTGACAGTGTTCCCCATTTATGCCTTACACTTTCTATCCTTGGTAGTTGATAGTCCATACAAAATTTGCTATTTTAGTGTTTACCATTTGCCGTCACTTCACTTTATGGTGCTTTAAATTTTGCTACAGTAACAAAGCTATATCTCTTTGCTGTTGATGTGTGTCCATGAGATCTATGGAGGTCAATTGACAGTTTTATTTGAAAAGAAAAAAAGGCATGTTGAGTCATTCATCCTCTTTTATTATTGGCAAAAAGCAAAAAGTAAAGTGTTTATTCTTTGGAATGTTGCTATCATTTTTATATTTTTAATATAGCAAAAACGCACAAGGTCACCTAATACAACCCAACTGTATGTTTGCACAGTCACTTATGACAGTTTTATTGTACAAGGGTCATTTATTTAAAATTACAAGAATGTATCAGTAAGAGCTAGTGACGTCTCATCAGTTTTATCCCTGTTACGTCCCCAATCTGGGGTCCATTTATTGAATTGAGTTTTCGAACGGGGAGATGGTTAAAAAAATGCTGGCTCCCCCCACGCTGTTTTAATCCACGGTCACTGCGTCTGCGCCGTGCAATTTACTGTCACACCCGATATGAGTGGTATTTTCTGTAGTACTATTCTTATCAGTTTAATCCCTGTTACATCCCATATCAGGGATTGCCTTTTGTGAAAAAAAATTTAGGCCGGGTACTTTCGACTGCCTTCACAGTGACAGACCAAACTCTCATACACCAAACTGAATTGATTTTAGGAACCGGGAGATGGAAAAAGCAGCTTGGTCGGTCCTCTTACTCCCAAATTGGGGCACTGTGCGTGCACAGAGCAATGTGCTGTGACACCCTATATGAGTGGTGTCTTAACTAGTATTATTCCTATCAGTTTAATACCTGTTACGTCACGTGCCCTATCTGGGGATGTGTGTCGAATTGATTAACCATTGTCGAATTAACGAACCATTACGACATCATGAAATAATTTAGTTCTGAGCTCTGTACTTGCTTTGTATTGGAATTGATGGGGATTTTTTTTAATTGTCTGCATTATTTCTAATAAACTATTAAGAGACTTTATTATGATTTTTTATTTTATGTATTAAAAACCTATAAAACTTTAAAAAAAAACGTAAATTAATGTTTTTTCTATAAAATATTATCCAGCCGTCCGATCGCTTTTGGTCTGACCATAATGAAGCAACGGCCTTATCATCTGGGGTGTGGCAACATTGCCAACACACTCATAGAGGTGATGATTGCTTCATTGTGATATGCAAGCCCCTTCACCACAACAAGGTAACGATCACGAAGGGGAATTGACACTTGTATGTGCCTTTTTTTTTGTTTTGTTTTTGCAGCCACAGTGCTGCACCATAGGACAGAAAAATTAGGCATGTACACATGCCTGAAAAATAATGGCATTGTTGCAGTATCTATTGTAGCAGCGGCCGAAAAAATTGATGTTTTCCAGGCAGAAAACTGACTAAAACATTGCGGCTTTAACCCTAGTTGCTGGCTGAGAATTCACGAAAGTCATGCGGTATGCAGACAATAAATACAGCAGCGTGGGGACCATTTTGAGGCCAAGGCATGTCATGAGGCCTTTTGTTAGTCAAACGTATCCCCCACTGTCAGTCCCTTCGGGATCCATGCCTCATTCATCTTTATGAAGGTGAGGTAATCAACACTTTTTTGACCGAGGCGACTTCTCTTGTCAGTGACAATGCCACCTGCTGCACTGAAGGTCCTTTCTGACAGGACACTTGAAGCAGGGCAGGCCAGAAGTTCTATCGCAAACTGGGATAGCTCAGGCCACAGGTCAAGCCTGCACACCCAGTAGTGAAGGGGTTCATCGCTCCTCAGAGTGTCGATATCTGCTGTTAAGGCGAGGTAGTCTGCTACCTGTCGGTCGAGTCGTTCTCTAAGGCTGCATCGCGAAGGGCTGTGGCGATGTGTAGGACTGAAAAAGCTCTGCATGTCCTCCATCAACAACACATCTGTAAATCGTCCAGTCCTTGCCGCCATGGTAGGAGGAGGATTACATTCACCTCTTCCCCAGTTAGATTCCCATTGTGCTGTGACATCCCCCTTATAAGCTGGGTAAAGCATATTTTTTTGTTTGGTTTTGAACTGCTGCATCCTTTCCGACTTTCGGTAATTTGGTAATATTTCTGCCACTTTCTGCTTATACCTGGGGTCTAGTAGCGTGGTCACCCAGTACAGGTCGTTCTCCTTCATCCTTTTTATACGAGAGTCCCTCAACAGACATGACAGCATGAAAGACCCCATTTGCACATGGTTGGATGCAGAGCTACTCATTTCCCGTTCCTCGTCCTCACTGATGTCATTGACGGTCTGTTCTTCCCTCCAGCCACGTACAACACCATGGGTCCCAGATAGGTGAAAACGAGCACCCTGGGGTGCCTGCTGTGTTTGGTCTTCTTCCTCCTCAAAGCCACATTCCTCTTCTGACTCCTCTTCCTCATACTCCTCTTCCAGCGTTGCCGCAGGTCCAGCAAGCGATGATGACAAGGCTGTTTCTGGTGGTGATGGTGACCACAACTCTTCCTCTTCCTCTTCATGCTCCTCTACAGCCTGATCCAGCACTCTTCGCAGGGCACGCTCCAGGAAGAAAACAAATGGGATGAGGTCGCTGATGGTGCCTTCGGTGCGACTGACTAGGTTTGTCACCTCTTCAAAAGGACGCATGAGCCTACAGGCAGTGCGCATGAGCGTCCAGTAACGTGGCAAAAAAATTCCCAGCTCCGCGGCTGTCCTAGCACCCCGGTCATACAAATACTTGTTGACGGCTTTTTCTTGTTGGAGCAGGCGGTCGAACATTAGGAGTGTTTAATTCCAACGTGTCGGGCTGTCGCAAATCAAGCGCCTCACTGGCATGTTGTTTTGCCGCTGAATATTGGAAAAGTGCGCCATGGCCGTGTAGGAACGCATGAAATGGCCTCACACCTTCCTGGCCTGCTTGAGGACGTCCTGTAAGCCTGGGTACTTAGACACAAAGCGTTGTACGATGAGATTCAACACATGTGCCATGCACGGCACATGTGACAACTTGCAAAAATTAATTGCCGACAACAAATTTGTTCAATTGTCACACACCACTTTGCCGATCTCCAGTTGGTGCGGGGTCAGCCACTGATCCACCTGTGCGTTCAGGGCGGACAGGAGTGCTAGTCCTGTGTGGCTCTCTGCTTTCAGGCAAGTCAACCCCAAGACAGCGTGACACTGTCGTATCCGGGATGTGGAATAGCCCCTGGGGAGCTGGAGTGATTCAGTTAATGTGCAGCCAGACGCCGCAGAAGAAGAGGACTCAGCCAAGGAGGATATTGAAGAGGATAGAGTAGGAGTAGAGCAGGTGGCAGTAGGTCTTCCTGCAAGTCGTGGCGGTGTCACCAACTCCGCTGCGGAGCCACGCATTCCATGCTTGTCAGCCGTCTGCAGGTTGACCCAATGCGCAGTGTACGTGATATACCTGCCCCGACTGTGCTTTGCAGACCAGGTATTAGTGGTCAGATGGACCCTTGCCCCAACACTGTATGCCAGAGATGCCATGACTTCCTTTTCAATGACATTGTAGAGGTTTGGGATTGCCTTTTTTGAAAAAAAATATTGTCTGGGTACTTTCCACTGTGGTGTCCCAATAGCGACAATTTTTTTGAAGGCCTCAGACTCCACCAGCTGGTATGGTAAAAGCTGGCGGGCTAAGAGTTCCGTCAAGCCAGCTGTCAGTCGCCGGGCAATGGGGTGATTCGCTGACATTGGCTTCTTACGCTTAAACATGTCCTTGACAGACACCTGACTGTGGGCAGATGAGCAGGAACTGCTGAAGGTGAGAGGCGGAGTGGCGGTTGGTTGGGAGGGGGCAGGGAGGACAGCAGTGGTTGACGTGGCTGAAGATGCTGGACCAGGAGGAGCATGGTGGCTTTGAGTTTGTGTGCTGCTTGTACTCATGTGTTGATCCCATAGGCGTTTGTGATGTGAGATCATGTGCCTTCGCAAAGCAGTTGTACCGAGGTGGGTGTTGGACTTCCCACAACTCAGTTTCTTTTGGCATAGGTTGCAAATGGCATTGCTGTTATCAGAGGCAGACACACACAAAAAATGCCACACTGCTGAGCTTTGCATTCTGGTGGTGGCAACAGCATGCGTTGACTGGCGTGCTGTCTGGCCGACCCCAGGTGCCGATACATGCTGTCTGACTGTGCCACTAACTCCTTGCCGACGACCTCCCCCTGCTTCCAACTCGTCTCCTCCTTCTCTCTGTCTCCGCTTCTGAACTTTCCCCCTCTTCTTCTCTTCGAGCAGGCACCCACGTGGTATCCGTGGACACATCGTCATTATCAACCGCTTAACTTGTATCTGACACCTCAGCAAAGGAAGCAGCAGCGGGTACAACATCATCATCATCACACTGTATGTCCATGTGTGTAATCCTGCCTGACTGAGACATATCACTGTAATCTACATCATCTGGCAATAATGGTTGCGCATCACTAATTGCATCCAACTGATGTGTAAATAACTCCTCTGACAGATCAAGTGAAGCGGCTGTGGTGGCTGTGGTGGTAGTGGTGGTGGTGGCGGCGGGCGGGAGCGTGGTTACTTGAGAGCAGGTGACCGGAGCTGAGCTGGAGGAGGATGGTGCGTCAAGGTTCTTAGCGAAAGCTGTTGAAGATTGTGTGTCTTGTCTAAGCCAGTCAACTATGTCCTCAGAATTTTTTGGGTTCAGGGTACGTGGCCTCTGAACACTAGGCGTAATTCCAGGGACAGTGGATATCACAGCACCACGACCATGACCTGTCATTTTTTTTTAGATAAGTGGTACTACGCATGCTAGTTACTGTGCCACCCGGTATGAGTGGTGGGCACTGGCAGTGGGCACACTACAGTCAGTGGAAGTGGGCCTGACACACACAGACAGCAGGCAAGCAACTGAAATTACACTAAAGTGTAAAAATTAAATGCCTTATTTCAGCAAGCTACTGTACCACTCGGTATGAGTGGTGGGCTCTGGCAGTGGGCACACTACAGTCAGTGGAAGTGGGCCTGACACACTGGCAGCAGGCAAGCAACTGAAATTACACTAAATTATAATAATTAAATGCCTTTTTTTGATGCAAAGTCCTGTGCCACACGGGATGAGTGGTGGGCAATGGCAGTGGGCACACTACAGTCAGTGGAAGTCAGCCTGACACACACTAGCAGGCAAGCAACTAAAATTACTCTAAAGTGAAAAAATTAAATGCCTTTTTTTGATGCAAAGTCCTGTGCCACACGGTATGAGTGGTGGGCACTGGCAGTGGTCACACTACAGTCAGTGGAAGTCGGCCTGACACACACTGGCTCCAGGCATGCAACTGAAATTACACTAAAGTGTAAAAATTAAATGCCTTATTTCGGCAAGCTACTGTGCCACCCAGTATGAGTGGTGGGCACTGGCAGTGGGTACACTACAGTCAGTGGAAGTGGGCCTGACACACACACTGGCAGGAGGCAAGCAACTGAAATTACACTAAAATGTAAAAATTAAATGCATTTTTTTGATGTAAAGTCCTGTGCCACACGGGATGAGTGGTGGGCACTGGAAGTGGGCACACTACAGTCAGTGGAAGTGGGCCTGACACACACTGGCAGAAGGCAAGCAACTGAAATTACACTAAAGTGTAAAAATTAAATGCCTTCTTTTGATGCAAAGTCCTGTGCCACATGGGATGAGTGGTGGGCACTGGCAGTGGGCACACTACAGTCAGTGGAAGTCGGCCTGACATACACTAGCAGGCAAGCAACTGAAATTACACTAAAGTGTAAAAATAAAATGCCTTTTTTTGATCCAAAGTCCTGTGCTACACGGGATGAGTGGTGGGCACTGGCAGTGGGCACACTACAGTCAGTGGAAGTCGGCCTGACACACACTAGCAGGCAAGCAACTGAAATAACACTAAAGTGTAAAAATTAAATGCCTTTTTTTGATCCAAAGTCCTGTGCCACATGGGATGAGTGGTGGGCACTGGCAGTGGGCACACTACAGTCTGTGGGCCTGCAGCTCCTCACACACGGGCAGGCCAGGCAACTGCAATATATATATGGAGAAAAAAAAAAAAAGCAGACTAATGTAGCAGCCCTAAAAAGGGCTTTTTGGGGTGCTGTCAGGACGCTGTCCTTACAGCAGAGAACGGATGAGTCTTTTAGGACTGGAGTAGACATTGATTAGACTAGCCTAGCTATCGATTTCCCAATTAAATCAGCAGCAGCTACAATGTCCCTCCTCTCACTAAGACTGCAGCTTCCGAATGAATCTAAAATGGATGCTGTTCAGGAGATGGGAGGGTCTGGGAGGGAGGGTATGCTGCTGATTGGCTGGAATGTGTCTGCTGACTGTGAGGTACAGGGTCAAAGTTTGCTCAATGATGATATATAGGGGGAGGACCGAACATCGCATGTGTTCGCCTGCCGTGGAGAACACAAACAAGCCATGTTCGCCGGTGGATAGTTCGGGCCATCTCTAGTAAGAGCTGTATTACAGTATGCAATCATGCAGACGATTGTTGGGAATGAAAAAGAGATGACCGAACACCTGGAAGTTCGGGTTCCGAACTTCCCGAAAAAGTTCGGGTTCGGGATCCGAACTCGATCCAAACTTTATCCCGAACCCGAACCCCATTGAAGTCAATGGGGACCCGAACTTTTAGGCACTAAAAAGACTGTAAAATAGTCCAGGAAAGGGCTAGAGGGCTGCAAAAGGCAGCAAAATGTAGGTAAATGCCCTGCAAACAAATGGGGATAGGGAAATGAATTAAAATAAAATAAATATAAATTAACCAATATCAATTGGAGAGAGGTCCCATAGCAGAGAAACATGCGTCATATCAACCACCACTGGAGAAGGCCACTTTCAGTTATTTCGGCCCCAGCACCCAGACTGAGGAGAGAGGTCCCACGGCAAGGAATCATGCGTCATATCACCCACCACTGGAGAAGGCCAATTTCAGTTTTTTCGGCCCCAGCACCCAGACAGAAGAGAGAGTTCCCATAGCAAGTAATAAGGCGTTATATCACCCACCACTGGAGAAGGCCACTTTCAGTTACTTAGGCCCCAGCACCCAGACAGAGGCGAGAGGTCCCACAGCAAGGAATCATGCGTCATATCACCCACCACTGGAGAAGGCCACTTTCAGTTATTTCAGCCCCAGCACCCAGACAGAGGAGAGAGGCCCCACAGCAAGGACTCATGCGTCATATCACCCACCACTGGAGAAGGCCACTTTCAGTTATTTAGGCCCTTGCGACCAGATTGAGAAGAGGTTCATTCAACTTTGGGTTGCACCAAAGTTAAAAAAATGAGGATTTAATAAAGAAGTGCCCTGGAGTACAAGAATACATGGTTGAGGGGGAGGCAGTTATAAATGTCTATTCTGCAAAAGGGAGGGACAGGTCCTGTGGGATCCATGCCTGGTTCATTTTTATGAACGTCAGCTTGTCCACCTCTTGCTCCTCCTCTGCCTTCACCTTGGGCTTCCACCTGTTCCCCTGTGACATTTGGGAATGCTCTCAGGAGCGCGTCTACCAGCGTGCGCTTGTATTCGCGCATCTTCCTCTCACGCTCCAGTGCAGAAAGTAAGGTGGGCACATTAACTTTGTACTGGGGATCCAGCTGGGTGGCAACCCATTAGTCCACACATGTTAAAATGTGGGCAACTCTGCTGTCGTTGCGCAGGCACTGCAGCATGTTGTCGCTCATGTGTGCCAGGCTCCCCAGAGGTAAGGACAAGCTGTCCTCTGTGGGAGGCGTATCGTCATCGTCCCCCGTATCCACCCAGCCACGCACCAGTGATGGGCCTGAGCTGTATTGGGTGCTATCCCGCTGTGAACCTGCTTCATCCTCCTCCACCTCCTTCTCATCCTCCTCGTCCTCCAGTAGTGGGCCCTGGCTGGCCACATTTGTACCTGGCCTCTGCTGTTGCAAAAAACCTCCCTCTGAGCCACTTCTAACAGACTGGCCTGAAAGTGCTAAAAATGACCCCTCATCCTCCTCCTCCTGGGCCACCTCCTCTTCCATCATCGCCCTAAGCGTTTTCTCAAGGAGACATAGAAGTGGTATTGTAACGCTGATAATGGTGTCATCGCCACTGGCCATGTTGGTGGAGTACTCAAAACAGCGCAACAGAGCACACAGGTCTCGCATGGAGGCCCAATCATTGGTGGTGAAGAGGTGCTGTTCCGCAGTGCGACTGACGCGTGCGTGCTGCAGCTGAAACTCCACTATGGCCTACTGCTGCTCTCACAAGCTCTCCAGCATGTGCAAGGTGGAGTTCCACCTGGTGGGCACGTCGCATATGAGGCGGTAAGCGGGAAGGCCAAAATTACGCTGTAGTGCAGACAGGCGAGCAGCGGCAGGATGTGAACGCCGGAAGTGCGCACAGACGGCCCGCACTTTATGCAGCAGCTCTGACATGTCGGGGTAGTTGTGAATGAACTTCTGCACTACCAAATTCAGCAAATGTGCAAGGCAAGGGATGTGCGTCAAACCGGCTAGTCCCAGAGATGCGACGAGATTTCGCTTATTATCGCACACCACCAGGCTGGGCTTGAGGCCCACCGGCAGAAACCACTCGTCGGTCTGTTGTTCAATACCCCGCCACAACTCCTGCGTGGTGTGGGGCCTGTCCCCCAAACATATGAGTTTCAGAATGGCCTGCTGACGTTTACCCCGGGCTGTGCTGAAGTTGGTGGTGAAGGTGTGTGGCTGACTGGATGAGCTGGTGGAAGCAGGGGAGGAGGAAGCCGAGTAGGAGGAGGAGGCTACAGGAGGCAAAGAATGATGCCCTGCGATCCTTGGCGGCGGAAGGACGTGCGCCAAGGAACTCTCCGCCTGGGGCCCAGCCGCCACTACATTTACCCAGTGTGCAGTTAGGGAGATATAGCGTCCCTGGCCGTGCTTACTGGTCCACGTATCTGTGGTTAGGTGGACCTTGCCACAGATGGCTTTGCGCAGTGCACACCTGATTTTGTCCCCCACTTGTTTGTGCAGGTAAGGGATGGCTCACTTGATTTTATCGGATACTTGGTTGTGCAGGGAAGGCACGGCTGTCTTGGAGAAGTAGTGGCGGCTGGGAACAACATACTGTGGGACAGCCATGGACATCAGCTGTTTGAAGCTGTCTGTGTCCACCAGCCTGAATGACAACATTTCTAAAATCCAGTAGTTTAGAAATGCTGGCATTCAGGCCCAGGGCTCGAGGGTGGATAGGTGGAAATTTACCCTTTCTCTCCAAGGTTTATGAGATGGAGAGCTGAACGCTGCCGTGCGACATGGTGGAGATGCTTGGTAACGCGGGCAGGTGCCAACGTTCCTCCCGAGGCGGAGGAAGAGGCCAAAGCAGCAGCAGAAGAGGGAGCAGGGGGAGCCAGAGTGAGTTCCTTGCTTTTAAGGTGTTTACTCCACTGCAGTTCATGCTTTGCATGTAGATGCCTGGTCATTCAGTTTGAGCTAAGGTTCAGAACGTTAATGCCTCGCTTCAGGCTGTGATGGCACAGCATGCAAACCACTCGGGTCTTGTAGTCAGCACATTGTTTAAAGAAGTGCCAGGCCAGAAAACTCCTTGAAGCTGCCTTTGGGTTGCTCGGTCCCTGGTGGCGGTGGCCAGTAGCAGGCAAACTCTCTCGGCGGCAGCTGTTCTGCTTTTGCCCCCTGCTCCCTCTTTTGCTACGCTGTTGGCTCTGTCTCACCACTGCCTCTTCCTCTGAACTATGAAAGTCAGTGGCACGACCTTCATTCCATGTGGGGTCTAGGACCTCATTGCCCCCTGCATCGTCTTCCACACATTCTTCCTCCCTGACCTCCTGTTCGTCTGCACACCGCAAAAACACTCAGCAGTTGGCACCTGTGTTTCGCCATCATCAGAGATGTGTAGTCTCCGATTAGGTGGTATTCCCATGTCCTCATCATCAGGAAACATCAGTGATTGTGCATCAGTGCATTCTATGTCTTCCACCACTGGGGAAGGGCTAGGCGGATTCCCTTGGGAAACCCTGCCAGCAGAGTCTTCAAACAGCATAAGTGACTGCTGCATAACTTGAGGCTCAGACAGTTTCCTTGATATGCATGGGGGTGATGTGACAGACTGATGGGCTTGGTTTTCAGGTGCCACCTGTGTGCTTTCTGCAGAAGACTGGGTGGGAGATAATGTTGTGAACATGCTGGATACACTGTCTGCCACCCAATTGACTAGCACCTGTACCTGCTCAGGCCTTACCATCTTTAGAACGGCATTGGGCCCCACCAAATATCGCTGTAAATTCTGGCGGGTACTGGAACCTGAGGTAGTTGGTTCACTAAGACGTGTGGCTGTGGCAGAATGGCCAGGTCCTCTCCCAGCACCAGTGGGTACACTAAAACCACCACGACCGCGTCCGCGTCCCTTACTAGATGTTTTCCTCATTGTTACCGTTCATCAAGCACCACAATAAGAAAAAAAATATTTGGCCCAATGTATTGATTTCAAATTCAGGCCTTTTTTTACAGGCACCTAACACTATCTGCCTATTTATTTATGTACCGTATTACACTAATCCAGGCACAGCAGTAACCACTGATTTAGGGGAATATCTCTTTTAGGGCTAGCATTTAGGCCCTGGATGAATGGTATCCTTTTATAGACAGATGTACACTTGGAGATGCACAGTAGCGTGAAAAAATTTTGTAGGATTATGCCTTCAGCAATTGTATTTTAACACTTTGTGTAATATACCCTTTAACGGACAGAAATCCAATGGGAGATGCACGGTAGCATGTGAAGTTAATGAGGATGACCCTCTCAGCAATTGTATATAAACCTTGAGTGTAATATACCCTTTTACGGACAGATTAACACTTGGCCTGCAACTACTAGAACAGCAGATTCAGGGTATCGCTATTTTGGCAAGTGAATTTAACCCCAGAACAAAATATACCCTTTTTACGTACAAATTAACACTTGGTCTGCAACAGCTGGGACACCAGATTCAGGGTATTGCTATTTTGGCAAGTTAATTTCACCCCAGAACAAAATATATGTTTTGGCGGACACTATTATAGTTTGCCAGCCAGTGCTGGGACACCAGATTTAGGGGATTGCTATTTTGGCAAGTGAAATTCACCCCAGAACTAAATATATGTTTTGGAGGACACTATTATAGTTTGCCAGCCACAGCTGTGACACCAGATTTAGGGGATTGCTATTTTGGCAAGTGAATTTCACCCCAGAACAAAATATATGTTTTGGCGGACACTATTATAGTTTGCCAGCCACAGCTGTGACACCAGATTTTTGGTACTGCTATTTTGGCAAGTGAATTTCACCCCAGAACAAAAAATATGTTTTGGCGGAAACTATTATAGTTTGCCAGCCAGTGCTGGGACACCAGATTTAAGGGATTGCTATTTTGTCAAGTGAATTTCACCCCAGAACAAAATATGTTTTGACATACACTATTATAGTTTGCCAGCCAGTGCTGGGACACCAGATTTAGGGGATTGCTATTTTGGGAAGTGATTTTTACCGCAGAACAAAATATATGTTTTGGCGGACACTATTATAGTTTGCCAGCCACAGCTATGACACCAGATGTATGGTATTGCTATTTTGGCAATTGAATTTCCCCCCAGAACAAAATATATGTTTTGGCGGACACTATTATAGTTTGCCAGCCAGAGCTGGGACACCAGATTTAGGGGATTGCTATTTTGGCAAGTGAATTTCACCCCAGAACAAAATATATGTTTTGGCGGACACTATTATAGTTTGCCAGCCACAGCTGGGACACCAGATTTAGGGGATTGCTATTTTGGCAAGTGAAATTCACCCCAGAACAAAATGTATGTTTTGGAGGACACTATTATAGTTTGCCAGCCACAACTGTGACACCAGATTTAGGGAATTGCTATTTTGTCAAGTGAATTTCACCCCAGAACAAAATACATGTTTTGGCGGACACTATTATAGTTTTCCAGCCAGTGCTGGGACACCAGATTTAGGGGATTGCTATTTTGGCAAGTGAATTTCACCCCAGAACAAAATATATGTTTTGGCGGACACTATTATAGTTTGCCAGCCAGTGCTGGGACACCAGATTTAGGGGATTGCTATTTTGGCAAGTGAAGTTCACCCCAGAACAAAATATATGTTTTGGCGGACACTATTATAGTTTGCCAGCCAATACTGGAACACCAGATTTAGTGGATTGCTATTTTGGGAAGTGAATTTTACCCCAGAACAAAATATATGTTTTGGCGGACACTATTATAGTTTGCCAGCCACAGCTATGACACCAGATTTATGGTATTGCTATTTTGGCAATTGAATTGCACCGCAGAACAAAATATATGTTTTGGCGGACACTATTATAGTTTGCCAACAAGTGCTGGGACACCAGATTTAGGGATTGCTATTTTGGCAAGTGAATTTCATCCCAGAACAAAATATATGTTTTGGCGGACAATATTATAGTTTGCCAGCCAGTGCTGGGACACCAGATTTAGGGAACTGTTACTTTGGCAAGTGAATTTCACCCCAGAACAAAATATATGTTTTGGCGGACACTATTATCGCTTTCCAGCCACAGCTGTGACACCAGATTTATGGTATTTCTATTTTGGCAATTGAATTTCCCCCCAGAACAAAATATATGATTTTGCAGACATTATTATAGTTTGCCAGCCAGTGCTGGGTCACCAGATTTAGGGGATTGCTATTTTGGCAAGTGAATTTCACCCCAGAACAAAATATATGTTTTGGTGGACACTATTATAGTTTACCAGCCAGTGCTGGGACACCAGATTTAGGGGATTGCTATTTTGGGAAGTGAATTTCACCCCAGAACAAAATATATGGTTTGGCGGACACTATTATAGTTTGCCAGCCACAGCTGTGACACCAGATTTATGGTATTTCTATTTTGGCAATTTAATTTCATCCCAGAACAAAATATATGATTTGGCGGACACTATTATAGTTTGCCAGCCAGTGCTGGGACACCAGATTTAGGGGATTGCTATTTTGGCAAGTGAAATTCACCCCAGAACAAAATGTATGTTTTGGAGGACACTATTATAGTTTGCCAGCCACAACTGTGACACCAGATTTAGGGAATTGCTATTTTGTCAAGTGAATTTCACCCCAGAACAAAATACATGTTTTGGCGGACACTATTATAGTTTTCCAGCCAGTGCTGGGACACCAGATTTAGGGGATTGCTATTTTGGCAAGTGAATTTCACCCCAGAACAAAATATATGTTTTGGCGGACACTATTATAGTTTGCCAGCCAGTGCTGGGACACCAGATTTAGGGGATTGCTATTTTGGCAAGTGAAGTTCACCCCAGAACAAAATATATGTTTTGGCGGACACTATTATAGTTTGCCAGCCAATACTGGAACACCAGATTTAGTGGATTGCTATTTTGGGAAGTGAATTTTACCCCAGAACAAAATATATGTTTTGGCGGACACTATTATAGTTTGCCAGCCACAGCTATGACACCAGATTTATGGTATTGCTATTTTGGCAATTGAATTGCACCGCAGAACAAAATATATGTTTTGGCGGACACTATTATAGTTTGCCAACAAGTGCTGGGACACCAGATTTAGGGGATTGCTATTTTGGCAAGTGAATTTCATCCCAGAACAAAATATATGTTTTGGCGGACAATATTATAGTTTGCCAGCCAGTGCTGGGACACCAGATTTAGGGAACTGTTACTTTGGCAAGTGAATTTCACCCCAGAACAAAATATATGTTTTGGCGGACACTATTATCGTTTTCCAGCCACAGCTGTGACACCAGATTTATGGTATTTCTATTTTGGCAATTGAATTTCCCCCCAGAACAAAATATATGATTTTGCAGACATTATTATAGTTTGCCAGCCAGTGCTGGGTCACCAGATTTAGGGGATTGCTATTTTGGCAAGTGAATTTCACCCCAGAACAAAATATATGTTTTGGTGGACACTATTATAGTTTACCAGCCAGTGCTGGGACACCAGATTTAGGGATTGCTATTTTGGGAAGTGAATTTCACCCCAGAACAAAATATATGTTTTGGCGGACACTATTATAGTTTGCCAGCCACAGCTGTGGACACCAGATTTATGGTATTGCTATTTTGGCAATTTAATTTCATCCCAGAACAAAATATATGATTTGGCGGACACTATTATAGTTTGCCAGCCAGTGCTGGGACACCAGATTTAGGGATTGCTATTTTGGCAAGTGAATTTCACCCCAGAACAAAATATATGTTTTGGCGGACACTATTATAGTTTGCCAGCCACAGCTGTGACACCAGATTTATGGGCATTGCTATTTTGGCAATTGAATTTCACCCCAGAACAAAATATATGATTTTGGCAGACACTATTATAGTTTGCCAGCCAGTGCTGGGACACCAGATTTAGGGATTGCTATTTTGGCAAGTGAATTTCACCCCAGAACAAAATATATGTTTTGGTGGACACTATTATAGTTTACCAGCCAGTGCTGGGACACCAGATTTAGGGGATTGCTATTTTGGGAAGTGAATTTCACCCCAGAACAAAATATATGGTTTGGCGGACACTATTATAGTTTGCCAGCCACAGCTGTGACACCAGATTTATGGTATTTCTATTTTGGCAATTTAATTTCATCCCAGAACAAAATATATGATTTGGCGGACACTATTATAGTTTGCCAGCCAGTGCTGGGACACCAGATTTATGGTATTGCTCATTTGGCATTTGAATTTCACCCCAGAACAAAATATATGTTTTGGCGGACACTATTATAGTTTGCCAGCCACAGCTGTGACACCAGATTTATGGTATTGCTATTTTGGCAATTGAATTTGACCCCAGATCAAAATATATGTTTTGGCAGACACTATTATAGTTTGTCAGCCAGTGCTGGGACACCAGATTTAGGGGATTGCTATTTTGGCAAGTTAATTTCCTCCCCAGAACAAAATATATGTTTTGGAGTACACTATTATAGTTTGCCAGCCACAGCTGTGACACCAGATTTATGGTATTGCTATTTTGGCAAGTGAATTTCACCCCAGAACAAAATATATGTTTTGGCGGACACTATTATAGTTTGCCAGCCAGTGATGGGACACCAGATTTAGGGGATTGCTATTTTGGCAAGTGAATTTCACCCCAGAACAAAATATACCCTTTTCACGGACAGATTAACACTTGGCCTGCAACAGCTGGGACACCAGATTCAGGGTATTGCTATTTTGGCAATTGAATTTCACCCCAGAACAAAATATATGTTTTGGTGGACACTATTATAGTTTGCCAGCCAGTGCAGTGACACCAGATTTAGGGGATTGCTATTTTAGCAATTGAATTTCACCACAGAAAATAATCTATCCTTTGCCATACAGCAGACAGTATTATACTTGGCTAGCCAAAGCTGGAACACCAGATTTAGTGGATTGGTATTTTGGCAATTGTATTTAACCCCTTAATAAAATATAGAAATTGCTATCCTGAGTTTCTAGGGGTGACCTTAAGCACAGCCAAGCCCCTGATGTAGTATATAGCAAAAAAAAAAAAAATAGTATTGATGGATTGATGGACTTGATGGCAGCTTGATCTGGTGCACCACGTGTCACAAAATGGCCGCCGATCACCCCAGAAAAAAAGTGACAGAAAAACGCTCTGTGTAGCCTAAAAACCAGTGAGCAAGTAACTAGCAGAAGTTGAATCATTCACAGCTGTAGATGGATCAGTTCAGTAGGTGCTTTTGCTGACTTTTCCCAGCCTAATCTCGCCCTCCCAGCAGCTGCGTCCTCTCCCTACACTAATCAGAGCAGTGTGACGTGCGGCGCTACGTGACTCCAGCTTGAATAGAGGCTGGGTCACATGCTGCACTTGGTCAATCACAGCCATGCCATTAGTAGGCATGGCTGTGATGGGCACTTAGGGCAAGAAGTAAAAACGCTAGATGATTGGCTGCTGTGCAGCCCTTCAGAAAGCGGGAAGAAATCGCCGAACAACGAACCCGAACCCAAACTTTTTTGAAAATTCTCGAATTGTTCGCACAACACTAGAAGGAAACATTCCTTTCCAGCAATCGCCTGCTCATCAGTGGAGTAGACCACTGCTATTACATGCAGTGATCTCCTCAACAGTATGGGAAGTAGCGATTGCTTATGCCATAGCTTGTCCCTATATTAAAGCATTGTTTGCCGGTGGAAGATCTTGATTAGACAGCACAATCTGCCATGGCAAGCAATGATTTTTAAGCCTGCTGAAAGATTTTGATTGCCCGATGAACTAGGGTTTGCTCGGTTATCAGGTAATTGGCGGCAGTATTATACAGGCAGATCATCGCTAACGAGTGTTCCCATGAACACTTGTCCACGACAGTCGCTTGGTATAATGCAGGCTTAAATAAAAATAACAATACAATGGCTTCTCTATACAGTACAATGGCTGTGCCTCAAACAGGCTTAACATTACAAATGCAACCCCCCAATCCCCACGATTATACCATGTTACCCTTAATTTATCATTTGGATTTTTGGTCCAATCAATGAGGTTTTGTCAGAATACATTATTATATGTATAGAGGCAGGGTAATGTAAATACTGAACAACTTTTGGTTAATTTGAAATATGAATTTCTATCTGCCGAATCCCGGGATTCCCGGGTTTCGGCAGATAGAAATTGACTTTATTTGAAATATGTCAAGAGGATTCTTGAGGACTGCTTTAAACTAAATCATTTAATAAGCTTGATGAATATAAATCTGAGCTTATGCCAATGACTATTGCGGGTACCATGCAGAATATTTTAGAAAATACATTTTCATATTAATGGGTTACTGAGATAAGTTATTTAAGGATTAGAGTTGAGCGAACACCTGGATGTTCGAGTTCAAGAAGTTCGGCTGAACTTCCCGAAAATGTTCGGGTTCGGGATCCGAACTCGACCCGAACTTCACCCCGAACCTGAACCCCATTGAAGTCAATGGGGACCCGAACTTTTGGGCACTAAAAAGCTGTAAAATAGCCCAGGAAAGGTGGATAGGGAAATGACTTAACATAACATAAAATAGAGTAAAATAATAAATAAACATTCTAAACTTGAGCCAAGTGAGTGACAGTGACACCTGTCGCCCAGCAAACAAAGGATGTGGCAGCAACGCCACCACATCTGTCATCGTCACCAAGCATCTCCACCAAATCCCATGAAAGTGTTCAGCTATCAGCTGTCTATCTCCCAAATACTGAAGAGAAAAATAAATAGAAAGATGAAATACCCCCCTACCCATGGCTCTGAATGCCTTATTTCAAACTTCCTGGTCCTTTGAAATGCTGTCATTCTGTCTGGTTGACAGTTTTAAAAACCTTATGGCGGTGGCTGTCCCACAGTACGTGTATCCCAGCCGCCTCTACTTTTGCAGGCCTTCCCTGCACAACCAAGTGGCGGAAAATCAAAATCAAGTGTGCACTGCGCAACGCTATCTATGGCAACGTCCACATAACCAACAACACAGTGGGTAAATGTAGCGGCTGGCCCAGAGGCGGATAGCATTTTTGTGAATGTCCTTCCGCCCCCGAGGATTGCTGGGCATTTCTCTTTGTATCCTGTTATCTCCTCCTCCTACTCTGCTTCCTCCTCCTCCTCTACCACCCACTCATCCACACAGTGTAACACCTTCACCACCCACAGCAGCACAGCCAGGGGAAATGACAGCAGTCTGTTTTAAAACTTGTGTGTTTGTGGGAAAAAAGCCACAACGCGCAGGAGCTGTGAACAGGCATGGAACTACAGACGGATGATTGGTTGGTGCCATTGAGTCTTCAGCCCGGCCTGGTGTTGTGCGCTAAAGGGGCAAAATGTAATAGCAGGTCTGGGCCTAGCCGGTTTGACACATCCCCTGCCTGCCACAAGTGCTGAATTTGGGGTGCAGAAATTCCTAAACACCAGACAGTGAAAATCAATTCAGTTAATCGAACACTCACAACACCCCCTCCCCCCCCCCTTTCACTCAAAGCATTAACAAACTAATTACAGCATTGGCGAAATGTGGGAAAGCTTTGTCATCACGCCACAACAACCTGCACCACCAGCAGATCTGGAACGTGTTAGCAGGAGGCAGCATTTTAGCAACATGGATGAAGAGTACACGTACTGATGGGTTTGCCCAGGGGCGTAGCTACAGGAAAGCATGGGAAGCTACTGTTTTGGGTCCCTAACCTAAAAGGGGCCCATCCAGGAGGAGAAAGAGGAGAACTAAAAGACTTTGTCAGGGCCCCCTCAACAGTATTATACAGTACACTACACCAAACCAAACCTGAACTTCAGTGAAGTGAAGTGCACAATTGCCCCACCTATCTAATAGGTGACCTTAATTATGGTGGTACATATAGGTGTGTGTGTCTCTCCTCCCACCGGTTGCTGATGCACATGGAGGTAACAAGGGGCAGCACACCATATATGCGGGGACTGTGCTCCTTAAAAATGAGCAACAGCATGAATAGGTTAGCATAGAAAGCCGCCTGAACTGAGACCACCTTGTCGCCTGGTAGGTGGGCTTAGATGTATTTTGATCAAAATGTATTGACCAAGTGTCTCAGATTTTATCAAGAGTGAGGGCTTAGTCCATATGTTATGCTTGCATCTATTATTATAGTGCATTATTTTCTGTGATTTTGTAAATGTAGCCATATACATCCGCGCATTTAATACCATATCGTGCAGGATGGTTTATATATAGTTTTTTCTGTGATTTGTTTGATTTGTCTTGAAGGAGTGGCGCCTTCATGTGTGAATACGCTCCTATACTGGGAGTGATATTCAAGTGCACTTTTGCCCCACCTATCAAATAGGTGACCTTGATTAAGGTGGTACATATAGGTGTGTGTGTCTCTCCTCCCACCGGTTGCTGATGCACATGGAGGTAACAGGGGCAGCACACCATATGTGTGGGGACTGTGCTCCTGAAAAATGCGCAACAGCATGAATAGGTTAGCATAGGAACCCGCCTGAACTGAGACCACCTTGTCGCCTGGTAGGTGGGCTTAGATGTATTTTGATCAAAATGTATTGACCAAGTGTCTCAGATTTTATCAAGAGTGAGGGCTTAGTCCATATGTTATGCTTGCATCTATTATTATAGTGCATTATTTTCTGTGATTTTGTAAATGTAGCCATATACATCCGTGCATTTAATACCATATCGTGCAGGATGGTTTATATATAGTTTTTTCTGTGATTTGTTTGATTTGTCTTGAAGGAGTGGCGCCTTCATGTGTGAATACGCTCCTATACTGGGAGTGATATTCAAGTGCATTTTTGCCCCACCTATGAAATAGGTGACCTTGATTAAGGTGGTGCATATAGGTGTGTGTGTCTCTCCTCCCACCGGTTGCTGATGCACTTGGAGGTAACAGGGAGCAGCACACCATATGTGTGGGGACTGTGCTCATGAAAAATGCGCAAAAGCATGAATAGGTTAGCATAGGAACCCCCCTGAACTGGGACCACATTGTCGCCTGGTAGGTGGGCTTAGATGTATTTTGATCAAAATGTATTGACCAAGGGTCTCAGATTTTATCAAGAGTGAGGGCTTAGTCCATATGTTATGCTTGCATCTATTATTATAGTGCGTTATTTTCTGTGATTTTGTAAATGTAGCCATATACATCTGCACATTTAATACCATATCGTGCAGGATGGTTTATATATAGTTTTTTCTGTGATTTGTTCTATTTCCAGTGGTCCCAAAGAAAATAGGAGCAGGGCATATGTGTGGCCTGCCACACCATCAAAAAGGGGAAACAGTACCAATTCCAGAATCGGACCCCACTAATTATATAGTTATGCCACATGGTGTGGAGAGTACTGTTGATTTTTTGGGATGCAAATACTTTACACAGGAGATGTGGCACAGATAATTTAACTGTCCGCAGCAGCCTATTAGACGCTATTATGTGAAGGATGCGCTAAAAAAAATATATTGCTGCTGCCACACATAATAGTGCTTAAAAGGACTTTTGGGTCTGTAAAGTTTTAGCAATTTAGCACAGGTTGCGCTACAAATATGTATTGTTGCTGTCACACACAATAGTCCTTAAAGGGACTTTTGGTTCTCTGGAAAGTTTTTCTAATCAAAATAGTCCAATATCACTCCCTACACTGTCTGTCCCTTCCTATGCACAGCTCTCCCTGACTAAGACTGAGCCGAAGATGTGCCATCGGATGCTATACAGCACCCGATGATGCGTTCCGGCTAGCCAATCACTGTAATGCCAGTAACCAACATGGCTTCGGCATTACAGTGAAGGCAGTACTTACCTGCATGTTTATTGGCTGTGTAGCAGGCAAGAAACATGCGGGGAGGTGACTCGAGCATTGCGCTCGAGGACATGCGGTATTCGGCCAAAGCTGGTGTTTGGCCGAGCATGCTCAATGAACACAAGAAATGTGCGGGGAGGAAACTCGAGCATTGAGCTCGTGCACATGCGGTATTCGGCCGAATACTGATATGTGCCGAGCATAGCGATGCTCGAGCCGAACTGGTGTTCGGCCAAGCATGCTCGCCAGAGTTGAGCGGACACCTGGATGTTTGGGTTAGATGGGTTCAGCCGAACTTCGAAAAAAAAGTTCGAGTTCGGGACCCGAACTTGACCCGAACTTGACCCTGAACCCCATTAAAGTCAATGGGGACCCGAACTTTTGAGCACTAAAATGGCTGTAAAAATGTCATGGAAAGGGCTAGAGGGCTGCAAATGCCAGCAAAATGTTGTTAAGAGGATGACAAGTGCTCTGAAAACAAATGTGGATAGGGAAATGACTTTAAATAACATAAAATAGGTAAAAATAAAAAATTATAATCTTGATCTAGCAGGACGAGGTCCATATGGAGTAGGAGGTTGAGGAGGCGGTGGATGTGGCGGTGTAGGTGGAAACAGCAGTGGAGGAAGTATCCTACACTGCTTTTTGGTTTAAAATTTTATTTTTATAATTACGGTACAACCCAAAACATTGGGAAAATTAACCTGTGATAACCACCTCCAGTCATTCTAAACATACGTTAAGACAATACACTGGCTGCAGGGCAGGCCAGCACCTCCAAGGGATAAAGGGCAAGCTCATGCCATGTGCCCACTTTGGAGACCCAGAAGTTGAAGGGGGCAGACCCGTCATTCAGTGCGTATAGGCGTGTGCACACATACTGCTCCACCATGTTGGTGAAATGCTGCCTCCTGCTAAGACGATCCATATCAGCTGAGGGGGCCGGTTGTGGTGGCGTGCTGACAAAGCTTTTCCACATGTCGGCCATGCTAACCCTGCCTTCTGAGGTGCTGGCGGTGCCCCAGCTGCATTGGCGACCTCATCCTCGTCCTCTGCCTTCGCCTTGTGCTTCCACTGTGCCCCCGCTGTCAGGTGGGAATGCCACCAGCAGCGCATCTACCAGCGTGCACTTGTACTCGCGAATATTACGATCACGCTCATCAGCACATTGTCTGAAGAACTGCCACTCCAGGGAACTCCTTGGAGCTGGCTTCGGTGTGCTCGGTCCCTTGCTGTGGTGGGCAGTAGGAGGCATACTGTCTAGAGGACGGCTGCTCCGCTTTTTGCACCCTGCTCCCTCTTCTGCTGTGCTGGTGGCTCTGTGCGACCACCGCCTCTTCCTCCGAACTACATCGGTAACTCGCATGACCTTCATTTCATGTGGGTTCGAGGACCTCATCGTCCTCCACTTCCACCCAGTTTTCACCCCTGACTTCCTTGTCAGTCTGAACACTTTCTAAAGCCACAGCAGTTGGCACCTGTGTTTCGTCATCATCCGAGACGTGCTGCGATGGTCCTCCCATGTACTCATCTTGAAAAATAAGTGGTTGGGCATCAGTGCACTCAATCTCTTCCACTTCTGGGGCAGGGCTAGTTGGATGGCGCTGGGAAACCCTGCTAACAGAGTCATGAAAAAGCAGAAGAGACTGCTGCATGACTTGGGGCTCAGACTGCTTGGCTGATTTGCAAGGGTGGAGGTGATAGACTGATGGACATCGGCTGCAGGTACCAACTGTGGTCTTTCAGCAGGAGACTTGGAGGGAGACAATGTGAAGGAACTGGATCCACTGTCAGCAACCCAATCTACTATCACCTGTACTTGTTCAAGCCTCACCATTCGTAGAGCAGCAATAGGCCCGACCAAATACCGCTGCAGTTTTTGTCGCCTACTCGCACCTGAGGAAGGGGTTTCACTTGTGCGTGTAGCTGACACAGATCGACCACGTCCTCTCCCTGCAACAGGAGCTCCAGCAGCAGCTCCACGACCTGGGCCACGTCCCTTATTTGACGATCTCCTCATTTTTTTTTAATGCAGGATCTTGCCCTAAATGGGTGTTTAATTAATAGTAGAAAAGAACGACAGTATGTAAAGGTGGTATCTCACACGGCCTGAACCAAACTAGGCCTCAATTCAAACCCCAATGGGTGTATTTCTAGCTTTAATTGCACACTGACTAATACAGATGTTGTAGTTTCCCCCCCCAAAAATGGTGATTTGCAATGTCCCAAAAGCTCAGATGCAGTGCTGGTGCACTGAGCATGCATAAAATGGCCGCCGCCACCCACCTAACAGAATTCTAAAAGTTAGTATTTTTTGGTCAATGAGCTCAGGGCAGGGAAAAAGAATAGTGCTCTGCACCCACACAACTATTTCTAGCTAGATCACTGAGTTAGATTCTCTCCTATTCTCTCCCTGAAATCACTAGTCCAGCAGCATCCTCTCCCTACACTTGTAACAGCAGAGTGACGTACAGCGCTATGTGACTCAAGCTTATATAGAGCCTGGGTCACATGCTGCTCTGGCCAATCACAGCCATGCCATTAGTAGGCATGGCCGTGATGGCCTCTTGGGGCAAGTAGTATGACGCTTGTTGATTGGCTGCTGTGCAGCCTTTCAAAAAGCTCCAAGAAAGCGCCGAACACCGAACCCGAAACCGAACTTTTACAGAAATGTTCGGGTTCGGGTCCGTGTCCCGAACACCCCAACATTCGGTACGAACCAGAACTATACAGTTCGGGTTCGCTCAACCCTAATGCTCGCTCAACACTAATCACTACCACTATGTAAACCATTAGTTTAAATACTGGAGAATGTGACGCATTGTGCAGAATTTTTCAATTAAAAGTCCAAACCCCTTTGCAGGTCATAACCTTTAACAAAGCCCAAGCAAAGGTGCTAGAGGAGCAATCTGAGCAAAGGACACAAACCGAGGGCCATAACTGAAGCAGAGGCATTAGGTAGACCTGAGGCAGGGTATTAGTTCGCCCCGAGCAGGGGTAACTGGAGAAGAGGCAATATCAGCGGTGCATTTAGAGTGGGGGCATCTGGAGCTGGGGCACTAATGGGGGTGCACCTAAAGCAGAGGCATTAGGGTCGCCTGTGTCAGGGTAATAGTGGTGATCCTGGAGTAGAGGTATTGGGGGGCAACTTGGAAAGATGCAATATTAGGGGTGCATTTAGATTGGGGCATTGGGGGCATCTGGATCTGGGGTACTTATAATGATGCACATAAAGTAGAGGCATTGGGGAGACCTAGCGCAGAGTCCCCCCAATGCCACTCTGAACTCTGCAGAGAGCAGCACACAGATCTAAGTCTACTATAAACAAATCCCCATTTTCCCCCTTACACACTCCTGTCACACACCTGAGAAATCAGCCCAGCACCGTAGATGAGTCCTTCTCTCCAGCAGCCACTTCTCTGACAGCAGAGAAGACAGGAGTATGGCCATATATGTTCTCTCCTCCTTTGCTGCCAGCAAGTTTAGAAGATACTGTTGGGCCTCCTGTACAATTTACACCAGTAGGAGGCTGCATCGCTGGTCGATACTGCCACCTAGTGGCTACAATAATTTTCTCTCCTGAGAAACAAGATACATTTTTACTCTTATCTCCGGGTGCAGCAGATTAGGGGACCACTGAGGAATCACCAGCCACCCCGGTGGGCCAGTTCGAGCCTGTGTAGAGATCTATAAGTGAGACAAAAATTTTTATCCAATTTTAACCCAAGACATACAAGCACCAAACTGTCACACCGTGGCCCTTTGCAACCTGACACAGAATTGACAGACACCTGGAAAAAGACCAAACAGAAAGAGTGTTGGCTTCCTCCCCCTCCTCCTCTTCCTCTTCCATCTACACCTCCACATCCGCCTCATCCTTAAGATTATTTATTATATTGGCAGAGTAGAGAAATATACAGGACTCACCCCAAGAATGGTTAAAGGTCACACACAGAATTGATAGACACATTTAAAAAACAAACAAACAGAAAGAGTGTTGGATTCTTCCTCCAGCTCCTCCGCCTCTTCCAACTTCACCGCCATATCCACAGCATCCTCAACTTCCTACTCCACTTGGACCTCCGCCTCTTGGTTCAAGATTGTTATGTATTTTTATGTATTTTATGTTATTTTAAGTCATTTCCATATCCACATTTGTTTACAGGGCAATTGTACTGCCTTTACACCCACTTTGGAGCCTTTGGCAGCCCTCTAGCCCTTCCTATGACTATTTATTTATTTATTTGGCTCCAGGAGGAGTACATAGTGGGCTCAGCATGCATGTTGGTACCTTCATCCCTGGATTTAATGGAGGCTGTTATTGCACTGAAAAGGTTTAAAAGCAGGATTGATCCAGCATGCATGCTGTGCCTGTACTCCCTGGATTTTATGTGGCTGTCATGGCGCACAACAGGTAGGATTTAGCATTAGGACCACTCATAGAGGCGGCCTTGGCACGGCGAGTGGCTTATTACATTTTGATTAAAATGTACACTGACACCTCTGTTAACAGAGTGCTGGTTGCAGAGTGTTGTTGCATTTCTGTGTTTGTATGTATATTTTGCCATGGCTACATGCACCTGCATACAGGGACGTGCTGACTGACCCCCTTTCTATATATATATATATATATATATATATATATATATATATATATATATGTAATTAAATTTAGCCTATATTTCTAAAAAGTTTCTCACAACCTCCTACATAAGATCCAAGAACCTTAACCACTACGTTATACAACTACATGTTAACCTGGAGTGAATTATAGAATGATTTGTCTGCTATATAGGAATACTTACTACATGACAAACTACTATGAGGTTCTTCTGACACAGTTTATCATTCAGCTTTATAGCTGAGTGTTTAAGGTCCTTGCCTCTAATGTAGAAGGTTGTGAGTTCAAATCCCAGCAGAAACTTTTCAGAAATAGAGGCTAAATTAGATTTAAATACACTGACTCGAGCATCGTGCTTGAGCACACGCGGTATTTGGCCGAACATTGCGATGCTCGAGTCGAACACCAGTTCTGCCGAGCATGCTCTCTAAACACTAGTGATGACGTTATTTCATCGGCCGGGATGGTGACATCATTGTGCGTGAAATTTTAAGCGGGATCTTCAATCAAGATGGAGGCGGCAGGCTTTTTGCTCTCAGATGAGGTGAGTATGGTTATTTGTTTTTACCCCATTTCAGGGAAAATCGATTTATTATCACAAAGCACTAGAAAATTAAGCTTTGCGGCAAATCTGATTTTCCCTGAAATTCGTATCAAAGTCCACTTTGGCAGGGGCAATATTTGAATTTGCGATATTTCGCGAATATTTGGTAGAATATTTGTCATTTAACTGTGAATTCGCTATTATTTTCTAGATTGTGAAAATCGACAATGTAATATCCGAGTAATGGCAATAAAGGCGTGGGTCACTATAGCTACATTTTTCAAACTGCTCAAAGTTTAATGAGACTGGAGAAAATGGCTGAACATTACAATAGCTTTATATTTATATATATATTTATATGCAGGTAGAGTGCTTCAATATATTCCCGATTGTGCAATTCGGCAATGATGATGCACATTTTTAGGCGCAATATATGCAACTTCACATTTTAACAGGTCTGACTACATATTTGTGATTGGTGTCCTAAGTATTGTTGTGAACTTGTGACATCACAACACTAGGTATGTATGAATATAGCATACATACATACATACATACAGCACTATGTATGTAGCATGTATGTATGGACAGCAGAACCTAACTACACTATATCCCAATCTAACCTACACTAACTATCTCCCACTAACTATCTGTAATATATATATATATACATATATATATATATATATATATATATATATATATATATATAAACTAAGGGTACCTTCACATTAGCGTTTTTCTTTTCCGGCATAGAGTTCCGTCATCGGGGCTCTATGTTGGAAAAACCCTGATCTGGATTATCTCCGTGCATTCTGAATGGAGTGAAATCCGTTCAGTATGCATTCAGGATGTCTTCTGTTCAGTATGTGAATGTTTTTTGGATGTTGACAAAACCGCAGCATGCAGGATCCATCTATCCTCATGGCAAACAGAGAGACGGATCCACACTTGCAATGCTTTTGTAGACAGACCCGCAAGCCGGATCTGTCTACAAATTCTTTCAGTTGTCATGCGGTATGCCAGATCCGGCGGAACAGAATTGCCTGCCGGATCCACATGCCGCAAGTGTGAAAGTACCCTAACTATCTAATGTAATGGGACAAATGGAAACAAGAGAGTAAATCAATATCACTGCTGTCTCTCTCCGAACTGTAATAAACTGTAGAAAATGGCTGCAAGGGAGGTTCTTATATAGTAAAGGAGTAGGCAACTTTCCTATTAGTTGCCAGTGATGTTGCTAAGTTCAGACAAAGACATTTCAGCCTTCTTATTGAGCCATAAGCAAAAAGGGAGGTTACGGATGAAAAAAAAAAGTGTAATATTCGAAAATATGAAAATATATTACTATATTTGCAAATTCTCAAAGTTGCGATATTCGTGATAAAAATTCGCAATTCAAATATTCACGCCCAACATTAGCTTAAATATTAGTTTCCTAATTTTACTCTTGTGCAAAGAGAAAGAAGCGATAGATCCAACAAATGAACCGATGAATAGACGTGTTAACAACTTAACAACAGAGGACATCTTTGATTTATTTTAACATCTTTTATCTTTAATCATTTCACTCCGCAGGACATATGTAATATGTCATGACTTTAAAGACTTGTCACTAAAATATCAGAGATAGAGCTGTGATCTTGGTAAGTTATCTTACAAAAAGCTTTCAAGTGATGCTAGACTGAATATTCTAAGTACAAAAAGTTTTACTTCCTGCTTCATTGTCACTGTAAGGGAGAGGTGAGAGAGAACAAGCTGCAAGCGACATCATGAACAGATGATCATAGCTTTTCACTGTCATCTCTAAAAGGAAGAAGAGGATGGAGGGGTTGAATACTTTTTTCATGTAATGTACCTTATATTTAGTTCATATGTGTAGTGATCTACAAAGTTGCAAAACTTATCTGACCACTTGTCAACTGTGACTGAAATGGTTATTAATCCCTTTTCATGCATTTTTCTATACAAAACATTACATGTTGATACAAAATTCCATTAAGATGTCCTTGAACATGATGTGTGGTATTTTCAGTATAATTAACCAACTCAGCCCCCCTAGCTTAAACACCCTTAATGACCAGACCACTTTTTACAATTCTGCACTACACTACTTTCACGGTTTATTTCTTGGTCATACAACTTACCACCCGAATGAATTTTACCTCCTTTTCTTCTCACTAATAGAGCATTCATTTGGTGGTATTTTATTGCTGCTGACATTTTTACTTTTTTTGATATTAATCAAAAATGACCGAAATTTTTGCAAAAAATGACATTTTTCACTTTCTGTTGTAAAAGTTTTTTTTTAAAAACTACATTTCTATATAAATTTTTCTCTAAATTTATTGTTCTACATGTCTTTGATAAAAAAAAAATCCAATAAGTGTATATTTATTGGTTTGGGTAAAAGTCATAGTGTTTACAAACTATGGTTCTGCTAACTTCTGGCAAAAAAAAATAAAAATCTCCCACGGACTCACTATGCCCCTCAGTGAATACCTTGGGGTGTCTTCTTTCCAAAATGGGGTCACATGTGGGGTGTGTTTACTGTTCTGGCATTTTGGGCGGGGCTAAATTGTGAGCAACCCTGTAAAACCTAAAGGTACTCATTGGACTTTCGGCCCATTTACGCACCTACGCTGCAAAAAAGTGGCACACATGTGGTATCGCCGTACTCAGAAGAAGTAGGGCAATGTGTTTTGGGGTGTATGTTTACATATACCCATGCTGGGTGGGAGAAATATCTCTGTAAATTGACAACTTTGTATAAAAAAATTTAAAAAGTTGTCATCAACAGAGATATTTCTCACACCCAGCATGGGTATATGTAAAAATACCCCAAAACACATTGTCCTACTTCTCCTGAGTATGGCGATACCACATGAGTAACACTTTTTTGCAGCCAAGATGCGCAAAGGGGCCCAAATTCCAATCGGTACCTTTAGGATTTCACAGAGCATTTTTGCCTGGGCAGTATAAATACCCCACAAGTGACCCCATTTTAGAAAGAAGACACCCCAAGGTATTCCGTGAGGGGTATGGTGAGTTCATGTAAAATTGAATTTTTTGTCACAAGTTAGTGGAATATGAGACTTTGCAAGAAAAAAGAAATATCAATTTCCGCTAACTTGTGCCAAAAAGAAATCTTCTATGAACTCGCCATGCCCCTCACGGAATACCTTGGGGTGTCTACTTTCTAAAATAGGGTCACATGTGGGGTGTTTGTACTGCCCTGGCATTTGAGGGTCTCCACAATCATTACATGTATGGCCAGCATTAGGCGTTTCTGCTATTCTCCTTATATTGAGCATACTAGTAATTAGATTTTTTTTTCTGTTCAGCCTTTGGGCTGAAAGAAAAAATGAACGGCACAGATTTCTTCATTCGCATCAATCAATGTGGATGAAAAAATCTCTGAAAAAATAGGCAAAAAAAATAGGGTAAAGGACATAGGAGTGCTTGCGAAGTAAGGCCCCATTCACAAGTCCGCAAAAATGTCCGCATCTATTCCGCAATTCTGCGGAATAGATGCGGACCCATTCAGTGTGAATGGGGCCGGCGGTATTGCGGAGAGCACACTATGTGCTCTTCGCATCAGCATTTGCGGAGCAGCGGCCACAAACTTCCGGGTTTCGGTCTCGAAACATCCGGCCGCAGCTCCGCAAAAGATAGAGCATGTCCTATTCTTGTCCGCAATTGCGGTGATTGGTGCATATTACATATGTTTCCTCTGGTGGTCCCAAGCAAAAGGGACCACCAGAGGAGCAGGCATATCAGACGCTGTTAACAAAACAGCTTCTGATATGCAATTTTTTTAACTACTACAGCCTGCCAGTGCACGATCAGTGCTGACAGGCTGTAGTTAAAGTTCCTCCCAACGCCAACACGTCAAGGAAGAACATCATGGCCGCCCGCAGGACGCATCCCTGCGTTAGACGGTCGGGAGGTGGTTAAATTGTCCTGCAGTTAAAGGGTTAACAGAGAATATCTTTTATAACAACCTATTTCTCAACTTGATTTTGGTTCCTCTAAAGGTGGTTGTACTTCACCAGGCAGCTAATAATAAAATGTCTGGCACCAACCACAGCATGTAGAAAATAATATCTGGAAGAAACCTAAATACAATTTACAGTCACCGCCGATACACGACGTACTTTTCACCTATTCGGCTTCTTCCAAGGGGCAAGGCAAGGTAGCGCAGCACTGTGCGGTCTGTATTTGTTTTCATCTTATTCTCCTTGGCGTTTTAGACATTTGCCTTACTTATATCTATGCACATTTGTTTTAGATTTGTAAGAGATATGCATGCCTGGGGATATAGTGTGGGATGGACTTTAGAGCTACATCTGATTGACTGAGGTTTTTTCATCCGTTTTATATACAGTGGCTGCATGTGAGGGGAGTTCCAGTATGTTTCTGTTTGGGTATTTTTTTTCCCCTCATTTGGAGTATGATGATATGACCTGCCGTATTATAGTTTCACCGTCCTCTGTCACTTTGGGATCCAATTTTTACTCAGTGTTTGTGGATTTTTGTATGGACATATATGTGTTAATAAAGCAATATATATTTTTTTATTGGTATTGTTGTAGAGTGTAGTTTTGTTTTGGGGATTTCCTTTGTTGGCTAGAAACCACATTTTTGCGGTTACTTTAGCAGGTAACATTGTTGGTGTAGTATTAGTTACAAGTAGGCTTGAGTGAATCGAGCTTCGGATCATAGATCTGAAGTCGATTTGTTCAAACATCATTTTGATGCTGTACGGAGACCTGTGTCTGTACAGTATTAAAAAGTATTGCCTCCGCAGAGGTAAAATTAGTTTCAGCTGAAGTCACGCAAGATTTCAGTGAATGAATTCAGTATACATTTCAACATCTTTGAAAACATTTCAAATTCGGACTGAAGTCAGGTTTGGTATTCAGTAGGCCCTGATTTCCAGATATCTCTCACATTAATGCTTAGGTCTTCCATTAATAAAATTCACTGCAATCTCTTTCAATGTTGCGGTGGATATTATACAGTCATATAAATATATATGGTTTTATACGGTATTACCGTGTCTTCGCCACCTGGTTGGTGGCCGGATGTCTCCAATGTCTTTCTGCGTCTCTCGCTGGGTTGGATCCAGGCAGCGGGATGAAGCGGTGCCGATGAGCTCTGCAGGCCAGGTGTAGCGGTAAGTGCCGATAAGCTTTGCAGGCTAGCGTCCTCTGCACGTGGATTTGCGTGTTTCTTCTCAGGGACTTTCGATTTCCCGATGCGTGTATACTTGTGGCGTCCCACGTGGTATACTACGTCATCTGGTGGAAACTTTTTGTAAAAAGCGCGCTTTTTGGTAGAACAGAAATATGTGTTTTAAGATTAAAAATCTTTCCAATGGACAATACGCGTTTCGGGATGCCTGATCCCTTCCTCAGTGATCATGAGGAAAAAGGGCTTATTTGCCATTCAGCTGTGCATTAGTATGTTCTAAAGCCATTTTTGGGGTGTATTAGTAAAAAAAAGGCTTATTAGCCGTTCAGTGGTGCAGTTATATGTTATAAAGCATTTTTTGGGGTATATTAGTGGAAAAAAATAAGGGCTTATTTGCCGTTCAGTGGTGCGGTTATATGTTCTAAAGCCTTTTTGGGGTGTATTCATGGAAAAAAAGGCTTATTAGCTTTTCAGCAGTGCAGTTATGTGTTCTAAAGTCTTTATTGGGGTATATTAGTGGAAAAAAAGGGCTAATTAGCTTTTCAGCTGTGCAGTTATGTGTTCTAAAGCCTTTTTTGGGGTGTATTAGTGCAAAAAAAATGGCTCATTAGCCATTGTTTGGTGAAGTGAAAAAATAGCCTTTTTTGGAGTGTATTAGTGGAAAACAAAAAGTATTAGTTGCCGTTCAGCGGTTCAGTTGTATGTTCTAAAGCCTTTTTTGGGGTGTATTAGTGGGGAAAAAAGGGCTTTGGCTTTTCAGCGGTGCAGTTATGTGTTCTAAATCCTTTTTTGTTGTGTATTAGTGGGGATAAAAAGCTTATCATCCCTTGTGTGGTAAGGTGAGAAAATTACAGCCTTTTTTGGCGTGTATTAGTGGAAAAAAATTGCCGTTCACCAGAGCATTTATATGTTCTAAATCCTTTTTTGGGAAGTATTAGTGGGGAAAAAGAGGGCTTATTAGCAGTTGTGTGGTGAAGTGAGAAAATTAAAGCCTTTTATAGGGTGTATTAGTGGAAAAAATAAGGGCTTATTTGCCGTTCAGCGGTGCAGTTATATGTTCTAAAGCCTTGTTTGTGGTGTATTAGTGCAAAAAAGGGCTTATTAGCTGTTGTGTGGTGAAGTGAGAAAATTACAGCCTTTTTTGGCGTGTATTAGAGGAAAACAAAAAGTATTTTTGTCAGGATTCGAACCCAATAATGCATCAGTGCCTGGCTGCATCTCTGTCTGCTGAGCTACCTTCAGTCCAGATTTATTTACTTCTCGGATCTCTTGTGCTAAGATACATTGCTTCGCAGTTCCTCGTTGAACTCTGAACTCCTGGCTCTTCCCATGTACTTCCTTTGTCCCTGCCAATATCTTGTTCCTTGCTGCTTCCTGAGAAATCAACGTTATCATCCGTGTACCGACCCGTGGCTTGTATTATCCTACTACGCTTGCTTGTGCTCCTTAACTTACCTGACATCATCGGCTATTGACCCACACTTGTTCCTGACTTCCATATGCTTGCTGCCTCTCATCTAGCTCTGCTTGTTTATTGCTGCTTTCAGCTACTGGACTCCGAGCCTGAACCTAGATCATTACTATTATTTGCCATTCAGTGGTGCAGTTATATGTTCTAAAGCCTTTTTTGGCATGTACAAGTGGAAAAAAAATAATGGCTTATTTGGAATTCAGCAGTGCAGTTATATGTTCTAAAGACTTTTTGGGGGTGTATTAGTGGAAAAAAAGGGGTTATAAGCTTATTTGCCATTCAGCGGTGCAGTTATATGTTCTAAACCCTTTTTGAGGGTGTATTAGTGGAAAAAACGGGGCTTATTAGCCGTTGTGTGCTAAAGTGAGGAAATTGTAAAGTAAAGCAGCTGGCACTCTCTTATCTGTGATAAAATCAATTTAGTTTTATTAAGACAAATAAGAATGATAGACTAAGTTATAGGGTAAGAATAAGTATTTTTCCATAAAAGAAGTAAAAAAAATTATATATTTTTTAAAAAAAAAGGTAGAAAAAAATATATTTAAAAAAGAAATTATTTATAAAAAACAGTTTTTTAAAAAAAATTCCTTGGTAAAATGCATCAGGACCTTTTATTTTAGGTATATCTAGAAATAATATGTAACATAAGGGCTGAATGGGTCGCAGACTGTGATGGTATACAGTTAGTATAGTTAGACCTAAAAGTAATAAGATGCTGGCCAGAAAAAAAATAGCTAAGTTGTTTTGTTGTTAGTCAAAAATCTGTTAGAATAGCTGAAGAGTGTCCTTGGTTTTGTTATAAGCTGTAGAAGCAAAGTGGTGTTCTGTGCCTCGGTGTTGCGTCCCACACTATCACTGGCACAGAGTTCACTTACCGGCCGGTGCTTTCTTCTGTACTGTGGTTGATCTTGGTCCTCCGCGTCTTCGTAGGGTTCCTGTGTCTCTGTATATGGCTTCTTGCCTTGCAGCTCGTTCTTCCCTTACAGCTTGATCTCGGCGTCCTCGTGGTCCCGTTCGCGCACTTTTTCTTCCGGCACTTCTGACTTCTGTTTCGGCTCTCGATTTTGGTATGATAGTGTCGATCAAATTTCTTCCAAGTTGTGTCGCATGGAGTGAGTCCTGCTATATCCCCTGCAGCTTAAACGCGTTTCGGGACTGTGTCCCTTCCTCAGTAAGCAGAGGATATGTGTGGCCAGTGGGGATTAAATAGGGAGGTAATTGATTGATTCTATACACCTGGGTGTGTGAGGTTAATTTAGGTGATGTCTAGTAGTTGGTGCGTGAGTGAATGTGATGATGTGAAGTAATTGGTGGGAGTGTCCTTTTAGTTACAATGTTTTAGATTGCTATTTTGTATGCAAGTGTAAGTGACCTTTTAGTTGCAATGTTTAGGTTGCTGTTTTGTATAATTTGATTGAGATGTGAGTAAAATAAATATGCTCTGATGTTGTGATGAGCAATATTTTTTGTGTTTAGTGATTGAGAGAATAAGAGTGCTAATACTGGTGTGAGGGGATCCGGTGAATGTGTGATATAAACCCTACATAGTGTATGTGATATATATGGAGGGGTACATATAGTATGTATAGTGGTGGATACAATCTGTATCAGAACATTCGCAGTGTATCTGTTTTCCATATAAAAAGGGAAGTGTTTTTTTAGGTCTTTAATAGGGGTAACATCTCTGTAGAGGGATTGATTTTTTTTTTTTTTTTTTTATGTGTTTTTGTATTTGTTCCTCAATTATACCTCCAGTTAGTAAATTTTCCATACATTGATAATCGCTAAGTGGTTTTGTGTTGTTGAGGGTGAGTGAATTTCCCTGTGTATTTTAGTTAGAGGAAAATTTACTATCTATTTTAAATAGAGGAAAATGTACAAAGGATGGATGTTCTTGGACATTATATTAGTTTGTGAGTCAGGAGATCCGGAGGATTTCCCTTGATATCTTATTTATTTTGTTGAGTGACATAGTATTCTTTATATAGTGGTTAGGTGTCCGGTTTTGTAGATGTTCTATTGTTTATCAAATTCCCCAATTAATCCTCCTGTCGGAGAATTTGGGATACTTTGATTACCCCGTTTGTCTGAGGATTTTTATTTTCAGGAAATTAATTTCCTCAATTCTTCTACTGATCTGTAGACAAAAGATCCAGTAGATATTGGACTTGGTTATTTTCCATATAGCTTGTCATCCTGATGTTAATCTATTTTGTTCTGTTTTACTTATTTTTTTTTTTTTTTTTTTTTAGAGTCCAATCTGTATTAATGTTATTTTTTGTTTTTGTGTATCAATTTAGGTACTCTTGTATAGGTACCTCGATTAATCCTCCAGCCAATGGTTTTTTATCTGATTTTTATATATGTAGGTTCCTCAATTGATCCTCCAGGAAATGGCTTTTTATGATCTATATGGTATGAAGAATGTGGAACTATATGTTCAATGGATTAGATTCTGAGATGGGTGGGTTTTCTCAATTATTCCACTGATCCGTAGAGCAAAAGATCCAGTGGGTGAGGGATTTCACCACTTTTATATCAGATATCTTCCCATTTACATAACGTATCCAATCAGTGGATGTGAGATTATCTGTCATTTTTAATTATTGAGTTCCTCAATTCTTCCACCTATCAGAGAGGAAGAGAAATTCTTGATTCCTCGGTTTTTCCTCCTGTCAGGGGGTATGTTGGATTCCCTCCGTTGTTCCACTGGTCCGTAGGTCAAAGAATCCAGTGGGTACGGGGTTTAGCCAACTGTTTCTGTATGATGTCATTCTTATTAGTGTTTCTTTATTGTAAATAAATTCTAGTATAGTGGGTCTAGATGGTTTTGTGAGGGGCGGCTGGACTCCAAGGCCCGACCGGAGTAACTAATTGAAGCAATCCGGTCCTGCGTTAGAGGCCACCGGCCCCCCAACATTTATAGGAAACCAAATATTTCCATTTCACTGTTCAAGCCATTTGGAATGATTGTTTCGAATTCAAATATTCTTCTAGATTCTATTCTTGACATTTTTTGTATGTAATTGCCCCCTCTCCAGTCTGTTGGAACTTTTTCTAGTGCTGCATATTTCAGCCCTGTTGGATCTTTATTGTGTTGTAATTTAAAGTGGTTTGAGAGTGAATGATTTTCATAGCCTTTTTTAATATTTCCTATATGTTCCGACACTCGTTTTTTTAGGGACCTTTTGGTGCGGCCTATGTACAGTTTACCACATGGGCATTCCAATACATATATTACCCCGGTGGTACCGCAGGTAAGAAATTCTTTTATTTCTTGTACATGTGTATTCGATGTGGATTTGATGTGTGTGGTTTTCTTTGGAAAGGATGTCATTTTACAATTATTACATGTTCCACATCTATAGAAACCAGTGATGTCTGCCCATTCTTGGATGGTAACAGAATTTGATTTATCCCTTTTGATGGTAGGTGCTACTTTCAAACCTAAGTTGGGAGCTTTGGTAAAGGTGATTTGGGGGTTGCTTGGGACTATTGTTCCTATTATTTTGTCCTGCTTAATGTGGTACCAATGGTTGTTAATAATTATTTTTATTTGACGGTATTGTGGGTTGTATGGTAGTATAATTCGAAATGATGGGTCTACCGTTTCGGATTTCAAATCTGTCTTGTTGAAGAAGGTGTTTCTATCTATATTTTTTACTTTTTCTAACGAGGAGTTGATCAATGTGATAGGATATTTTTTATCTAAAAATTGTTTTTCCATTTTCGCAGCCTCCTGTTCAAAATTGGATTCAAGGGTACAATTTCTTTTGACCCTCCGAAACTGTCCTTGTGGAATGTTTTCCAACCAAGAAGGTAGGTGGCAGCTGTCATATTGGATGAAGCTATTTTTGGCTGTCGGTTTTTGGTAGGTAGTGCATATTAATTTATTATCTGTATTGTTAACTGAAATTTGTAGGTCTAAAAATTCAATTGTGGATGATGTTATTGTTGGAGTAAATTTCAAGTTATAGTCATTAATATTTATTTCTTCTACGAAGTTGTATAATCCTTCTATATCGTTTTGCCAAATTAGTAGAATGTCATCTATGTAACGATGCCAGAGCACCAGATCCGTCCCCAGTCTGGGAGTGATGTGGTCTTCTTCCCATTGTGCCAAGAACAGATTGGCGTAGCTGGGGGCGAATCTGGTGCCCATGGCAGTCCCTTGGGTTTGTAAGTAAAATTCTGAGTTCCAGTAGAAGTAATTGTGGTGTAGTATGAAACTAATTCCTTCTGTAATAAATTCTATTTGGTCTAATGGTAATTTTGCTTCATTAGTTAATTGTTTTCGAACTGCCGCAATACCTTGTTGGTGGTTGATGCATGTGTATAAGGATTGTACATCCAGGGTAGCTATGTGCCAGTTTGGTTTAAATTTTAAATTTTCAATCAAACTTATGATTTGGGTTGTGTCCTTAATATAAGATTTAATGCTCTTCACTCTTGGCTGTAATAAGGTGTCTATGTATTGGGAGAGATTGCTAGTCAAGGAACCTATTCCTGATATTATTGGGCGTCCAGGGGGTGTTTCTCTGTTTTTGTGGACCTTCGGGAGGCAATATAGTACTGGTAGTCTTTTTGGGGTATTTATTATGTAATTGTATTCTGTTTCTGAAAGGATTTCTTTTTCTCTCCCTTTGTTACAAAATTGTTTGAGTTCTATAAAATATTCCTCGGTTGGGTCGTTTTTTAGTTTGCAGTAGGTATCCCTATCTGATAATTGTCTCATGCATTCTGAATTGTAAGCAGTGGTGTCTTGGATTACGATTGCCCCGCCTTTATCTGCAGGGTGTATTACTATATTGTTTTCTTTTTGTAGTTGTTTTATGGCTGCATTTTCTCTTTTTGATAGATTATTTGTTTTGGGTTTTTCTCTCATTTTACGTATGTCTTTTTCTACACATTGTTTAAATGCGGCTAATTCTTGTCCGATTTCTTGTCTCGGGTATTTTTTTGAGGGACATTTGAGGGATGTGTGTTCAAATTTTGGGTTGTCCGTGTTTTGAATTGTTATAGGGTTTTTAATGTAATATTTTTTTAAACATAACTTGCGCACAAATTTTTCAATTCCTATATAGGTATCAAACTTGTTTAATGTGTTATTTGGTGCGAATTTTAACCCTTTGTTTAGTAATTTGTGTTGGGCCGTATTCAATTTCATTTTGCTCAAATTTATGATGGTGTCATCATCTTTGGTTATCTGTTGTATTTTGTTTTTGTGGCCTCTCCCTCTGCGTATCTTTTTCTTTTGTATTGTCTTGGTTGATATGCTTGATGATTGTCTCTGATTTGTTGGTAATTGTCCCTCGATGCATATGTTTGTCTCCTCGGTTGTTGTGAGTTGTATTGATGGTGTGGTGTGTAATCTTGGTTCTGTGGTTTTGGTCTGTATCTTAGATTGTATCTGTTGTCTTGAGGGGTTTCTATTACGGGGGAATGTCTCAGTCTTTGTCGGGTGTGAGGTTTGTGGTGAGGTGGGGTTCGGTCTAAAAAAAGTGGGCGTTCTTCTAACAATTCAAATCTATTACTTGTTGGTATAGTGTACATGTTATGTTCTTGATCTTGGTTGTCTTTTATGTTGGTACTGGTTTCTGCTCCCCTAATGTTATGTTGCCTTTGTGTACCTGTACATTCTTGTTTCTGGTGATAGTGAATAATATTTTTTAATTTTTTAATTTTTTTCTCCATAATTTCTTGTTCTGCTTTATCCAGATTTTTGCATAATTTTAGTTGCCACTGATCGTATTCTTCGTTTTTTGGAAATTTTTCTAGTTTTGTTTTATTTTCATCTAATTTAGTTGAGATATCATTCAAAATAGTGGACCTCCTTTTTATGATTAAGTGCATAAGTGATATTGAATGTTCATGTAGTAGTGTGTCCCATTCTTTATTGAAATTTGTGTCCCATAAATCCTGAGCTGGTGTCTTTGTTAGTTGTAATCCTTTTGGAACTTTTTTGTGTTCTATATATTGTTTCAATGATTTTATTTCCCACCTTTGTTTTAATTGTTTAATTAGTAATGATTCTGTGTCTTTGAATATATCATTCATGTTATCCTCATAATTTTCTATATTTGTGTTGTCAAAAGTGTACGTATCAACTTTTAATCTTTTATTTTCTGCATGATCCCAGATATTCATCTTTACTGACTGGTGAGCTAACGTCTTGTGGGTGAGTAAGTATTGGTGAATAGAGAGAATGGGTAAGACGGCTCAACCTGTCGGTATTGGTGATCGAGGTGCTCTAGCTGGATGCACTGACTCACCCCGTCAGCAACAGTGTGCAGAAAATGTAAAGTAAAGCAGCTGGCACTCTCTAATCTGTGATAAAATCAATTTGGTTTTATTAAGACAAATAAGAATGATAGACTAAGTTATAGGGTAAGGATAAGGATTTTTCCATAAATGAAGTAAAAAAAATTATATATTTTTTAAAAAAAAAGGTAGAAAAAAATATATTTAAAAAAAAATTATTTAGAAAAAACTGTTTTTCAAAAAAAATTCTTGGTAAAATGCATCAGGACCTTTTATTTTAGGTATATCTAGAAATAATATGTAACATAAGGGCTGAATGGGTCGCAGACTGTGATGGTATACAGTTAGTATAGTTAGACCTAAAAGTAATAAGATGCTGGCCAGAAAAAAATAGCTAAGTTGTTTTGTTGTTAGTCAAAAAGTGAGGAAATTACAGCCTTTTTTGGGGTGCATTAATTTTCTTTTTACTTAATTATTTGATCTAACAGTATGTCAGACAGAGAAGTGACAGGCCCTGCATGGGGGAAGGGCAAAGGCCTAAATGTTTCTGGCGCAGGCACAGGTCGCAGCAGAGTAAGGGGCTGTGGCAGCAGGGGTCACTTCGAGATGCCTGAGCTCCCAGTGTCATCTAGTGGTCGTGTCTTGACCAGCAACCCAGGTGTTCTTGAATGGTTGACTCGGTCATCCACTTCATCCCAAGTGACATCAGAAACCCCTAGCCATAAATTGGTGAGTTTGTCAGACACAACCCTTAGTTGGCATGGCCAGGGAGTAGGCCCTATGCCCTCACCTGTCCTCAACCTGCCTGTGTCCTTTTCTGTTCCCTCAGACAGAGAAGTATTATATGCTGTGGGCTCAGCTCCACTATACAGCAAGGTTTAGCTACTAGAGGACACTCAGCAGTTATTGTCCATCCAAGAACTGGAGGATGCATCCGCCGCTGCCTCCAGTAGGCGGGCAAGTAGTCATGAGGAGAGTGGCGTGGGAGCTGGTATTGCAAGCATTTTGGCTCCTTTCTCAGAGTCCGTTGAGGAGGACATCAGTGACATGCAGACAGTACTCGATGATGATGTAGCCAATCACAATTGGGAGCTGGGTGGCGAAGGGGCTTCATTATCATTGGTAGAAGAGGATGGCAGCTAGCGCATGAGGCAGCGGCAGAGCCAGCAAATTGGTAGCATGACCGGGAGTCAGAAGTGTGGCAGCGGTGGGAGTTCTGGAGTCAAACGTGCCTGGGGTAGACCACCTGGAGCCAAACGTGCCCGGGGTAGACCCCCTGCTTTGCAGGAGCCTACCTGCCCAGAAAGAAGTGGAACAGGGGTTCATGGAGGCAGTGGCGGTAGCAGTCAGTCAGTGCGGAGTATTGGAAGTAAAATCACCTACTTTGCGGTGTGGCAATGTTTTCCTAAGCGGCCAAAGGAGGTGAACATTGCCATTTGCCGAATTTGTGGGCAGAAGGTGAAGTGAGGCCAGGGTGTCAATGTTGGCACCACGGCCCAGCATCAACATATGCAGCGTCACCATAAAGTGGCCTGGGATAACTGTGGCTCCAATGTGGTGGTTCAGCCTGCCGCAGCAACCATTGCATCACCCAGTGGCACACACCCGATTTCAGGTAGTCAAGGATCCACCACATCAGCAGAAGGGAGCTGTCTATGCTTCCCATCATCTACCGGTCCTGATGCTCCTCGCCCTTAGTCATTCCAGAGGTTTACAAGAGACAACAGTATGCGTGCGCTCATCCATCGGCACAGAAGCTGAACGTGCTCCTGGCCAAGTTGCTGGTGCTGCAGTCCCTCCCTTTCAAAGTGGTGGACTCTGCACCTTTCAGAGAACTGATGGATTGTGCCTAGATGAGGTGGAGAGTCCAAAGCCGTCATTTATTTGCCAAAAAGGCAGTACCAGCCATGCACAAATATATAGAACAGAAGGTAGGCCAGTCCTTGAGCCAGTCGGTGCCTGCCAAAGTGCATGGCAGCGCCGACATGTGGAGCTGTAACTATTATCATGGACAATAGATGTCCTTTAAGGTCCAATGGGTAAATGTAGTACCTGACCAGCCAAACCAGCAACTTGGCCAGGTGACGCTGCATCCGCCGCCATGTTCTCACGCTGTTAGTCCTGCGTCAATGTCCGCCTCTGCCTCCTCATCCTCCACCATGTCCTCAGCCTCCACTGCAGGGACAAGTCACAGTGCCCCTCTAGCATAACACATGTGCAGGGCTTGGCAGTGTCGTGCTGTTCTGCACCTATTTTACGTGGTCGAACAAAGTAACACAGGAATCGGAACCATAGTGACGACAATGGGAAGAACATGTTGTGCTGCGTCAAGAAGGGATGAGCCATATGCCCTGCATGGCACATGTGTTCAATCTGGTTGTCAAGCTTTACCTAAAGTCCTAAAAATGGCCAGGAAACTTTGCATGCACTTCAGCCAATCGTACACTGCAAAGCACACTCTCCTTGAGCTGCAGCAGCAGAACGGCATCCCCCAAAATAGACTGATATGCGACATTTTCACCAGTTGGAATTCCACCCACAATATGTTGGACCAACTATACGAACAGAGAAAGGCCATAAACAATTTCTTGTTGATTCAGACGGACAGAGGTACTCCCCTTTTCCAGGACTGCTTCATGTCCTGGAACAGATGCTGGTAAATCTGTCTGATCAGGGGACTGGAGACATGGTTCCTACATCTCATAGCTACATGAGTCCAGTGGAGGCTGAATTGGAGGAGGAGAAGGACATTGGAGCACAAGCAGTGTGTTCAAAATGGTTGGTTTTTCTACACAGATTACAGGAGAGGAGGAGCAGGAACAGTCGTTGGAGCAAGAGGGAGATGAGGAAGAGGAGGCAGAGGATGCAGACACACTGTGGCAGTATGCAGTGGAGATGGAGGCAAGTAGTCCCTCTCAGTTACTTGTGAAAATTGCCCGATGCTTGCTCAGTTGCTTGTGTAGTGACAGCCGAATTGTCACCTTTCAGCAGAGGGATGACTACTTGCTCTCCACCATGTTAGACTCTCACTACCGGTCCAAAATGGGGCCTTTTTACACTTGCTGAGAGGGAGGACAAACTGAACTACTATCGAGACATCCTATGTAGTCAGTTGGCCGCTGCCTATCTGCTCCTTCGTCCATCCTCTCGCAGGTCTGACCGGGGGCCCTCTGCATTCAAGTTTCACTGCCATAGCTGCTGTGGTGGGGTGGGGGTAGGAGCAGTACCAGCTCCATCAGCAGCATCTTGAGTCTAGAGTCGCTGATAAGCAGCTTTCTTCACCTGCCTAGTGAAGAAACTACTTACCAGCAGCAGCAGCTAGATGTGGAGCAGAACCGGAACCCGCAGGTGTTGGCATACTTGGACTGCACCCTGTCAACCCACATTGAAGATCCACTGGACTACTGGGCAGTCAAATTGGATTTGTGGTCGCAGCTGGCCGAGTTTGCCCTGGAAAACCTGTCCTGCCTGGCCAGTAGTGTGGCATCAGAGCGGATGTTTAGTGCGGCAGGGGCCATAGTTACCCAAAAAATCGTCTATCCTCCTATAATGTGGAGAGACTGACCTTTGTCAAGATGAATCAGGCGTGGATCAGCCAGGATTTCCACCAACCAATGCCTGATGCATCAGATTAGATCATCCCTGCTGCCTCACCCAAATCTTGACAAAAGAGATCTATTTCTTCAGGCTACTTGCCTCAGCTACTCTTCTGATGCTGCCACTCGCCTGATGCCACACATCTGATGCTAAGTGCTTCTTCTTACACCCACCATCGTCAGCAGGTACTGTTATTGACACCCACCTCCCCACTCTGTCATCGGGTAACTCTGCTGCCACCTCACCACTCAGGTCTCATCATGCTGCTGTTGCCACCTCTACACAATGTCATTGTGCCACTCTGTAGTCTTCACATGCTGCTGCCAACTCACAACTCTGTCTCTGATCCGTTCTGTGGTCTCCTCAAGCTGCTGCTGCCACCTCCACACTATGTCACTTTGCCAGTCTGTGGCCTCCTCTTGCTGCTGTTGCCACCTCCACACTTATGTAATTGTGTCACTCTGTGGTCTCCTCATGCTGCTGCCACCTCCAAATTATGTCACCTTGCCACTCTGTGGTCTCCTCATGCTGATGCCAACACAAAACTCTTTCTCTGGGCCAGTCTGTGGTCTTATGCTGCTGCTGCTGCCACCTTCACACTATATCACCTTGCCAGTTTGTGGCCTCCTCATGCTGCTGCTGCCACCTCCATACTCTCATTGTGCCATTCTGTGGTTTTCTCGTGCTGTTTCCACTTCACCACTCTGTGGTCTCCTCATGCTGCTGTTAACTCACAACTCTGTCTCTGGGCCACTCTGTGGCCTCCTCATGCTGCTGCTGCCACCTCCACACTATGTCACCTTTGCACTCGGTGGTCTCTTCATGCTGCTGACAACTAACAACTCTGTCCCGATGCTGTAATTGTGCCACTGTGTAGCCTCCTCATGCTTCCTGCTGCTGCCACCTCCAAACTATGTCACCTTGCCAGTCAGTGGCCTCCTCATACTGCTGCTAACTTAACACTATGTCACTGGGACACTCTGTGGCCTCCTGATGCTGCTGCTAACTCAATACTATATCACTGGGCCACTGTGTGGCCTCCTCATTCTGCTGCTTCTGCCACCTCCAAACTATGTCACCTTGACAGTCTTTGACCTCCCTCATGCTGCTGCTAACTCGACACTATGTCACTGGGCCACTCGGTGGCTTCCTCATGCTGCTGCTACCTCAACACTTTGTCATTGGGCCACTGTGTGGATTTCTCAAGCTGTTTTCCCATCCTCCCCACTCCATGACTGGGCCACTATTTTGCCTTTTTGGCTTGGTTGACATCATCATTTATTTGACCCTTCTTCTGATCTGTCAGAAGGAAGGAAAAATGAGATACACAACGGATCCTGTCTGTGTAGCAGCTGTAGGCCTGTATGGTCCAATGAGAATTGGCTTATGATTTGGTAGCCAAATGTGGAGTGGGTACAAAACACAGAAGACACACAAATATTCCATTCATGTGTCATCTCTGTTTTGTATCTACTCCTGTTTTCTTTTTGCTTTTGCAATACTGACAGATTACTGACCAAATGCTGACCGAAAGTGAAGGTGGATGCTCAACTCCCATTTTTGGAGAGTTAATGTTCTGAAAGATCAGAGGAAGGGCAAAACAATCAATTGACGTCAACACAAACTTACTGCTGACACCCTCTCCACTCTGGTAACTGTAACCAAAACTTCTCCAGCATCCAATACTTAAAAACTTTGCTTTGTCCTTATTTTAATTCCGGTTAAAAATACAGCAAGTAGACATCACTACCCTCCACCGCAAGTTAACATGTTTTTATTAAGAACTCCTAGTTCAAAACATGCTAATCTAAATAAATTAAAGATGAAGCAAAGTTTTTAGGTACCGGATGCTGGAGAATTTCTGGTTACATCTACCCTTGTGGAGGACTTGTCCAGTCTGCTCCGTGCACCGAGGATTTATGGTTTTATAGAGGTACAGCTGGAATTTATGTTTATATAGACCCTCTCCACTCTGTCAGGGGCGCTCAACTTGTATAAGCAATTAATAGAACAGGTTCTCTAGACATCTATGTGGAATCAGCTGACGACTAGTGTTGATCACGAATTTTCGAATTGCGAATTTTAATCGCGAATATCAGCACTTCGAGAATTCGCGAATATTTAGAATATTGCAAAATATATTCGCAATTGTGAATATTCGTTTTATGCAAATTTTTTATATGCAAATTTTCTCAAGCAAGAAAATAATGTCATTATTTTCTTGTTTGTGAAAAATTCGCATAAAAAAATTCGCATAAATTCGCATAAAAATTCGCATAAGCTGGTTTTTAAAGGGTATTTTAAATTTTATGCTAATTTATTTGAATTTTTTTATGCGAATTTTTCACAAACAAGAAAATAATGACATTATTTTCTTGCTTGTGAAAATTTGCATATAAAATTTTTCGCAAACAAGAAAATAATGTCTGGAGATTACGAATTTGCGAATTTTCGAATATATGGCTAATACTCGCCCAAATATTCGCAAAATATTGCGAATTCGAATATTGCCCCTGCCGCTCATTACTACTGAAGACGATGTAAAAGGAGTGCACTCTTTCTTGCTACAGTAGGATCTTCGGCCTCTGCACGGTTTTTTATATCTGGCGCTAACATCGACCTGTAAAGCTGAGTTCACACTTTATTTGGTCAGTTTTAGCCCCATAACTGCCCAAATAAGTGAAGTGTGCAGTGATTCTTGTGACGCCTTTCATGTGCGTGTCCTACTAAGGCCTCTTGCACACAAACATTTTTTTTTTTCTGTTTCCTTTCCGTTTTGCTGCTTCCGTTAGCGGTCAGTATTCGGAACCATTCATTTCAATGGTTCCACAAAAAAAACGGAATGTACTCCGTATGCATTCCGTTTCCATATTTCTGTATATTCGTTCCGCTGAAAGATAGAACTTGTCCTAGTATTGCCAGCAAATAACGATCCATGGCTCCATTCAAGTCAATGGGTTCGCAAAAAATACGTAATGCATACGGAATACATCCGTATGCCATTCGTTTTTTGCAGATCCATGCCAGCTTTGCTCATGTGTATACTGTTAGAACACATTACTGTACATTACATTAATGATTCAAAATTTTATGTTTCTGTTGGCGATGCCCAATCAATGGATCACATACTGAAACGATACAGAGATTTTTTGCGGAACTACGGAACGAAAACGGAACAGAAATGAAAACACAACAGTAACAAAAAACAGAGCAACGGATCCATTGAAAATGGACCACAAAATACTGAAAAAGCCATACGGTCATGTGCAAGAGGCCTAACTCACAGTATTGTTTCACTACCATAGCAGACTCCCTATGCGTATTGCTGCAAGGCACAGTGTTCTACACCACTATACAGGCTTTCTGCAGCCACAAATAAATTCAGATTGAATCAAATCTTTTTGGAAATTTTTTGAGAAATTTGCTCATTTCTAATTTAAGCCTTATTCAGCGTATCAATCAATGGAACCATTTTTAGCGGCCACTTAGACAGAAGTGCACCTGGCCATTAAAACCAGTAATACGCTAGTGCAATATAGCCTTTTTGGTTCACTCCCCTCATCCACTTGCTAGTGCATTTTAAAAGACCTGCCGAAGGACCTGCACTGAGTGTAGAGATGTGATCACGTAGGGAACGCACGCTTAGAGCAGGTCCATTACTCTAGCCGCCATTTTAGGAAATATTTTTCATTACCACGAAGGACGAGGGAATTCGTCTTTGTGGTGAATAGATTTTTCCTAAACTTCAGATTGAATTCCACTTTGGATGTTTAGATTCACTCAACTCTAAGGGCAATGTGTTTTAGGGTGTATGTTTACATATACCCATGCTGGAGTGAGGAGAAATATCTCTGTAAATTGACAACTTTGTATAAAAAAATTTAAAAAGTTGTCATCAACAGAGATATTTCTCACACCCAGCATGGGTATATGTAAAAATACCCCAAAACACATTGTCCTACTTCTCCTGAGTATGGCGATACCACATGAGTAACACTTTTTTGCAGCCAAGATGCAAAGGGGCCCAAATTCAATCGGTACCTTTAGGATTTCTCAGAGCATTTTTGCCTGGGCAGTATAAATACCCCACAAGTGACCCCATTTTAGAAAGAAGACACCCCAAGGTATTCCATGAGGGGTATGGTGAGTTTATGTAAAATTGAATTTTTTGTCACAAGTTAGTGGAATATGAGACTTTGTAAGAAAAAAGAAATATCAATTTCCGCTAACTTGTGCCAAAAAGAAATCTTCTATGAACTCGCCATGCCCCTCACGGAATACCTTGGGGTGTCTACTTTTTAAAATGGGGTCACATGTGAGGTGTTTATACTGCCCTGGCATTTGAGGGTCTCCAAAATCATTACATGTATGGCCAGCATTAGGAGTTTCTGCTATTCTCCTTATATTGAGCATACGAGTAATGAGATTTTTTTTTCTGTTCAGCCTTTGGGCTGAAAGAAAAAATGAACGGCACAGATTTCTTCATTCGCATCAATCAATGTGGATGAAAAAATCTCTGAAAAAATAGGCAAAAAAAATAGGGTAAAGGACATAGGAGTGCTTGCGAAGTAAGGCCCCATTGACAAGTCCGCAAAAATGTCCGCATCTATTCCGCAATTCTGCGGAATAGATGCGGACCCATTCAGTGTGAATGGGGCCGGTGGTTGCGGAGAGCACACTATGTGCTCTCCGCATCAGCATTTGCGGAGCAGCGGCCGCAAACTTCCTGGTTTCGGTCTCGAAACATCGGGCCGCAGCTCCGCAAAAGATAGAGCATGTCCTATTCTTGTCCGCAATTGCGGTGATTGGTGCATATTACATATGTTTCCTCTGGTGGTCCCAAGCAAAAGGGACCACCAGAGGAGCAGGCATATCAGACGCTGTTAACAAAACAGCATCTGATATGCAATTTTTTTAACTACTACAGCCTGCCAGTGCACGATCAGCGCTGGCAGGCTGTAGTTAAAGTTCCTCCCGACGCCAACGCGTCAAGGAAGAACATCATGGCCGCCCGCAGGACGCATCCCTGCGTTAGACGGTCGGGAGGTGGTTAAATTGTCCTGCAGTTAAAGGGTTAAGAGAGAATATCTTTTATAACAACCTATTTCTCAACTTGATTTTGGTTCCTCTAAAAGTGGTTGTACTTCACCAGGCAGCTAATAATAAAATGTCTGGCACCAACCACAGCATTGAGAAAATGAAATATCTGGAAGAAACCTAAATACAATTTACAGTCACCGCCGATACACGACGTACGTTTCGCCTATTCGGCTTCTTCCAAGGGGCAAGGCAAGGTAGCAGCACTGTGCTGTCTGTATTTGTTTTCATCTTATTCTCCTTGGCGTTTTAGACATTTGCCTTACTTATATCTATGCACATTTGTTTTAGATTTGTAAGAGATATGCATGCCTGGGGATATAGTGTGGGATGGACTTTAGAGCTACATCTGATTGACTAGGTTTTTTCATCCGTTTTATATACAGTGGCTGCATGTGAGGGGAGTTCCAGTATGTTTCTGTTTGGGTATTTTTTTTCCCCTCATTTGGAGTATGATGATATGACCTGCCGTATTATAGTTTCACCGTCCTCTGTCACTTTGGGATCCAATTTTACTCAGTGTTTGTGGATTTTTGTATGGACATATATGTGTTAATAAAGCAATATATATTTTTTTTATTGGTATTGTTGTAGAGTGTAGTTTTGTTTTGGGGATTTCCTTTGTTGGCTAGAAACCACATTTTGGCGGTTACTTTAGCAGGTAACATTGTTGGTGTAGTATTAGTTACAAGTAGGCTTGAGCGAATCGAGCTTCGGATCATAGATCCGAAGTCGATTTGTTCAAACATCGTTTTGATGCTGTACGGAGACCTGTGTCTGTACAGTATTAAAAAGTATTGCCTCCGCAGAGGTAAAATTAGTTTCAGCTGAAGTCAAGATTTCAGTGAATGAATTCAGTATACATTTCAACATCTTTGAAAACATTTCAAATTCGGACTGAAGTCAGGTTTGGTATTGGCTGGTACTTTGGTACCAAACCCGACTTTAGATTGCCATTTTGAAATGTTTTTAAAGAGACAGAAATGAAAACCGAATTCATTCTTCAAAGTCTCACGTGACTTTGGCTCAAACAAATTTTGCCTCCATAGAAGCAATACAGATGCATTAAGACAAAGCTCGATCCACTCAACACTAGTTATAAGCATTTGATCACATCCCTTGTTTAGAAACAATACACTTATACTCTAATATAATCCAATAAAATTAAATGCACTATAGCAGATTAGCAGTATAAGAGTTTATGCACAGAGACATATAAATATTTTGGAAATGTCCTATCAATAGAAATTCTTGCATAGACTAGAATAGAACATGGTTTATAATTTGATGAACAGCTGCACTGATCTACAAAAAATTCACATGAGTGCATGGCACCATAAAAAGGAATGAATCGGTCACACAGAGTGGTTAAACTTTACAATAAAAAAAAAAAGTAAACTTGGTAGAAAAGTTCCCATAACATTTTATGCATGCTTGAAAGACTATAGATAGATTAATCAGTATCATAATTATGGCATATTATAATAGTGGATTTTATCTAGTGAATTAGATGGGCAGACAAATATATTTTTGCACTCTACTGACAAGTCTTTAACTGGGAATGTCTTTTTAGTTCAGCACAAAGTAAATGCATAATTGAGCACAATAGAATTTTTGTCTCAAATGGGCATTCGCTGGGCAAGCACCCTTTCAACTCTAATTAGACTACACTACTACTGAAGCATTTATTAATAATGTGGGTGGATGGCTGAGCTGGGAATATAAATCTGAAGGGACTATTGAGATTCCAGTAAATGTAAATTGAGCATAAACAGTATGGGCTATAATTAATACAATTCCCATTCCCATTTATCTTTTGTTCCAGTACTCTAAAGAAAAGCATGCATGCAAATCTGATGATGTAGAGTTTGATTTTGATGCATAAGTTAAAAATGGAATTAAAATAATGATAGATAGATAGATAATAAGCAAATTAATTTTACCATGTTTGAATTTGTCCAAAATTTCCCCAAAATTTCAGATTCTAATGAACACAATTTTTTTGTGATTCACTTTGGGCAAATAGGAGAGAGAGACCCATGTATAAAACTTATGTGAGGGAGCCAAGCAAACCTGTTCTCTTTCCAAAAAGACAAGAGTACTATGTACCTCTTGAAAATTGTCCTGGTTAGCCGAGTGGCCTTAGGTGCACTCCTTCTCATATATATATATATATATATATATATATATATAATGTGAATGGGAAAGTACTAGTGGAGTGTATATCTCTCCAAAACTGATGAGATGGGGAAGGTAAAATTAATCCAGAAAACAGGTTTTCTTTAACAATGGTCAATTGCTATGTTTGGCTGGATTTTTTTTCAGAATGGTTGGTAGGGGGAGCTGCCATATTCCGCATCAATCCAATGCTACTGTTTCCCATAGCCTAAGGTAATCCCAGGTATAGCTAAAGGGTTCACTATTGGGGAAATAAATAAAATGAAAGTGTCCGAGAGCATAGAAAGTTAGATGACCTACTGGCTGATTGAGCCTGATCTCCTGTTATACAATGCTGATTCTGAGCATATGTGAGGATTGAGGAAGACCTAAGCATTAATGTGAGAGATATCTGGAAATCAGGGCCTACTGAATACCCTGTAGAGCATGTTATGTAGTGGGGCAGTGTGTTGGTGAAAAAAATAGAAAAGAGACAGTGACTGTCCCCCGTAAGGGAGCTCGGTGCGTGAGCACCTCTCCCTAAAGTGTGTTGGTGGGCACCACGTTGAGTAAAAAAAATAAAAAGCAGGACTTGTTCCACAATGTACTGGACTACAGATGTTTTCAAAAATTCTCTTTGAGAGCTTAGTCAAAGTTTGCCAATAAATTTGATTTGTTACGAATGAATTTATCACAAATCGTTATATTAAAGATAACCTCCCAGGATATGAGCTGAGCGCTGCGATTGGCCAGCGCCCCAGCCTGGGAGAAGGAGACGCCCAGGGCAAAAGAGGATGTCTCCTCCCACAGCAAAATTTGCAGCAGCACGTGCGCCGTTACCGGGGGCTACAGCGGACGAATGGAGTGGCACCCAGGGATAATAGTAGGTCCAGGGACATCCCTGGGTGCCGCGTGTACATAGTCTTACCTAACAAACTTTGGACTGGTGAAAGGTCCTCTTTAAACTAGAGATGAGCTAATCGAAGTTGACAAAGTGGAATTCGATCCCAATTTCAGGAAAATTTGTATTTGCAACGAATCCGAATTTACTCACGATTCGTAGTAAAATGGCTGCTGCACCTGTTAGGACATGGAACAAAGAACTCTGGGAATGAGGGATCACGCACAATGCCATGCCTTCAGCAAATCAGCAGAAAGCCAGCCCTGTCATGGTACAGCCCTATAGATAGCTTAAGACATCTTGGATTCAGCCATTTTCCAGTGTACTTAGTCCAGGGAGAGACATTAGCAGGTGCTAGGGGAAGTGCTAGGAAAGACTTGAAAACTTTTATTTTGCTGAATAGAAGTTCAGGGAAAAAAGGGGCTTATTAGCCATTGTGTGGTGAAGTGAGAAAATTACAGCCTTTTTTGGGGTGTATTCGTGGAAAAAAATAAGGGCTTATTTGTTGTTCAGTGGTGCAGTTATATGTTCTAAAGCCTTTTTTGGGATGTTTAGTGCAAAAAAAGGGCGTATTAGCCGTTGTATGGCTAAGTGAGAATATTACAGCCTTTTTTGGTGTGAATTAGTTGAAAACAATAAGTATTATTTGTCATTCAGTGGTGCATTTATGTGTTCTAAAGCCTTTTTTGGGGTGTATTAGTGGAAAAAAAGAAAAAAAAGGGATTGTTAGCCGTCCAACGGTGCAGTTATATGTACTAAAACCTTTTTTGTGGTGTATTAGTGAGGGAAAAAAAAGGATTATTTGCCATTCAGCGGTGCAGTTATACGTTATAAAGCCTTTTTTGGTGTGTATAAGTGGAAAAAAAATTGGCTTATTAGCCATTGTGTGGTGAAGTGAGAAAATTACAGCCTTTTTTTGGGGTGTATTAGTGGAAAAAAATAAGGGCTTATTTGCCATTCAGCGGTGCAATTCTATGTGTTCTAAAGCTTTTATTGTGGTGTATTAGTGGAAAACAAAAAGCATTATTTGCCGTTCAGCGGTGCAGTTTTATGTTCTAAAGCCTTTATTGGGGTGTATTAGTGGAAAAAGGGCTTATTAGTCATTCAGTGATGCAGTTATATGTTCTAAAGCCTTTTTTTTGGGGTGTATTAGTGGAAGACAAAGGGCTTATTTGCCATTCAGCTGTGCATTAGTATGTTCTAAAGCCATTTTTGGGGTGTATTAGCCGTTCAGTGGTGCAGTTATATGTTATAAAGCCTTTTTTGGCATGTATAAGTGGGAAAAAAAGGGATTATTAGTCGTTGTGTGGTGAAGTGAGAAAATTACAGCCTTTTTTGGGGTGCATTAGTGGAATAAAATAAGGGCTTATTTGCCATTCAGCGGTGCAATTATATGTGTTCTAAAGCTTTTATTGTAGTGTATTAGTGGAAAACAAAAAGCATTATTTTGGAAGATAAATAAATACGGGCACTCTACTATATGTAACTGAGCTGAGAAATTTATTAAGAATATATAAAAAATATAAAAAATATATATAAAAAATATAAAATATAAAAATATATATATCACAAAGTCAGTTATTTTGCTTATAGTGGACCAAGTGTATCGATTGTGACCACACAAAGGGGTAGACTATAGGTGGAATGTGTGGACTCCACTCTTTACAGTTGGTCCTTGCTGTTACAAGTCTTGTATAAATTACAACCTTCAAGCAAAATTCAAGCAAAATGCCACAGTCCTTGAATTAATAAGTGTAATCTGTCAGCATCAGTACTTATCATTGAACAGACCACTGGGTCATATTGTAGGGTTAATGTATAAGTCACCTACATAAGGAGGTATTTGATGTAAAGGCACCCTTATTTTTAGTTTGTAAAAGTAGTGTTGCTGACATATACTTCCATAGAGGGTCCTGTTACATCAGATGTTACTGTGGCAAGGTCTATTTGTAACAAATGCTGTATCCAATGATATTTGTATCAAATGGCTGGATTTGAAGAGTTATAAAATAACTGGAAAGAGAGTAAGGGACCAGTCATTCAAACTATAATGGATTATTCCAAATATTGGTGTCTTTGGTAGTGAATGGCCTGTTCAAAGATTTTTCAATAAACATATATGAACGTGCTTCAATCCTGAATGTTCCCAGTCCCACAGTTCGTTCAATGCAGAGGTATAGAGGTTATGTCTATTAATAAAATTCACCGCAATCTCTTTCAATGTTGCGGTGGATATTATACAGTCATATAAATATATATGGTTTTATACGGTTTTACCGTGTCTTCGCCACCTGGTTGGTGGCCGGATGTCTCCAGTGTCTTTCTGCGTCTCTCGCTGGGTTGGATCCAGGCAGCGGGATGAAGCGGTGCCGATGAGCTCTGCAGGCCAGGTGTAGCGGTAAGTGCCGATAAGCTTTGCAGGCTAGCGTCCTCTGCACGTGGATTTGCGTGTTTCTTCTCAGGGACTTTCGATTTCCCGATGCGTGTATACTTGTGGCGTCCCACGTGGTATACTACGTCATCTGGTGGAAACTTTTTGATAAAAACGCGCTTTTTGGTAGAACAGAAATATGTGTTTTAAGATTAAAAATCTTTCCAATGGACCATACGCGTTTCGGGATGCCTGATCCCTTCCTCAGTGATCATGAGGAAAAAGGGCTTATTTGCCATTCAGCTGTGCATTAGTATGTTCTAAAGCCATTTTTGGGGTGTATTAGTAAAAAAGGCTTATTAGCCGTTCAGTGGTGCAGTTATATGTTATAAAGCATTTTTGGGGTATATTAGTGGAAAAAATAAGGGCTTATTTGCCGTTCAGTGGTGCGGTTATATGTTCTAAAGCCTTTTGGGGTGTATTCATGGAAAAAAAGGCTTATTAGCTTTTCAGCAGTGCAGTTATGTGTTCTAAAGTCTTTATTGGGGTATATTAGTGGAAAAAAAGGGCTTATTAGCTTTTCAGCTGTGCAGTTATGTGTTCTAAAGTCTTTTTTGGGGTGTATTAGTGCAAAAAAAATGGCTCATTAGCCATTGTTTGGTGAAGTGAAAAAATAGCCTTTTTTGGAGTGTATTAGTGGAAAACAAAAAGTATTAGTTGCCGTTCAGCGGTTCAGTTGTATGTTCTAAAGCCTTTTTTGGGGTGTATTAGTGGGGAAAAAAGGGCTTTTTGGCTTTTCAGCGGTGCAGTTATGTGTTCTAAATCCTTTTTTGTTGTGTATTAGTGGGGATAAAAAGCTTATCATCCCTTGTGTGGTAAGGTGAGAAAATTACAGCCTTTTTTGGCGTGTATTAGTGGAAAAAAATTGCCGTTCACCAGAGCAGTTATATGTTCTAAATCCTTTTTTGGGAATTATTAGTGGGGAAAAAGAGGGCTTATTAGCAGTTGTGTGGTGAAGTGAGAAAATTATAGCCTTTTATAGGGTGTATTAATGGAAAAAATAAGGGCTTATTTGCCGTTCAGCGGTGCAGTTTTATGTTCTAAAGCCTTGTTTGTGGTGTATTAGTGCAAAAAAAGGCTTATTAGCTGTTGTGTGGTGAAGTGAGAAAATTACAGCCTTTTTTGGCGTGTATTAGAGGAAAACAAAAAGTATTTTTGTCAGGATTCGAACCCAATAATGCATCAGTGCCTGGCTGCATCTCTGTCTGCTGAGCTACCCTTAGTCCAGATTTGTTTACTTCTTGGATCTCTTGTGCTAAGATACATTGCTTCGCAGTTCCTCGTTGAACTCTGAACTCCTGGCTCTTCCCATGTACTTCCTTTGTCCCTGCCAATATCTTGTTCCTTGCTGCTTCCTGAGAAATCAACGTTATCATCCGTGTATCGACCCGTGGCTTGTATTATCCTACTACGCTTGCTTGTGCTCCTTAACTTACCTGACATCATCGGCTATTGACCCACACTTGTTCCTGACTTCCATATGCTTGCTGCCTCTCATCTAGCTCTGCTTGTGCATTGCTGCTTTCAGCTACTGGACTCCGAGCCTGAACCTAGATCATTACTATTATTTGCCATTCAGTGGTGCAGTTATATGTTCTAAAGCCTTTTTTGGCATGTACAAGTGGAAAAAAAATAATGGCTTATTTGGCATTCAGCAGTGCAGTTATATGTTCTAAAGACTTTTTGGGGGTGTATTAGTGGAAAAAAAGGGCTTATAAGCTTATTTGCCATTCAGTGGTGCGGTTATATGTTCTAAACCCTTTTTGAGGGTGTATTAGTGGAAAAAACGGGGCTTATTAGCCGTTGTGTGCTAAAGTGAGGAAATTACAGCCTTTTTTGGGGTGCATTCATTTTCTTTTTACTTAATTATTTGATCTAACAGTATGTCAGACAGAGAAGTGACAGGCCCTGCATGGGGGAAGGGCAAAGGCCTAAATGTTTCTGGCGCAGGCACAGGTCGCAGCAGAGTAAGGGGCTGTGGCAGCAGGGGTCACTTTGAGAGGCCTGAGCTCCCAGTGTCATCTAGTGGTCGTGTCTTGACCAGCAACCCAGGTGTTCTTGAATGGTTGACTCGGTCATCCACTTCATCCCAAGTGACATCAGAAACCCCTAGCCATAAATTGGTGAGTTTGTCAGACACAACCCTTAGTTGGCATGGCCAGGAAGTAGGCCCTATGCCCTCACCTGTCCTCAACCTGCCTGTGTCCTTTTCTGTTCCCTCAGACAGAGAAGTATTATATGCTGTGGGCTCAGTTCCACTATACATCAAGGTTTAGCTACTAGAGGACACTCAGCAGTTATTGTCCATCCAAGAACTGGAGGATGCATCCGCCGCTGCCTCCAGTAGGCCGGCAAGTAGTCATGAGGAGAGTGGCGTGGGAGCTGGTATTGCAAGCATTTTGGCTCCTTTCTCAGAGTCCGTTGAGGAGGACATCAGTGACATGCAGACAGTACTCGATGATGATGTAGCCAATCACAATTGGGAGCCGGGTGGCGAAGGGGCTTCATTATCATCGGTAGAAGAGAATGGCAGCTAGCGCATGAGGCAGCAGCAGAGCCAGCAAATTGGTAGCATGACTGGGAGTCAGAAGTGTGGCAGCGGTGGGAGTTCTGGAGTCAAACGTGCCTGGGGTAGACCACCTGGAGCCAAACGTGCCCGGGGTAGACCCCCTGCTTTGCAGGAGCCTATCTGCCCAGAAAGAAGTGGAACAGGGGTTCATGGAGGCAGTGGCGGTAGCAGTCAGTCAGTGCGGAGTATTGGAAGTAAAATCACCTACTTTGCGGTGTGGCAATGTTTTCTTAAGCGGCCAAAGGAGGTGAACATTGCCATTTGCCGAATTTGTGGGCAGAAGGTGAAGTGAGGCCAGGGTGCCAATGTTGGCACCACGGCCCAGCATCAACATATGCAGCGTCACCATAAAGTGGCCTGGGATAACTGTGGCTCCAATGTGGTGGTTCAGCCTGCCGCAGCAACCGTTGCATCACCCAGTGGCATGCACCCGATTTCAGGTAGTCAAGGATCCACCACATCAGCAGAAGGGAGCTGTCTATGCTTCCCATCATCTACCGGTCCTGATGCTCCTCGCCCTTAGTCATTCCAGAGGTTTACAAGAGACAACAGTATGCGTGCGCTCATCCATCGGCACAGAAGCTGAACGTGCTCCTGGCCAAGTTGCTGGTGCTGCAGTCCCTCCCTTTCAAAGTGGTGGACTCTGCACCTTTCATAGAACTGATGGATTGTGCCTAGATGAGGTGGAGAGTCCAAAGCCGTCATTTATTTGCCAAAAAGGCAGTACCAGCCATGCACAAATATATAGAACAGAAGGTAGGCCAGTCCTTGAGCCTGTCAGTGCCTGCCAAAGTGCATGGCAGCGCCGACATGTGGAGCTGTAACTATTATCAAGGACAATAGATGTCCTTTAAGGTCCAATGGGTAAATGTGGTACCTGACCAGCCAAACCAGCAACTTGGCCAGGTGACGCTGCATCCGCCGCCATGTTCTCACACTGTTAGTCCTGCGTCAATGTCCGCCTCTGCCTCCTCATCCTCCACCATGTCCTCAGCCTCCACTGCAGGGACAAGTCACAGTGCCCCTCTAGCATAACACATGTGCAGGGCTTGGCAGTGTCGTGCTGTTCTGCACCTATTTTACGTGGTCGAACAAAGTAACACAGGAATCGGAACCATAGTGACGACAATGGGAAGAACATGTTGTGCTGCGTCAAGAAGGGATGAGCCATATGCCCTGCATGGCACATGTGTTCAATCTGGTTGTCAAGCTTTACCTAAAGTCCTAAAAATGGCCAGGAAACTTTGCATGCACTTCAGCCAATCGTACACTGCAAAGCACACTCTCCTTGAGCTGCAGCAGCAGAACGGCATCCCCCAAAATAGACTGATATGCGACATTTTCACCAGTTGGAATTCCACCCACAATATGTTGGACCAACTATACGAACAGAGAAAGGCCATAAACAATTTCTTGTTGATTCAGACGGACAGAGGTACTCCCGTTTTCCAGGACTGCTTCATGTCCTGGAACAGATGCTGGTAAATCTGTCTGATCAGGGGACTGGAGACATGGTTCCTACATCTCATAGCTACATGAGTCCAGTGGAGGCTGAATTGGAGGAGGAGAAGGACATTGGAGCACAAGCAGTGTGTTCAAAATGGGTGGTTTTTCTACACAGATTACAGGAGAGGAGGAGCAGGAACAGTCGTTGGAGCAAGAGGGAGATGAGGAAGAGGAGGCAGAGGATGCAGACACACTGTGGCAGTATGCAGTGGAGATGGAGGCAAGTAGTCCCTCTCAGTTACTTGTGAAAATTGCCCGATGCTTGCTCAGTTGCTTGTGTAGTGACAGCCGAATTGTCACCTTTCAGCAGAGGGATGACTACTTGCTCTCCACCATGTTAGACTCTCACTACCGGTCCAAAATGGGGGCCTTTTTTTACACTTGCTGAGAGGGAGGACAAACTGAACTACTATCGAGACATCCTATGTAGTCAGTTGGCCGCTGCCTATCTGCTCCTTCGTCCATCCTCTCGCAGGTCTGACCGGGGGGGCCCTCTGCATTCAAGTTTCACTGCCATAGCTGCTGTGGTGGGGTGGGGGTAGGAGCAGTACCAGCTCCATCAGCAGCATCTTGAGTCTAGAGTCGCTGATAAGCAGCTTTCTTCACCTGCCTAGTGAAGAAACTACTTACCAGCAGCAGCAGCTAGATGTGGAGCAGAACCGGAACCCGCAGGTGTTGGCATACTTGGACTGCACCCTGTCAACCCACATTGAAGATCCACTGGACTACTGGGCAGTCAAATTGGATTTGTGGTCGCAGCTGGCCGAGTTTGCCCTGGAAAACCTGTCCTGCCTGGCCAGTAGTGTGGCATCAGAGCGGATGTTTAGTGCAGCAGGGGCCATAGTTACCCAAAAAATCGTCTATCCTCCTATAATGTGGAGAGACTGACCTTTGTCAAGATGAATCAGGCGTGGATCAGCCAGGATTTCCACCAACCAATGCCTGATGCATCAGATTAGATCATCCCTGCTGCCTCACCCAAATCTTGACAAAAGAGATCTATTTCTTCTGGCTACTTGCCTCAGCTACTCTTCTGATGCTGCCACTCGCCTGATGCCACACATCTGATGCTAAGTGCTTCTTCTTACACCCACCATCGTCAGCAGGTACTGTTATTGACACCCACCTCCCCACTCTGTCATCGGGTAACTCTGCTGCCACCTCACCACTCAGGTCTCATCATGCTGCTGTTGCCACCGCTACACAATGTCATTGTGCCACTCTGTAGTCTTCACATGCTGCTGCCAACTCACAACTCTGTCTCTGATCCGTTCTGTGGTCTCCTCAAGCTGCTGCTGCCACCTCCACACTATGTCACTTTGCCAGTCTGTGGCCTCCTCTTGCTGCTGTTGCCACCTCCACACTTATGTAATTGTGTCACTCTGCGGTCTCCTCATGCTGCTGCCACCTCCAAATTATGTCACCTTGCCACTCTGTGGTCTCCTCATGCTGCTGCCAACACAAAACTCTTTCTCTGGGCCAGTCTGTGGTCTTATGCTGCTGCTGCTGCCACCTTCACACTATATCACCTTGCCAGTTTGTGGCCTCCTCATGCTGCTGCTGCCACCTCCATACTCTCATTGTGCCATTCTGTGGTTTTCTCGTGCTGTTTCCACTTCACCACTCTGTGGTCTCCTCATGCTGCTGTTAACTCACAACTCTGTCTCTGGGCCACTCTGTGGCCTCCTCATGCTGCTGCTGCCACCTCCACACTATGTCACCTTTGCACTCGGTGGTCTCTTCATGCTGCTGACAACTAACAACTCTGTCCCGATGCTGTAATTGTGCCACTGTGTAGCCTCCTCATGCTTCTGCTGCTGCCACCTCCAAACTATGTCACCTTGCCAGTCAGTGGCCTCCTCATACTGCTGCTAACTTAACACTATGTCACTGGGACACTCTGTGGCCTCCTGATGCTGCTGCTAACTCAATACTATATCACTGGGCCACTGTGTGGCCTCCTCATTCTGCTGCTTCTGCCACCTCCAAACTATGTCACCTTGACAGTCTTTGACCTCCTCATGCTGCTGCTAACTCGACACTATGTCACTGGGCCACTCGGTGGCTTCCTCATGCTGCTGCTACCTCAACACTTTGTCATTGGGCCACTGTGTGGATTTCTCAAGCTGTTTTCCCATCCTCCCCACTCCATGACTGGGCCACTATTTTGCCTTTTTGGCTTGGTTGACATCATCATTTATTTGACCCTTCTTCTGATCTGTCAGAAGGAAGGAAAAATGAGATACACAACGGATCCTGTCTGTGTAGCAGCTGTAGGCCTGTATGGTCCAATGAGAATTGGCTTATGATTTGGTAGCCAAATGTAGGAGTGGGTACAAAACACAGAAGACACACAAATATTCCATTCATGTGTCATCTCTGTTTTGTATCTACTCCTGTTTTTTTTTGCTTTTGCAATACTGACAGATTACTGACTAAATGCTGACCGAGTGAAGGTGGATGCTCAACTCCCATTTTTTGGAGAGTTAATGTTCTGAAAGATCAGAGGAAGGGCAAAACAATCAATTGACGTCAACACAAACTTACTGCTGACACCCTCTCCACTCTGGTAACTGTAACCAAAACTTCTCCAGCATCCAATACTTAAAAACTTTGCTTTGTCCTTATTTTAATTCCGGTTAAAAATACAGCAAGTAGACATCACTACCCTCCACCGCAAGTTAACATGTTTTGATTAAGAACTCCTAGTTCAAAACATGCTAATCTAAATAAATTAAAGATGAAGCAAAGTTTTTAGGTACCGGATGCTGGAGAATTTTTGGTTACATTTACCCTTGTGGAAGACTTGTCCGGTCTGCTCCGTGCACCGAGGATTTATGGTTAGCTGGAATTTATGTTTATATAGACCCTCTCCACTCTGTCAGGGGCGCTCAACTTGTATAAGCAATTAATAGAACAGGTTCTCTAGACATCTATGTGGAATCAGCTGACGACTAGTGTTGATCACGAATTTTCGAATTGCGAATTTTAATCGCGAATATCAGCACTTCGAGAATTCGCGAATATTTAGAATATTGCAAAATATATTCGCAATTGCGAATATTCGTTTTATGCGAATTTTTTATATGCAAATTTTCTCAAGCAAGAAAATAATGTCATTATTTTATTGTTTGCGAAAAATTCGCATAAAAAAATTTGCATAAATTCGCATAAAAATTCGCATAAGCTGGTTTTTAAAGGGTATTTTAAATTTTATGCTAATTTATTTGAATTTTTTTATGCGAATTTTTCGCAAACAAGAAAATAATGACATTATTTTCTTGCTTGTGAAAATTTGCATATAAAAATTTTCGCAAACAAGAAAATAATGTCTGGAGATTACGAATTTGCGAATTTTCGAATATATGGCGAATACTCGCCCAAATATTCGCGATATATTGCGAATTCGAATATTGCCCCTGCCGCTCATCACTACTGAAGACAATGTAAAAGGAGTGCATTCTTTCTTGCTACAGTAGGATCTTCGGCCTCTGCACGGTTTTTTTTATCTGGCGCTAACATCGACCTGTAAAGCTGAGTTCACACTTTATTTGGTCAGTTTTGGCCCCATAACTGCCCAAATAAGTGAAGTGTGCAGTGATTCTAGTGACGCCTTTCATGTGCGTGTCCTACTAAGGCCTCTTGCACACAAACATTTTTTTTTTCTGTTTCCTTTCCGTTTTGCTGCTTCCGTTAGCGGTCAGTATTCGGAACCATTCATTTCAATGGTTCCACAAAAAAAACGGAATGTACTCCGTATGCATTCCGTTTCCATATTTCTGTATATTCGTTCCGCTGAAAGATAGAACTTGTCCTAGTATTGCCAGCAAATAACGATCCATGGCTCCATTCAAGTCAATGGGTTCGCAAAAAATACGTAATGCATACGGAATACATCCGTATGCCATTCGTTTTTTGCAGATCCATGCCAGCTTTGCTCATGTGTATACTGTTAGAACACATTACTGTACATTACATTAATGATTCAAAATTTTATGTTTCTGTTGGCGATGCCCAATCAATGGATCACATACGGAAACGATACAGAGATTTTTTGCGGAACTACGGAACGAAAACGGAACAGAAAGGAAAACACAACAGTAACAAAAAACAGAGCAACGGATCCATTAAAAATGGACCACAAAATACTGAAAAAGCCATACGGTCATGTGCAAGAGGCCTAACTCACAGTATTGTTTCACTACCATAGCAGACTCCCTATGCGTATTGCTGCAAGGCACAGTGTTCTACACCACTATACAGGCTTTCTGCAGCCACAAAAATTCAGATTGAATCAAATCTTTTTGGAAATTTTTTGAGAAATTTGCTAATTTCTAATTTTAGCCTTATTCAGCGTATCAATCAATGGAACCATTTTTAGCGGCCACTTAGACAGAAGTGCACCTGGCCATTAAAACCAGTAATACGCTAGTGCAATATAGCCTTTTTGGTTCACTCCCCTCATCCACTTGCTTGTGCATTTTAAAAGACCTGCCGAAGGACCTGCACTGAGTGTAGAGATGTGATCACGTAGGGAACGCGCACGTTTAGAGCAGGTCCATTACTCTAGCCGCCATTTTAGGAAATATTTTTCATTACCACGAAGGACGAGGGAATTCGTCTTTGTGGTGAATAGATTTTTCCTAAACTTCGGATTGAATTCCACTTTGGATGTTTAGATTCACTCAACTCTATCCTGGACATACTGATGGCTGGTCAATGTTCCCTCCATGAATACCAGATTGGTATGGGTAATGGTGCCTCACATCATGACACCTGGTGCTCGTCCTATGTGTCTTCACTCTATGCATGATAGCAATAGGTACTTTCCATTCCTCTTATGAACTCATATGTGGCTATGATTAGTACCAAGACAGAACCTGCTTCTATCACTGAACACTATTGTTTGCCATTTACCCCACCGTTAGGCTTTCTTGCAGCACCAATGCAGGCACTTTTGCCAACTAAGAGAGGTTAGTGACAGATGAGCTAGTGGAAGGTATGAATTTAGTCCTGCTTCAAGTAGATGGTTTCTTATGGCCCAGGCAGTCTCTGCAGGGGTTACTGCAGAACCAATTTGTGATGCCATGACTGTACTTTAAAATACAGCAGCTCTTCTAATATGGTTAACTTGGGTTCAACTCTCTGTCTTTACCATCAAGAACCCTCTCTACTTGTGTGAGTGCCCTCTGACCATTGTCGACACCACCAATTCACTCTGAATCTTTTCATCCAGGTCTTTCTTAAATTTATTGGATGAACCATCCAACTTTTCAAAGTCACTCTATTTGGCCTTATTCAAATTTTTTAATTGCACAAATGGTGAACACCTAGCATAGTGAACACTTTAAAATCTCCCAATCAACAGTGTCTGCAAACTCTAATGCAACCATCATAATGATAGCCAAATTAGAGTTCACAGGAAGGCTTGTAAATATGCAATGTATATATATTTTTTTTTCCGAACAATTCTGAAATTCTGAAACAATTCTGAAAGTGAATACTTCAATGTCTATTGTACAACTCTAATTAAGAAGTAAATTATATAGGTTTTACATTATTTCACTATACATAATATTATAACACATGTTGTAAGTAACTAAATTATTTTATTAAATTAGGTTATAATCAGTTGGTTAACCACTAGGGTGCATTTACACAGCTTGCATATGTAACTAAGATTTATTAACAGGTCCCACTCAGAATTGTTCAACTCAAGAGCTTTAGCTTACATATTGGGTTTGGCATAAAAATTATTTATTTATTTTGTTCTCAATGCTTAGAAGTTAGTATGGCATGTATCCCTCATAGGTTCACATTGTATAAAATGAGCTATACTTTTTTTATTTTTTTTTTATTTATACAGTTGTGTTCAAAATTATTCAACCCCCAATGCTGTAAAGAGTTTTAGGGAATTTAGTGTACATTTGTAATTGTGTTCAGAATGAAATCTTACAAGGACTTTTTAAAGAACCAAATGCCACTAAAATGACATCAATTGTTTTTGTAATACAGTATTAAATGTTTTTTTTTGTGATTTCTTTATTGACACAATTATTCAACCCCTTAAAGACTACCACTCTTAAGAACAGAGGTTCATTCAATTGTTTTCGATCAGGTATTGAAAACACCTGTGGATGTCAAGGAGCAACAATAAAGCATAATAAGCACCAATTAGGCAGATTTAAAATTACTGCGATACTCAGCTCCTTCTAGACATTTACTGGTGTGTTTACAAACATGGTGAAGTCAAGAGAATGGTCCAGGAAGACAAGAGAAGAGGTGATTTCTCTTAACAGGAAGGGCAATGGCTATAAGAAGATTGCAAAGATGTTACACATACCAAGAGACACCATAGGAAGCATCATTCGCAAATTCAAGGCAAAGGGCACTGTTGAAATGCTACCTGGTCGTGGCAGAAAGAAGATGCTGACTTCGACTGCTGTGCGCTACCTGAAGCACAAGGTGCAGAAAAGTCCCCGTGTGACTGCTGAGGAACTGAAAAAAGATTTGTCAGATGCGGGTACTGAAGTTTCAGCTCAGACAATAAAGCACATACTGCGTAATGAAGGCCTCCATGCCAGAACTGCCAGGCGCACCTCCTTGCTGTCACCAAAGAATAAGAAGAGTCGACTGCAGTATGCCAAAAGTCATGTGGACAAACCACAAAAGTTTTGGGATAGTGTTCTGTGGACTGATGAAACAAAATTCTGTTTGGGCCCATGGATCAACGCTATGTTTGGAGGAGGAAGAACAAGGACTATGAAGAAAAGAACACCTTGCCTACTGTGAAGCATGGCGGGGGGGTAAATCATGCTTTGGGGCTGTTTTGCTTCTACAGCTACAGGGAAGCTTCAGTGTGTGCAAGGTACCATGAATTCTCTTCAGTACCAGGAGATATTGGATGAAAATGTGATGCAGTCCGTCACAAACCTGAGGCTTGGGAGACGTTGGACCTTTCAACAGGACAATGATCCCAACCATACCTCCAAGTCCACTAGAGCATGGTTGCAGATTAAAGGCTGGAACATTTTGAAGTGGCCATTGCAGTCACCAGACTTAAATCCGATTGAGAACCTCTGGTGGGACTTAAAGAAAGCAGTTGCAGCGTGCAAGCCTAAGAATGTGACTGAACTGGAGGCTTTTGCCCATGAAGAATGGGCGAAGATACCCGTAGATCCCGTATTTGTCTGACTTACAAGTGCCTCTTTGATTTAATTGTAAACAAGATGACTGAAATGATCAAAATCAATGTCAAACTGGCCAAAACACTCAATTTCAGTGGGGGTTGAATAATTTTGAACACAACTGTACCTCTATATGAAATTATGTAATCAAGTATGCTATTTGATATAATAAAAAGTGTATTCCAAGACATACTTTCTATATGTGTTTCAAAAAGTTGCTCTGTTGGCATACTTTAAGTCAACGGGGCCCTATACATATGTTTGGTATATGCCCCACTGCAGTGGGGAAACATAATATGAACAGAGCCTTAATATTATGCACAAAGCGCATAACAACTCCACTGTGAATGAAGCCCAATATAGTCTCAGTTAGGCTACCTTCACACATACATTTTTGGTGGCATTTTTTGATTTTTAATGTATTGTACATGCATTTTTCCTGACATTTTTCATGTTCTATACAGGAGAAAATAGAGGATAAACACCAGAAAAAACACTGACCCAATAATGCTATAAAAAAAAACACTTGGTATGCAGACAATGTTTTATTGTAGACTTTAAAGTGACATCTGCCCACAAAACTTTTGCATTACTGTGTTAAACAAAGAAAAAGCAAATTAAAATTACTACTGAAAATACAAAAATATGTTCTATAGTTTAGTGCTAAGAAATCTTGCCTGAAGCCAGGAATATTAATACAAAAGCATTACGTTGATCATTGAGCTGTAGAATTTCCCATTTACCTCCAGCTATGTACACTCGTTAATCTTACATCTATTAATTAAATCATTCATGCCACCTACTAAAACACTATGTATGAAAGGCAATATCAAAATAATCACCGTAAGATCAAATGAGAGTGGCATTTTAGCTCAGTTACTTACATTTGATCTAAATTCTTGATTATATATTCAAGGCAAACTCTTGAATGAATTCTTTTTTATTTACAATGAAAACATTCATGCAGTTCTGGTTTAGATCAAGTAGGCTAAAATTTGACACGTCGGAGACATTTTAAAATAAATATTGTGGGGAGTCGCTCTGGTAGACAGCGGTGCGGGTGCAGTTTAGAGGCAAAACGAGGAGTCCAGATTGTGCATCAAACAGTGTTTTATTCACACTTGCACACCAGAAATGAAAACAGTCTCTTGGTGACAGTTCACACACAACAGAAATCATGTGGCAAAACCAAAAACAGGCCAACACAGGGTCCAGTCACCTTGGGTGGTTTAAGTGTGGGTTCACACCTAGCAGTCGGTTCAGCCGCAGGCGATTCCTCCTTCAGGTTGCAGGGAAACACCACCTTGCTGAGCTCCGTCCTCCAGCACAGAGAACTCCTCAGCCCTGTTAGCAGGCTCCAGGATAATCACCTCAGACACAGCTGATGGCTGTGTTTTATACCCAGCCCAAAACTCGGACTGGACCGTGGGAGCAGCCACCCACCCTACTCTTTAGCTGCTCCCAGTAAGAGCCGGCCCGGATCGGCTTTGCAGCCATGCTATTTAAAAGAGTCAAACAGCACTAGCTGCTGCAGACAAAAACCCGGCTCTCACCTCACCGAGGCCAGCAACCTCGGTGACACGTACCTGCCATCGCATATGACACCTTGCACCTTACCACATACCCCCTTTGTTCAACCCTGAGGGGTGAACACACGTAAGGCAGTGGACGCGGACAGGGCATCTGCGTTGCCCTGCAAGCGGCCTGCCCTGTGTTCCACGGAAAACTTGAAATTTTGAAGAGATAGGAACCACCTGGTGACCCGAGCATTCCTCTCCTTGGCCTGACTCATCCATTTGAGGGGGAATGGTCGGTCACCAGACGGAACCTCCTCCCTAACAGGTAGTAGCGGAGAGATTCGAGTGCCCACTTGATAGCCAGGCACTCCCTCTCCACTATACTATATCTGGACTCGCGGGACTGAGCTTACGGCTCAGGAAGACAACGGGATGTTCTTCCCCGTTGACCTCCTGCGACAGTACCGCACCGAGGCCTACCTCCGAGGCGCCGGTCTGTACGACAAACTCCTTGTTGAAGTCGGGTGTCACCAAAACCGGGGACCCACACAGGGCCGACTTCAACGCGGAGAAAGCCTCCTCCGCCTTCTCACTCCAGCTAACCCTCCCAGACTTTCGCCCTTCAACAGGTCTGTCAATGGCGCTGCTATTGTGGCAAAGTGGGGCACAAACCTCATGTAGTAACCTACAATCCCCAGGAACGACTTTACCTGCCTGGTGGTGACCGGTCGGGGCCAGTTACGAATGGCCTCTACCTTAGTTACCTGAGGTTTGATGACTCCCCGCCCAATTATATATCCCAGATATTTTGTCTCCTCTAACCCTATGGAGCACTTCTTTGGGTTAGCGGTCAGTCCGGCTTTCCTCAGGGCATCCACTACCGCCTGCACCTTGGGTAAATGGCTTTCCCAGTCGGTGCTGTGGATGACTACATCATCTAAGTAGGCCGAGGCGCACCGACGATGTGGTCGCAGCACTATGTCCATTAACCTTGGAAAGTGGCGGGGCGCCATGCAGGCCAAAGGGTAACACCTTGTAGTGATACAGGCCCTGCGGGGTAACAAATGCGGTTTTTCCTTAGCCGACTCGTTAAGGGTACCTGCCAGTACCCTTTAGTGAGGTCCAGCACGGAAAAATAACGGGCTTGTCCTAAACTTTCAACCAGCTCGCCTACTCGGGCATGGGATACGCTGCCAAACTTGGATACTTCATTTAACTTACGAAAGTCGTTGCAGAACCGCAACGTCCCATCCGGCTTGGGTATTAGGACTATGGGACTGGCCCACTCACTTTTCGACTCCTCAATGACCTTGAGCTTCAACATTAACTGTACTTCCTCCGCGATGGTCCGTCGCCGAGCCTCGGGTACCCGGTATGGTTTTAACCGGATCTTGGCCTGAGGCTCAGTGACGATGTCATGTTGGATGAGAGACGTGCGGCCAGGGAGGTCCGAGAACACATCCGTGTTCCGACTGATGAACTCCCTGACTTCCTGAACTTGTTTGGAAGACAGGCTGTCTGCAATTTTACCGTGGTTACTGCTTCACAGGCCTCGAACTGTGGGGCTGGACCCTTTCACCTAGAAGCCCTGGCCGGGGGCTGTGGTCGTCGGCTGTGTCCCTATCTTTCCACGGCTTAAGTAAATTCACGTGGTACACCTGCTCGGCTTGCGCCGCCCTGGCTGGTGTACTTTGTAATTTACTTCCCTACCTTCTCGATCACCTCATAGGGGCCCTGCCACCTAGCTAGGAACTTGCTGTCAAGGGTGGGTACCAGAACCAAAACCCGATCTCCCGGATGGAAGCCCTGCACTCGAGCCTGACGATTATACACCCTACTCTGGGCTTGTTGCGCTGCCTCCATATGCTCCCGGACCAGCGGCAACACCCTTTCTATCCGTTCCTGCATCTGGGTGACATACTCAATGACACTTTTGTGGGGGACAGGCTGTTGTTCCCATGCTTCCTTGGCGATATCCAACAGGCCCCGAGGGTGTCTGCTATAAAGCAGTTCGAAGGGCGAGAACCCAGTAGAGGCCTGGGGTACCTCTCGCACTGCGAACATGAGATAGGGCAGAAGCAGGTCCCAGTCCTTCCCATCTCTAGACACCACCCTTTTTAACATATTTTTTAGAGTTTGGTTAAACCTCTCAACAAGACCGTCTGTTTGCGGATGGTAAACGGACGTCCGTAACTGCTTTATACGCAACAATTTACACAGTTCCTTCATTACTTTGGACATAAAAGGGGTCCCTTGGTCTGTCAGAACCTCTTTGGCAGGCCCACACGGGAAAACATCTCCATTAACTCTTTGGCAATGAGCCTAGCTGAGGTATGTCGCAGAGGCACCGCCTCCGGATACCGAGTGGCATAGTCGAGAACTACCAGAATGTGTTGGTGGCCCCTGGCAGACTTTGGTACAGGCCCAATTAAATCCATAGCGATTCGCTCAAACGGTACTTCAATAATTGGCAGAGGTACCAGAGGACTACGGAAATGAGGCTGGGGGCTAGTTATCTGACAGGTTGGACAGGACTTACAATAATTTTCTACCTCCTTGAACACACTGGGCCAATAAAACCGCTGCAGTATGCGGTCCTGGGTTTTCTGCCACCCCAGGTGTCCCCCAAGAACATGTTGGTGGGCAAGCTCCATGACAAGCTTGCGATACGCTGTGGGCACCACCAACTGTTCAACAGGTTCACCTCGGACTTGGTTCACCCGATACAACATATCCTGTAGAACAATAAATCGTGGGAACATTAATTCAGCCCCTGGTTTCTGGGGTTTACCATCAATTTCCAGCACATTCTCCCAGGCCCTGGTTAGGGTTTGGTCCCGGTGTTGTGCGGTCCCAAAATTTTCCCCGGAGACATTGAGGTCTGCCAACTCAGGTCCCGGTGGCAAGTCCTCCGTGTCTCCCACCATTACACTCAGTGGGGTTGTCTCCCTCTACCGCTGGAGCAGTGGTCACCCCTACCGCCGGCCCTTCAGACTCGGGCTCCCAGGGTTCTGGCCTTCCAGCGGTATCAGGCCACTCTACTAGGGTCACCCCTGTCTCGGGTCCCTCAGATACCTTTATTGCCGGCCACAGCGCCGGAAAACCGGGAAGTCCCTCCCAAGTATTAGTTCATGTGGGAGTTTAGTAGCGACAGCCACCTCGTGGGTCCACCTACCAGCCGCTGTGGACAAAGTCACTAGTGCAGTGGGGTAGTCTTTCAGGTCTCCGTGGATGCACAGGACCCCGACTTTACGGCCAGTATACTCCACAGGCCGTACAAGGGCAGCCCTTACCAGGGAGACTAAACTCCCGGAGTCCAGCAGAGCCACCGCCAGCGAATCTCCCACCTCTACCTGACACAGGTGGTTATGGTCTTGCACCTCACGGGTGCCAGTTGCGCACAGCTTCCGTGCATACAAGGAGTGGCGACCCTCGTAGTTCACCTCCATCGGCTCATCCCGATGCGGACAGTCGGCCCTGATGTGGCCTGGCTCCTGACACCTCCAGCATACCACGGGAGGCGGACTCGCAGGGGGTATATTCCGTGCAGGCCGCTCTGTCGCCGGACGTCGGAACTGGGGCAGAGGCCTCCGGGTTTGACTGACCCCTTCCCAGCAAGACTCCCTGCAGGTTTCTGGTGGCCTCGCACCGCTCCACCAGGTCGACCATCTCCAGGGCATTGGTGGGCGATACCTGGCCGATCCAGTGCTGGAGAGGGTAAGGCAAAGCCCTCCAGAAGACATCGGCTAACAGACGGTCGAGCATAGCAGTGGGAGTCAGTATGTCTGGCTGCAGCCATTTTTGCAACCGTTGTAGCAAGTCATAGTATTGTGGCCTGGCGGGTTCAGCCGGGTTAAACTCCCACTGATGCACCCGCTGGGCCCGGACCAAAACATTCACCCCCAGTCTTGCCAGGATCTCACCTTTCACAGTCGGGTAGTCAGCTGCTTGGTCACCTGGGAGGTCAAAAATACTTGCTGGGGTCCAGACGCCAGGAACGGAGCGACGACCTCTGCCCACTGTTCTCGGGTAATTTCTCCTCACGGCCACCTTCTCGAACACCGCCAGATAGGTCTCAACATCATCCGAGGGGGTCATCTTAGGGATCGCGGCACGGACAGCTTTCCGGGCATCGTGGACGCGGTGGGACGCTCCTGCCGCTTGCAACGCCATCACGTGCTGTAGCAGTAGCTGGTTGGTCTCCCGCTGCTGCACGTTAGCCTCTATGAGGGCTTTCACAGCCGCCTCCATTTTGTCGGGGATCACAGGCTGCAACTTTGCCGGCTTAATATAGGACATTCACTTTTGCTCAGCAAAACAAAGTTCGGCGTTCACGCCAGCCTCACTGCGCATGCCCGCATCCGCCACCAAATGTGGGGAGTCGCTCTGGTAGACAGCGGTGCGGGTGCAGTTTAGAGGCAAAACAAGGAGTCCAGATTGTGCATCAAACAGTGTTTTATTCACACTTGCACACCAGAAATGAAAACAGTCTCTTGGTGACAGTTCACACACAACAGAAATCATGTGGCAAAACCAAAAACAGGCCAACACAGGGTCCAGTCACCTTGGGTGGTTTAAGTGCGGGTTCACACCTAGCAGTCGGTTCAGCCGCAGGCGATTCCTCCTTCAGGTTGCAGGGAAACACCACCTTGCTGAGCTCCGTCCTCCAGCACAGAGAACTCCTCAGCCCTGTTAGCAGGCTCCAGGATAATCACCTCAGACACAGCTGATGGCTGTGTTTTATACCCAGCCCAAAACTCGGACTGGACCGTGGGGAGCAGCCACCCACCCTACTCTTTAGCTGCTCCCAGTAAGAGCCGGCCCGGATCGGCTTTGCAGCCATGCTATTTAAAAGAGTCAAACAGCACTAGCTGCTGCAGACAAAAACCCGGCTCTCACCTCACCGAGGCCAGCAACCTCGGTGACACGTACCTGCCATCGCATATGACACCTTGCACCTTACCACAATATATTCACTTTACATTAAAAATATGCAAACCATTCTGAAAATGGATGAAAACCATTCTTAGGCCTCTTGCACATGACCGTATGCCCTCTGAGAAATACAGTCCGTGAGCGGGCCATATGTCCCGGGCGGCATTTATCATGTGCATGGGAGCGCACAGCATCATAGATTACAATGATGCTGTGCACGTTGGATGCTGTGCTCATATGATTATATGAGTGCAGGACTAAACAGAAACACAAAAGGGGGCTCAGTCAGCACGTCCTTGTATACAGGTGCACGTAGCTGTGGCACATATACATACAAACAAAAAGGTATAACAGCACTCTGCAGCCAGAACTCTGCCCTGCCTCTATGATAGAAGCTATAAGAGGTCGTTAGTGTACATTTTGATCAAAAGGTAATAAGCCACTCGCCACGCCAAGGCCACCTCATGAATAGTCCTAACGCTAAATCCTACCTGTTATGGGCTATGACAGCCACATAAAATCCAGAGAGTGCGGGCCCAGCATGCATGCTGGGATCAACCGGACTTATTAACCCTTTCTGGTGCTATAACAGCCTCCATTAGATCAGGGATGCAGGTACCAATATGCATGCTGAGCCCACTGTGTACTCCTCCTGGAGCTAGATGGTTACTAGCAGGCACTATGAATGCAAGTTCAGTTTTATACTCACTCTGATTAAAACCAGCCTCTAAGGCAGACAAACTAGTCAGGTGTGCACGACTGAGAAGGAAGCTGCCACACCTCCAACATATACTAAATAGAAACACAAAAGGGGGTCAGTCAGCACGTCCCTGTATGCAAATGCACATAGCTGTGGCACATATACATACAAACAAAAAGATACAACAGCACTCTGCAGCCAGAACTCTGAGTGCAGGACAATAGCCTCGCGGATGGCCCGATGTGCACAGCATCATTGTAATCTTTGATGCTGTGCACTCCCGTGCGCACGATCAATGCCGCTCCATGACATATGGCCCGCTCACGGATCGTATGTCTCGGAGGGCATACAGTCATGTGCAAGAGGCCTTACTGAAAGAACAAGTACAAATGTTCATTCAAAGGCCTGAAACAACACTACTGGTTCACACTGGAAGGGCAGTAATAACCACAACTCAATCATCAATATTATTTCAGATACATTACTTGAAGCTTAAAAGGAATTTTCATCATTATTTTGTAATATTATCTGAGGTAACAGATTCTAATCTTTATTATATATCACATCTATAGTGTGTATCTCGCAACTCAAGATACTAACACTTGCTGCTATCATTTTTATTGCACTGGCACCTGCTATCATCTGTTTGCCAGTGCAATAAAAAAATTGAGGTGAACTGTTATTATGTATGTAATGCCCTGGACCAAGGGGTACTGTGAAGTTTGGACATTTGTGGACTGTTCTGTCCTCCTTATGTGTGAAGGTACATAGCTTGACAGACAGCTAAACCTTTCCCAGCAATGAATTGACAATCGAGTAACTTCCAACTTTGTATTTATTGCAAGGATATACATATGGTGAAACTGGGGAACAGAAAAACGATGCACTTACTAATGTGGTCTGAAATATAGCAATACACATACAAACACAGATACATATCTAACCGGAGCATATTATCCTGTCTGCATAACAAGCATGGTCCCTAGCTGCATAGGGTGCTCTGGCTGATGTAGGCATGTCCCAGAGAGACATGCCCCTGCACACCCTTCCCCTGTCTAGGGAAGACCTAAACTGGAACTAACTGGTCCCCACCCTTCCTGCAGGAAGTAGTACTAGCCTACTTCTCTCCGGAGGGGGAGGGGGGGCATTAGAATCAAATGGAAAGCTCCATCCTACCTAGAACAGCTGGGCCATGTTTGCTGCCACCCGCTGGTGAACCAGGCATATTACATGAACATAACAGTTGCAAAAAGATTAGGAATGCACATTGTCAAGGACCTGAACAAAATACATAAGATGATGTTGTGTTAGCCCATTAGAGAGAGTAGCAGTGTACAGGAGTAATAACACCACATGTTACACATGTTTTGGAGGGAAAAGCCAGACTTGTTTATCACCAAAACAAGACAGACTTACCTTTTCAATGTTTGGTTTTACCTTTGTTGTTATATCTGGAAACATGTTTTTATCTGGAAAAACTACTATGCCATTGAGAATCATTGAAGCTCTAATGTAAGTCTATGAGAGGGGGGTTGAAACAATGAATCTGTTTGTGCTGAACTTCTCCACTCCACCCTTCCCACTAGAAGGTTCCAGTCTAGCTATATAAGTCTAGCTATATAAGGAGAGCAGTCAGAGCCCTAGTATTCAGCCGTTAGGGACCAGTACTTGGAGGGGAAGACTCTGCCAGTCTGCATGAGTGACCAAAATAAGAGGCTGAGATGGGGATGCAGAGCCATAGACCATGGGTCACCAGCCCTGTGACCAAGGAGCCACTCAGACTACTGAGCTACAAACCATGGGCCCTTTACCAGGGTACCAGTCTTCTGAGAGAGAAAAAGAGATATCTAGCTCAGGCCTTTCATTGGCATCACAACCTTCTTCTGCCAGGGAGGAGCCTGCAGAAACCAGCTCTTTGTCTTGACTGTATTGTTTTGCACCTAAATTCCTCCAGTAAAGAAGCACACTGGTTAACTGCAGACCCTGACTATCTGGACTTATTTCCAACTGGGTTGTACCACACCTTACCATCCCTTCTGTAGATCAGCAACACATGGTGAGACCTCAACAGTTTCCGGGTGACCCAGCATAGAGTTGGGGCTATCCCAAACCTGGCCAATGCATGTAATATTAGTTGAAAAACAGTGACATTTCAAAATAAGAGATTTACTTCTAACCAATTTTTATGCAATTTGTATACTGGACATGGTGTTATATTCAGGGTGTGCAAATCCACTGTCCCACATGACCAACTCCCTCAAAAGGCAATGTCTAAGTACACCACTCATTCTTCACAATACCTCTGATGGTGAGGATAGACTTGCCTAAAGTGTGTACCAGATGTTACCTCTGAGGGGGGTTAGGACATGAGGGAAATGGGCCCTGAGTGTGGACCCACTGGACTGACCACCAGATGACATGGTAAACCAAGAGGGTGCTGGGAAGCCACAGGCTGATAAGGTGGTGGTGAGGCAAGGTTATAGCACTAGGTCCGAGGTCAGGGGCAGGCAGCAGTATAGCAAAGTCTGTAACAGAGTTCGAGGTAAGGGCAGGTGGCAAATAGAGATGAGCGAATTTCTCAAAAATTCGATTCGGCCGATTTGCTGAAAAAATTTGCTTTGATCCGAATATATTTGCGGCGAATCACGATAAAAAATGGCTATTTCCAGGCTGCATAGAGCCTTTATATTATGCCTTGCAGTAACACGCATAGGGAGTGCACTGGGGTAGTGAAATAATACTGTCAGTCAGTATGACATGCAGATGAAAGGTGTTGCTATTAGAATCAAACTGCACACTTCACTTATTTGGGCAGTCACGGGGTCAAAACCGACCAAATAAATCAAGTATTAAGCCTTACAGGTCGATGTTAGTGTAAAGAAGAAGCACACTCGTTTTACACCCTAGTCAGCTGATTCCATATAGATGTATACAGAAACTGTTCTATTAAACGCTTATACAAGTAGATCCCCCCTGACAGAGTGGAGAGGGTGTCAGCAGTAAGTTTGTGTTGACATCACTGATTAATTTGCCCTTCCTCTGATCTGTCAGAACAATAACCCACAAAAAACGGATCCTGTCTGTGGAGCATACGCCTTCACTTAGTCAGTGCCAAAAAAAAAAACAGGAGTGGATCTAAAACAGAGATGACACGTGAATGGAATATTTGCATGTCTTCTGTGATTTGTACCCACTCATCCTTTTGGCTACCAAATCATAAGCCAATTCTGATGGGACCATACAGGCCTTACAGCTGCTGCACAGACAGGATTCGTTGTGCGTCTCATTTTTCCTTCCTTCTGACAGATCAGAAGAAAGGTCAAATAAATGTTGATGTCAGCCAGGCCGAAAGCCAAAATAGTCGACCAGTCATTAAGTGGAGAGGGTGGGACATAGTGGTGAGTAGTGATGAGCGGGAGGTGCCATATTCAAAGTTGAGATATTTCGTGAATATTCGATTGAATATTTGTCATATATTTGTCAAAATCGAATATTCGTCATTATTTTATATATTGCGAATGTTACGCAAATTTATATTCGCATTGTGAATAAAACTTAGAGCTGAGTTCCTAATGGTTGTAACTTGTATTGCTAGAATTGACGAAGATAACAAATATTACGAATATAGCACTATATTCTCAATCTTCGTTATATTCTATCAACAACCATTAGGAACTCAGCTCTAAGTTTAATTCGCGAAGCAAACGTATAATCGCATTGCAAAGTGATCTTAGAGCTAAGTTCCTAATGGTTGTATTGCTAGAATATAATGAAGATGATGAATATCACAAATTCAAGAATATAGCACTATAGTCTCAATCTTCGTTATATTCTAGCAACAACTATTAGGAATTCAGCTCTAAGTTTTATTCGCAAATCTAACATATAATCGCATTGCAAATTGATCTTAGAGCTAAGTTCCTAATGGTTGTATTGCTAGAATATAACGAAGATTGAGAATATAGTGCTATATTCGGGAATTCGTGATATTCGTTATATTCTAGCAATACAATCATTAGGAACCCAGCTCTAAGTTGAATTCACAATGCGAGTAATTCAAGTTATGTTAATCGCATTGCAATTACAACTTAGTCAAATTTGTGAGATCGTGATTCTCACATCCGACACTACATTTTTGCATGGAGGCATTCCTATGCACACGGGAAGTCGGCAGAAGCGACAACGGGCATTGACTGGAGCGGGCAGAGAGCCAAGAATCCTCTGGACAGGTAAGAACGCTTTTGGGAAGTAGGAAGACAACCAGAGAGCAACAAGGATTGACAACTAAAAAAATAAAATAAAATATTCAAAATAGCGAATATATAGAGCTATATTCACAATATTCATGAATTTGCGAAGTTCCAATATTCGCTAAAAAAATTCGCTATTCGAATATTTGCGCTCAACACTAGTGGTGAGGTGGCAGCAGCATGGGGTGACCACAGAGTAGCCCAATGACAGGGTCTGGAGCTGGAAGCAGTATGAGGAGGCCACCAAGTGGCACAATGACAGAGTCTGTGGATGGCAGCAGTATGATGAGGCCTGCGAGTGGCAAGGTGACATAGTGCGGATATTGCAGCAGCATGAGGAGACCACAGAGGGGCAAGGTGACATAGTGTGGAAATGGCAGCAGCAGGAGGAGACCACAGAGTGGCAAGGTGACATAGTGTGCAGATGGCAGCAGCAGGATCCCACAGAGTGGCAAGGTGACATAGTGTGGAGATGGCAGAAGCAGCAGCAGCATGAGGAGACTACAGGTTGGCAAGTTGACATAATGTGGAGATGGAAGCAGCAGGATAACACAGAGTGGCAAGGTGACATAGTGTGGTGATGGCAGCAGCAGCAGCAGGATAACACAGAGAGGCAAGGTGACATAGTGAGGAGATGGCAGCAGCAGGATCCCACAGAGTGGCAAGGTGACATAGTTTGGAGATGGCAGCAGCATGAGGAGAACACAGAGTGGCAAGTTGACATAGTGTGTAGATGGCAGCAGCAGCATGAGGAGACCCCACAGTGGCAAGTTGACATAGTGTCGAGATGGAAGCAGCAGCAGGATCCCACAGAGTGGCAAGGTCACATAGTGTGGAGATGGCAGAAGCAGTAGCAGCATCAGGAGGATACCATAGAGTGGCAAGGTGACATAGTGTGGAGATGGCAGAAGCATGAGGATACCATAGAGTGGCAAGGTGAAATAGTGTGGAGATGGCAGCAGCAGGATCCCAAAGAGTGGCAAGGTGACATAGTGTGGAGTTGGCGGCACCAGAATGAGGAGACCACAGAGTGGCAAGGTGACATAATGTGAAGATAGCAGCAGCAGGAGGAAACCACAGAGTGGCAAGGTGACATAGTTTAAAGATGACAGCAGCAGCTGCATCAGGAGACCTGAAAGCGACACAGTAACAGAGTGGGGAGGTGGGTGGCAATACCAGTACCCGCTGACGAAGTTATCAGAAATAAGGAGCTCTTGGCATCAGATGTGTGGCATCAGGTGGGTTGCAGCATCAAAGTAGTAGCTGAGGCAGGTAGTCAGAATAAAACGGTGTCTTGTATGAAAGTGTTGGTGTGGCACCATGGATGATCTAGTCTGATGCATCAGAAATTGGTGGTTGGAAATCCTTGCTGATCCACGCCTGATTCATCTTGACAAAGGTCAGTCTCTCCACATTTTGGGTGGACAGGCGACTTTTCCTTGGGGTAACTATGGTCCCCGCCACACTAAGCACCCGCTCTGATGCTACACTACTGGACGGGCAGGACATCTTTTCCAGGGCAATCTCTGCTAGTTGTGCCACAAATTCAGTTTGGCTACCCAATAGTCCATCGGATCTTCAATGTGGGGTGGCAGTGTTTTGTCAACGTATGCCACTACTTGCTGATTCAGGTCCTGCTCCAGGTCTAGATGCTGCTGGTGAGTAGTTTCTTAATTATGCGGGTGAATAAAGCTACTCATCAGCGATTCTTGAGTCAGGCTGCTGCTGATGGAGCTGGTGCTGCTCGTGCCACCCCACGCCTCCCCAGCCGCCATGGCAGTGGAACGTGAACGCAGAGGGCTGGGGGGTCAGTCTTGCGAGAGGATGGACGATGGTGCCGATAGGCAGCGGCCAACTGACTACATAGGATGTCTCTGTAGTAGTTTAGTTTGTCCTCCCTCTTGGTGGGTGTAAAAAATGCCCCTATTCTGGTTTGGTAGTGAGAGTCCAACAAGGTGGAGAGCCAGAAGTCATCCCTCTGCCGAAACGTAGCAAAGCAGCCTATGTTGAGGGATGCCGTTCTGCAGCTGCAACTCAAGGAGGGTGTGCTTTGCGGAATACGAGTGGCTGAAGTGCAGGCACAGCTTCCTGGACATTTTAGAATGTCTTGCAGATGGGTGGAAGACTTCAGGAACCGCTGGACAACCAGATTGAAAATGTGTGCCATGCAGGGAGCAAGGCTCAACCTTCCTTGATGCTGCGCCGACACAATGTTCTTCCCGTTGTCGGTCACCATAGTTCCGATTTTTAGTTGTCAGGGAGACATGATTTGATTTCTTGATGCATCACATGGAGCAGTTGCTCCCCTGTGTGACTCTGTTTGCCAAGGCAAGCCAAGTGCAGAACAACTTGAAACCGCCAACCTCTGCACATGTGGAATGCTGGAGGGGCACTGTGACTTGGCCCTGCAGTGTAGGCTGAGGAGGCTGAGGACATGCTGGAGGATGAGGAGGCAGAGGCGGTTATTGTCGTAGGACCAACGGCATGACAACGTGGAGACGGAAGCAGCGGGACCTGTCCAAATTGCTGGTATGGCTGTGCAGGAACCACATTCACCCAGTGGGCAATGAAGGACATGTATTGTCCTTCACCGTAGTTAGAGCTTCGCACGTTGGCACTGCCATGGACTTTGGCAGACACCGACAGGCACAAGGACTGGCCCACCTTCTGTTCCACATGGGTGTGCAGGCATGGTACTGCCTTTTTCACAAAGAAATGACTGCATGGGACTTTATACCTCGGCTCGGCACAAGCAGTCAGTTCTCTAAAAGGTATAGAGTCAACCACTTGGACTCTGTACTTCAGCACGGCCTATTGACACTTACAAACAGCAGTGCTACACTGCTTCCAGCTAGTGACTGATGGCTGACTGCTGCTGGAGGTGGAAGTGGAGGAGGAGGATAAGTGGGGGACAGCTTCTGCGCCGTTGGATGCGTGCACGCATACAGTTGTCTCTTGGCAATTACTTCGGTGATCGATTGCTGACGGATTGACTGATGAGGAGTAGGAGAAGGAACATCTGGACCAGAAGAAGATGGGATTGACAGACAGCTCCCTTCAGCTGAGGTGGTGGAGCCTTGACTTGCTGAAACTGGGTCCGTGCCACTGGGTGATGTAGCGGTTGCTGCAGCAGGCTGGACCACTAGTGATGAGCGAGCACCAAAGTATTCGGGTGTTCGGCTGAGCACTCGAGTATAATGGAAGTCAATTTACATTTCACTAGTGTTGAGCGAACAGTTCGAGCATAGTTTGGGTTCGTACCGAATTTTGGGGTGTCCGGGACACGGACCCGAACCCGGACATTGTCAAAAAAATGTGGGTTCGGGTTCATTGTTCGGCGATTACTTCCCGCTTTCTGAAGGGCTGCACAGCAGCCAATCAGCTAGCGTTTTACTTCTCGCCCTAAGAGCCCATCACAACCATGCCTACTAATGGCATGGCTGTGATTGGCCAAGTGCAGCATGTGACCCAGCCTCTATTTAAGCTGGAGTCACGTAGCACCACTCGTCACACTGCTCTGATTAGTGAAGGGAGAGGACGCAGCTTCTGTGAGGGCGAGATTAGGCAAGGAAAAGTCAGCAACAGCACCTAATGAACAGATCAATCTACAGCTGTGTATGATTCAACTTCTGCTAGTTACTTGCTCACTGGTTTTTAGGCTGCACAGAGCGTTTTTCTGTCACTTATTTTCTGGGGTGATCGGCGGCCATTTTGTGACTTGTGGTGCACCAGAACAAGCTGCCACCAAGTCCATCAATCCATCAATACTAGGTTTTTTTTGCTATATCCTACATCAGGGGCTTGGCTGTGCTAATTGTCACCGCTAGAAACACAGGATAGCAATTTCTATATTTTATTAAGGGGTTAAATACAATTGCCCAAAAAACAATCGCCTAAATCTGGTGTTCCAGCTTTCGCTAGCCAAGTATAATACTGACTGCTGTCTGGCAAAGGATAGATTATTTTATGAGGTGAAATTCAATTGCCAAAATAGCAATACCATAAATCAGTGGTTTCAGCTGTGGCGGGCAAAATATAATAGTGTCCGCCAAAACATATATTTTGTTCTGGGGTGAAATTCAATTGCCAACATAGCAATACACTGAATCTGGTGTCCCAGCTGTTGCAGACCAAGATTCATAGTGTCCTCCAAAACATATATTTTGTTCTGGGGTGAAATTCAATTGCCAAAATAGCAATACCATAAATCAGTGGTTTCATCTGTGGCTGGCAAAATATAATAGTGTCCGCCAAAACATATATTTTGTTCTGGGATGAAATTCAATTGCCAAAATAGCAATACCCTGAATCTGGTGCCCCAGCTGTTGCAGACCAAGATTCATAGTGTCCGCCAAAACATATATTTTGTTCTGGGGTGAAATTCAAATGCCAACATAGCAATACCATAAATCAGTGGTTTCAGCTGTGGCGGGCAAAATATAATAGTGTCCGACAAAACATATATTTTGTTCTGGGGTGAAATTCAATTGCCAAAATAGCAATACCATAAATCAGTGGTTTCATCTGTGGCTGGCAAAATATAATAGTGTCCGCCAAAACATATATTTTGTTTTGGGGTGAAATTCAATTGCCAAAATAGCAATACCCTGAATCTGGTGTCCCAGCTATTGTAGGCCAAGATTCATAGTGTCCGCCAAAACATATATTTTGTTCTGGGGTGAAATTCAATTGCCAAAATAGCAATACCATAAATCAGTGGTTTCAGCTGTGGCTGGCAAAATATAATAGTGTCCGCCAAAACATATATTTTGTTCTGGGGTGAAATTCAATTGCCAAAATAGCAATACCATAAATCAGTGGTTTCAGCTGTGGCTGGCAAGATTATAATAGTGTCCGCCAAAACATAAATTTTGTTCTGGGGTGAAATTCAATTGCCAAAATAGCAATACCCTGAATCAGTGGTGTCCAAGCTGTTGCAGGCCAAGATTCATAGTGTCCGCCAAAACATATATTTTGTTCTGGGGTGAAATTCAATTGCCAAAATAGCAATACCCTGAATCTGGTGTCCCAGCTGTTGCAGGCCAAGATTCATAGTGTCCGCCAAAACATATATTTTGTTCTGGGGTGAAATTCAATTGCCAAAATAGCAATACAATAAATCAGTGGTTTCAGCTGTGGCGGGCAAAATATAATAGTGTCCGCCAAAACATATATTTTGTTCTGGGGTGAAATTCAATTGCCAACATAGCAATACCATAAATCAGTGGTTTCAGCTGTGGCTGGCAAGATATATTAGTGTCCGCCAAAACATATATTTTGTTCTGGGGTGAAATTCAATTGCCAAAATAGCAATACCCTGAATCTGGTGTCCCAGCTGTTGCAGGCCAAGATTCATAGTGTCCGCCAAAACATTTATTTTGTTCTGGGGTGAAATTCAATTGCCAAAATAGCAATACCATAAATTGTGGTTTCAGCTGTGGCTGGAAAAATATAATAGTGTCCGCCAAAACATATATTTTGTTTTGGGGTGAAATTCAATTGCCAAAATAGCAATACCCTGAATCTGGTGTCCCAGCTGTTGCAGGCCAAGTTTCATAGTGTCCGCCAAAACATATATTTTGTTCTGGGGTTAAATTCAATTGCCAAAATAGCAATACCCTGAATCTGGTGTTTGAGCTGTTGCAGGCCAATTGTAAATCTGTCCATAAAAGGATACCTTTCATCCAGGGCCTAAATACTAGCCCTAAAAGAGATATTCCCCTAAATCAGTGGTTACTGCTGTGCCTGGATTAGTATAATACGCTACATAAATAAATAGGCAGATAGTGTTAGGTGCCTGTAAAAAAAGGCCTGAATTTGAAATCAATACATTGGGCCAAATATTTTTTTCCTTATTGTGGTGCTTGGTGAACGGTAACAATGAGTAAAACATCTAGTAAGAGACGCGGACGCGGTCGTAGTGGTGTTAGTGTTCCCTCTTGTGCTGGGAGAGGACGTGGCCATTCTGCCACAGCCACACGTCCTAGTGAACCAACTACCTCAGGTTCCAGTACCCGCCAGAATTTACAGCGATATTTGGTGGGGCCCAATGCCGTTCTAAGGATGGTAAGGCCTGAGCAGGTACAGGCGCTAGTCAATTGGGTGGCCGACAGTGGATCCAGCATGTTCACAACATTATCTCCCACCCAGTCTTCTGCAGAAAGCGCACAAGTGGCACCTGAAAACCAAGCCCATCAGTCTGTCACATCACTCCCATGCATATCAGGGAAACTGTCTGAGCCTCAAGTTATGCAGCAGTCTCTTATGCTGTTTGAAGACTCTGCTGGCAGGGTTTCCCAAGGAAATCCACCAAGCACTTCCCCAGTGGTGGAAGACATAGAATGCACGGATGCACAACCACTGATGTTTCCTGATGATGAGGACATGGGAATACCACCTCATCGGAGTCCGCACGTCTCTGATGATGACAAAACACAGGTGCCAACTGCTGTGTCTTTCTGCAGTGTGCAGACCGAACAGGAGGTCAAGGAGGAAGACTGTGTGGAAGACGATGCAGGGGACGATGAGGTCCTAGACCCCACATGGAATGAAGGTCGTGCCACTGACTTTCATAGTTCAGAGGAAGAGGCAGTGGTGAGACCGAGCCAACAGCGTAGCAAAAAAGAGAGCAGGGGGCAAAAGCAGAACAGCCGCCTCCAAGAGAGTTCGCCTGCTACTGGCCACCGCCACCAGGGACCGAGCACCCCAAAGGCAGCTTCAAGGAGTTCCCTGGCATGGCACTTCTTTAAACAATGTGCTGACATTAAGACCCGAGTGGTTTGCACGCTGTGCCATAAGAGCCTGAAGCGAGGCATTAACGTTCTAAACCTTAGCACAACCTGCATGACCAGGCATCTACATGCAAAGCATGAACTGCAGTGGAGTAAACACCTTAAAAGCAAGGAACTTACTTTGGCTCCCCCTGCTCCCTCTTCTGCTGCTGCCTTGGCCTCTTGCTCCGCCTCGGGAGGAACGTTGGCACCTGCCGCCCACCAAACAGAGCATGTGCCACCGACAACACCACCTGCGTCACCAAGTATCTCCACCATGTCACACGGCAGCGATCATCTCTCCATCTCACAAATCTTGGAGAGAAAGCGTAAATTCCCAACCAGCCACCCTTGAGCCCTGGGCCTGAATGCCAGCATTTCTAAACTACTGGCCTTTGAAATGCTGTCATTCAGGATGGTGGACACAGACAGCTTCAAACAGCTGATGTCCATGGCTGTCCCACAGTATGTTGTTCCCAGCCACCACTACTTCTCCAAGACAGCCGTGCCTTCCCTGCACAACAAAGTATCCGATAAAATCAATTGTGCATTGCGCAAAGCCATCTGTGGCAAGGTCCACCTAACCACAGATATGTGGACCAGTAAGCACGGCCAGGGATGCTATATCTCCCTAACTGCACACTGGGTAAATTTAGTGGCGGCTGGGCCACAGGCGGAGAGTTCCTTGGCGCACGTCCTTCCGCCGCCAAGGATCGCAGGGCATCATTCTTTGCCTCCTGAAGCCTCCTCCTCCTACTCGGCTTCCTCCTCCTCTTCTTCCACCAGCTCATCCAGTCAGCCACACACCTTCACCACCAACATCAGCACAGCCCGGGGTAAACGTCAGCAGGCCATTCTGAAACTCATATGTTTGGGGGACAGGCCCCACACCGCGCAGGAGTTGTGGCGGGGTATTGAACAACAGACCGACGAGTGGTTTCTGCCGGTGGGCCTCAAGCCCGGCCTGGTGGTGTGTGATAATGGGCGAAATCTCGTCGCAGCTCTGGGTCTAGCCGGTTTGACGCACATCCGTTGCCTGGCGCATGTGCTGAATTTGGTGGTGCAGAAGTTCATTCACAACTTCCCCGACATGTCAGAGCTGCTGTATAAAGTGAGGGCCGTCTGTGCGCGCTTCTGGCGTTCACATCCTGCCGCTGCTCGCCTGTCTGCGCTACAGCGGTACTTCGGCCTTCCCGCTCACCGCCTCATATGCGATGTGCCCACCAGGTGGAACTCCACCTTGCACATGTTGGAGAGACCGTGCGATCAGCAGCAGGCCATAGTGGAGTTTCAGCTGCAGCACGCACGCGTCAGTCGCACTGCGGAACAGCACCACTTCACCACCAATGATTGGGCCTCCATGCGAGACCTGTGTGCCCTGTTGCGCTGTTTCGAGTACTCCACCAACATGGCCACTGGCGATGACACCGTTATCAGCATTACAATACCACTTCTATGTCTCCTTGAGAAAACACTTAGGGCGATGATAGAAGAGGAGGTGGCCCAGGAGGAGGAGGAGGATGAGGGGTCATTTTTAGCACTTTCAGGCCAGTCTGTTAGAAGTGGCTCAGAGGGAGGTTTTTTGCAACAGCAGAGGCCAGGTACAAATGTGGCCAGCCAGGGCCCACTACTGGAGGACAAGAAGGTTGAGGAGGAGGTGAAGGAGGATGATGAAGCAGGTTCACAGCGGGGTGGCACCCGACACAGCTCAGGACCATCACTGGTGCGTGGCTGGGGGGATACGGAGGACGATGACAATACGCCTCCCACAGAGGACAGCTTGTCCTTACCTCTGGTGAGCCTGGCACACATGAGCGACTACATGCTGCAGTGCCTGCGCAACGACAGCAGAGTTGCCCAGCTTTTAACGTGTGCCGACTATTCGGTTGCCACCCTGCTTGATCCCCCGGTACAAAGACAATGTGTCCACCTTACTTCCTGCACTGGAGCGTTATTGGAAGATGCGCGAGTACAAGCGCACGCTGGTAGACACGCTCCTGAGAGCATTCCCAAATGTCACAGGGGAACAGGTGGAAGCCCAAGGCGAAGGCAGAGGAGGAGCAAGAGGTCGTCAACGCAGCTGTGTCACGGCCAGCTCCTCTGAGGGCAGGGTTAGAATGGCAGAAATGTGGAAAAGTTTTGTCTCCACGCCACAGCTAACTGCACCACCACCTGATACGGAGCGTGTTAGCAGGAGGCAGCATTTCACTAACATGGTTGAACAGTACGTCTGCACACCCCTCCACGTACTGACTGATGGTTCGGCCCCATTCAACTTCTGGGACTCCAAATTGTCCACGTGGCCAGAGTTAGCATTTTATGCCTTGGAGGTGCTGGCCTGCCCGGCGGCCAGCGTTTTGTCTGAACGTGTATTCAGCACGGCAGGGGGCGTCATTACTGACAAACGCAGCCGCCTGTCCACAGCCAACGTGGACAAGCTGACGTTCATAAAAATGAACCAGGCATGGATCCCACAGGACCTGTGACTCCCTTGTGCAGAATAGACATTTATAACTGCCTCCCCCTTAACCATGTATTCTTGTACTCCGGGGCACTTCTTTATTGAATCCTCATTTTTTAACTTTACCATGATCTTGAGGTGCAACCCAAAGTTGAATGAACCTCTCCTCTGTCTGGGTGGTGGGGCCAAAATAACTGAGAGTGGCCTTCTCCGGTGGTGGTTGATAGGACGCATGATTCCTTGCTGTGGGACCTCTCTCCTCTGTCTGGGTGCTGGGCCGAAATAACTGAGAGTGGCCTTCTCCGGTGGTGGTTGATATGACGCATGATTCCTTGCTGTGGGACCTCTCTCCTCTGTCAGGGTGCTGGGCCAAAATAACTGAGAGTGGCCTTCTCCGGTGTTGGTTTGTATGACGCATGATTCCTTGCTGTGCGACCTCTCTCCTCTGTCTGGGTGCTGGGCCGAAATAACTGAAAGTGGCCTTCTCCGGTGGTGGGTGATATGACGCATGACTCCATGCTATGGGACCTCTCTCCTCTGTCTGGGTGCTGGGCCGAAATAACTGAAAGTGGCCTTCTCCGGTGGTGGTTGATATGACGCATGATTCCTTGCTGTGCGACCTCTCTCCTCTGTCTGGGTGCTGGGGCCAAAATAACTGAGTGGCCTTCTCCAGTGGTGGGTGATATGACGCATGATTCCTTCCTGTGGGACATCTCTCCACTGTCTGGGTGCTGGGGCCGAAATAACTGAGTGGCCTTCTCCAGTGGTGGGTGATATGACGCATAATTCCTTGCTGTGGGACCTCTCTCCTCTGTCTGGGTGCTGGGGCCAAAATAACTGAAAGTGGCCTTCTCCAGTGTTATTTATTTTATTTTATTTTAATTAATTTCCCTATCCACATTTTTTTTCCCGGGATTTACCTACATTTTGCTGCCTTTGGCAGCCCTCTAGCCCGTTCCTGGACTATTTTACAGCCTTTCTAGTGCCTAAAAGTTCGTGTCCCCATTGACTTCAATGGGGTTCGGGTTCGGGATAAAGTTCGGGTCGAGTTCGGATCCCGAACCCAAACATTTTCGGGAAGTTCGGCTGATCTTCCCGAAACTGAACTTCCAGGTGTTCCGAAACACTCCGAAACAGCCTGTATATCACATAAAGGAGGGCCTCATTCACATTGTGGTACAATTGCTCAGGTAGTGGGACTCCTACACTCATAAAGCCTATGCACTAAGTTAACCACCTCAGCCCCCCTAGCTTAAACACCCTTAATGACCAGGCCACTTTTTACAATTTTGCACTACACTACTTTCACCGTTTGTTGCTCCGTCATGCAACTTACCACCCAAATGAATTTTACGTCCTTTCCTTCTCACTAATAGAGCTTTCATTTGGTGGTATTTGATTGTTGCTGACATTTTTACTTTTTTTGCTATTAACAAATTTGACGACATTTTTGCAAAAAAATGACATTTTTCACTTTCTGTTGTAAATTTTTTTTTAAAAAAACTACATTTCTATATATATATATATATTGTTCTACATGTCTTTGATAAAAAAAAAAAATCCAATAAGTGTATATTTATTGGTTTGGGTAAAAGTTATAGTGTTTACAAACTATGGTACAAAAAAGTGAATTTCCGCATTTTGAAGAAGCTCTGACTTTCTGAGCACCTGTCATGTTTCTTGAGGTGCTAGAATGCCAGGATAGTATAAATACCCCCAAATGACACCATTTTAGAAAGAAGACACCCCAAAGTATTCGCTGAAGGGCATGGTGAGTTCATGTATCATTTCATTTTTTTCACAAGTTAGAGGAAAAAGACACTTTCTGCGGAAAAAAATAATAATAAAGTTTCCATTTCTGCTAACTTCTGGCAAATAAAAAAAAAAAATCTCAGACGGACTCACTATGCCCCTCAGTGAATACCTTGGGGTGTCTACTTTCCAAAATGGGGTCATTTGTGGGGTGTGTTTACTGTTCTGGCATTTTGGGTGGGGCTAAAATGTGAGCAGCCGTGTAAAACCTAAAGGTACTCGTTAGAATTTGGGCCCCTTTGTGCACCCAGGCTACAAAAAAGTGGCACACATGTGGTATTGCCATACTCAGGAGAAGTAGGGCAATGTGTTCTGGGGTGTATTTTTACATATACCCATGTTGGGTGAGATAAATATCTCAGCAAATTGACAACTTTGAATAAAAATTTTTAAAAAGTTGTATTTTACAACGATATTTCTCACACACAGTATGGATATATAAAAATACACCAAAAAAATCATTGCCCTACTTCTCCTGAGTACGGAGATTCTACATGTGTGACACTTTTTTGCAGCCAAGATGCGCAAAGGGGCCCAAATTCCCATGAGTACCTTTAGGATTTCACAGGGCATTTTTACGCATTTGGATTCTCACGCTTTAGGACCCCTAAATTGCCAGGGCAGTATAAATACCCCACAAGTGACCCCATTTTGGAAAGAAGACACCCCAAGGTATTCCGTGAGGGGCATGGCGAGTTCACAGAAAAAATATTTTGGCACAGTGGCACAAGTTAGCGGAAATTGATATATATATATATTTTTTTACAAAGTCTCATATTCCACTAACTTGTGACAAAAAATAAAATTTTACATGAACTCACCATACCCCTCACGGAATACCTTGGGGTGTCTTCTTTCTAAAATGGGGTCACATGTGAGGTGTTTGTACTGCTCTGGCATTTGAGGGTCTCTGCAATCATTACACGTATGGCCAGCATTAGGAGTTTCTGCTATTCTCCTTACATTGAGCATACGGGTAATGAGATTGTTTTTTTTCCGTTCAGCCTCTGGGCTGAACGAAAAAAAAAAAAAAAAATGAACGGCACAGATTTTTTCATTCGCATCGATCAATGTGGATGAAAAAATCTCTGCCAAAATCAGTGACTGCGGTGCGGTGGGCTGGGCGCTAACTACCTAACAAGTAGCTAACTAACTGGCGGTGATAAGGGACCCTTATGCCCCATTCACACGTCCGCAATTTGGTTTGAGGAACAGAATTGCGGACCCATTCATTTTTATGGGGACAGACTTTGTCCCGCTCAGATCCGCGCTTCCGGGTCTGCACTTCCGTTCTGCAAAAATATAGAACATGTCCTATTCTTGTCCGCAATTGGCAATGTGCGGATCTGCAAAATGCGGAAAACACATTGCCGGTGTCCGTGTCTTGAGGATCTGCGGATCCGTGGATCAGATCTGCAAAACACATATGGACGTCTGAATGGAGCCTTACAAGGGGTGTGATCAATGACAGGGGGGTGATCAGGGAATCTAGATGGGGTGATCAAGGGGTTAACAAGGAGTTAATAAGTGGGGGGGGGGGTTAGTGTAGTGTTTGGTGCAACTTTACATAGCTACCTGGTCCTCTGGTGGTCGATCCCAGCAAATGGGACCACCAGAGGACCAGGTAGCAGGTATATCAGACGCTGTTAACAAAACAACGTCTGATATACTTGTTTGATGCAAATTATTTCACATCTACAGCCTGCCAGCGATTAATCATCGCTGGCAGGCTGCAGTACAAGTTGTGAGACGCGTGGCACTGAGAACGCGCGCGTTCACAGGATGTCTCGCGTCTTGCGAGATGACGCGCCGATGTGTCGAGTCAGAACTACAGGACCGCCCACCGGATGCATCCGTGTGTTATGCAGTCCTGTAGTGGTTAAAGGGCTGCCAAAAATGTCAAGGAACCGCCACTACAATACACCTTTTATTACATATAAAGGAGGGCATCATTCACACCCTTGAAAAATTATGATTGGTGGCCTGCTGCTGACTCTCAAAAACATTTGGAGCATGGACCTGCTGGGGACCCGCTACAACTTTAGTGGCGAGGGCCTGCTGGTAAGCTGATGCTCCAAAACATTATATGCGAGTGCCTGCTGGTGAGCTTACGCTCTAAAACATTATATGTGAGGTTCCTGCAGGTGAGCTGACGCTCTAAAACATTATATGCAGGTGCATGCTGTTTAGCTGACCCTATAAAAAAATTTTAGTTGACGGCCTGCAGTTGAGCTGACCCTATAAAATAAATTTGAGTTGAGGGCCTGCAGTAGAACTGACCCTATAAAAAAAATTGAGTAGACGGAATATATACAGTCTAGATGAGCAGGAGGAGGAGAAAACAAGATTCAAACATATACTCTTTTTTGTGGTGGAAAAGGTGCATGGGAATACACTACAGTAGATTGAGTACATTATAAATGATAGATTGAAATTACCTTTATGTTCATCATCAGCTCAGCTCTCCTCTGGTGGATTTGAGAAGTCAGGGGCAATCCAGGTCTTGTTCATTTTTATCTGAGTCAACCTCTCAGCATTGCCAGTGCACAAGCTGATACGCTTATCTGTTATAATGCCACCAGCAGCACTAAATACACATTTAGACAAAATGCTGGCGGCAGGGCAGGCCAGCACCTCAAATGTGTAGGGCGCAAGTTCGTGCCAAATGTCCAGCTTGGACGTCCAGTAGTTGTAAGACACTGAGGGATCATTTAGGATGCTGACACGATCTGCTATGTATTCCTTCACCATCTTCCAAAACTTTTCCCTCCTTGTAGTACTAGGCCGCACTTTGGGGTGAGGTTGCTGGCGAGGTGTCATGAAAGTGTCCAATGCCTTGGAGAGTGTTGCCCTGCTTTTGTTGGAACTGCTGTGTGTTCCCCTTGTCTCCCTTCCTCGGTTGCCTAAGGAAGTACGGACTCTGCTGGTTGCGTTGTCAGATTTTGAAAATTTTGGAGCAATCTCTCAACAAGTACCTTCTGGTATTGCACCGTTTTACTTGTCCTCTCCACCACAGGAATGAGAAGTTCTCTCTGTAGCAGGGGTCAAGAAGGGTTAACACCCAGTATTCTGTGTTATCTAAAATGCGTATAAAATGAGGATCGCAGGAAAGACAGCCTAACATGAAGTCAGCCATGTGTGCCAGAGTACCAACAGGCAAGATGTCAATGTCGACATCAGGATGACCTTCCATCTGCTCATCCTCCCCCTCCCTTCTGCCCATCCACTCCTCCTGGTTATGCTCATAATAGCGTTATCGCCACTAACCATCTGTGTAGATTCATCAACGTTTTATAAAACCTCACAGAGGTCTGACATCAATGCCCACTCCTGGCTTGTGAATAGTGGCAGTTGACTCGAAAGGAGACGACCATGTTGTAGCTGGTATTCTACAACTGCCCTCTGCTGCTTACAAAGCCTGGCCAACATGTACAACGTAGAGTTCCAGCGCATGCTCACGTTGCACAACAGTTGGTGGGCTGGAAGTCGCAAGCCCTGCTGCAGCGTTGACATACTGGCTGAAGCTGTGGATGACTTGTCAAATGGGCACACACGCGGCGCGCCTTCACTAGTAGCTCTTGCAACTTGGGGTAGGTTTTGATAAACTGCTGAACCACTAAGTTTAAGATGTGGGCTAGGCATGGATGTGTGTCAGGTTGCTGAGCTCCAAAACTGCTACCAAGTTATGGCCATTGTCAGACACAACCATGACTGGTTGTAGGTTGAGTGGTGAGAGCAACAGCTCGATCTGGTCCCTTATACCCTGCCACATATCTGTGGCGGTGTGCGGTTTGTCTTCTAAGCAGACCAGCTTCAGCACGTCCTATTGACACTTACAAACAGCAGTGCTAAACTGCTTCCAGCTAGCGACTGATGGCTGACTGCTGCTGGAGGTGGAAGTGGAGGAGGAGGATAAGTGGGGGTTGGAGCCAGTGACATAGCTGCTGGAGGAGACCCTGGCAGACATAGGGCCTGCAATTCTGGGCGTGGGTAGCACCTGTGCCATCCCAGGGTATGACTCACTCCCGGCCTCCACAATTGAAACCCAGTGTGCAGTCAGGGAAATGTAGCGTCCCTGGCCACCAGCACTTGTCCATGTGTCCGTAGTGAAGTGGATGTTCCCCGGAAGTGCGTTGGTTAGAGCAGGGGTGATGTTCTGGGACACATGCTGGTGTAAGCAGGTCACGGCACACCGTGAAAAAAAAAGTGGAGGCTGGGGACTGCGTACCGAGGGATGGCCGTTGGCATCAGGCTGCGGAAGGCCTCAGTGTCCACAAGCCAAAACGACAATATTTCAAGGGCCAGTAATTTCGAAAGTTGCGTATTTTGTGCTATGGCTTGTGGGTAGGTAGGTATTTGCGATTGCGTTTAAATACCTTTTTATGAGACATTTGGACGTTGCGCTGGGACAGAGAAATGGATGTTGTTGCTGACAGTTCCAGGTGCAGGGCGAGGGGCATCTTAGCCTATGCCTTCGACAGGGGATTGGCCTGTTGTGCGTAACACAAGGGAAGCGGTGGCAGTGGTGTGACCGGCAGACCCTGATGGTGGACCCAGGCATCCAGCCCACTTATCAGAAACCCACAAAATATGGACACTATATTAGGCCCAGATTATTGATATTTGTAATACAGAAACTGTTTGCAGATGTTCTACAGTATTCGTTAAAGAACACCACAGATTATGGACACTAGATGTGCCTCAGATTATTAAAGACACAGTCTACGGATGATTTACAGTATATGTCACTAATAGGTATATAATAAAAATATCTTTCTTCTGTCCAACACACAGACAGTAGTCCTTAAAAGGACTTTGGGGTCATTGAAAACCTTTGGGTAGTAAAAACAGCAAATGTCTCTCCCTGCACTATCTGTCCCTTCCGAAGCACTGTCCCTGAGAGTGCAGGAGGTAAATAGCTTGCTGCTCTTAAACACACACACACAAAATAGTCCTTGGGTTTTGGAAAAGCTTTCTCTGAATAAAAGCTGTGAAAATCGCTCCCTACACTGTCTTTCCCTTGCTATGCTCTGCTCTCCCTGTCTACGTCTGTGCCGATGACGCGTTCTGGCCAGCCAATCGCTGTAATGCCAGCAGCCAACATGGCTACTTGCATTACAGTGAAGGCAGTACTTACCTGCACCTTTATTGGCTGCTTAAAACCCGTGAAACGTGCGGGGTGGAGAATCAAGCATTTCGCTCGAGCACATGCGGTACTCGGCCAAGTACCATCATGTGCCGAGCATAGTGATGCTCGAGTCGAACAGATATTTGGCCGAGCAAGCTCGCTCATCGCTATGGGCCACCACATCGGAGCCACGGTTCTCCCAAGCCACTGTATGGCGATGTTGCATATGTTGACGCAGGGCCATAGTGCTAACATTGGCACCATGGCCATTCTCCAGCTTCTGCCCACATATGTGACATATGGCCACGTTCACCTCCTCTGTTGCTTTGAAAAAAACAGCCACACTGCCAAGTAGGTGATTTTCCCCCCAACAGTCCACACTGACTGATTACTACTGCCGCTTCCTCCTTGAACCCCTGCACCACTACTTCCCGGGCAGGTAGGCTGCTGCGAAGCAGGTCGTCTACACTGGGCACGTTTGGCTCCTAACCTCCCACTGCTGCCACCCTGCTGACTTCCAGCCATGCTAACACCTTGCTGGCTCCGCCATTGCCTCACGGGCAAGCTGACACCCTCTTCTCCTGATGATGATGATGATGATGAAACCCCTTCTACACCCGGCTCCCAAGTGCGATCAGCTTCATCATCATCGATACCTGTCTGCACATCGCTTATGTACTCCTCAACCACTTGCAGCACAAGCTACTGTGCCACTCTCCTCATCTCTACTTGCCCGACTAGCAGAGGAAGCTACGGATGTCCCTACAGATCTTGGCTGGGCAGTAGCTGCTGACTGTCCTTTAGTAGCTGTTCCTTGCTGAAAAGTGGAGCAGAGCCTACAGCATATACTTCTTCTCGTGGTGAGGGAACAGAAAAGGACATAGGAAGGTTGAGGACAGGTGAGGGCACAGGGCCTGCTCCTGGGCCATGCCAACTACGGGTTGTGTCTGACGAACCCACCGACTGTTGGCTGGGGGTGTCTGATGTCACTTGGGATAACGTGGATGACCAAGTTAATCATTCAAGAACCACTAGATTGCTGGTCAAGACACGACCGGTAGATGACACTGAGAGCACAGGCCTCTTGCTGTGACTACTGCTGCCACGACCCCTTACTCTGCTGCGACCTCTGCTTGCGCCAGAAACATTCATGCGTTTGCCACTCATCTATGCATGGCCTGGCATTTCTCTGCCTGACATACTTGTAGCCGAACTAAACAAATGAAACGGAGAATTAAAACACCCCTAAAAGCAAAGATCATATTTTTCTTTTTGTACTAAAACAGTCCACTAAATTATTTCTGTGCAAATAATAGCAAACGTGAACTAAGTATATATTTATCGTATTGTACTGAAATAGACCACTAAATTATTTCTGCACAAATACAAGCAAACTAGTGTTGAGCGCGAATATTCAAATCACAAATTTTAATTGCGGATATCGTCACTTAGAGAATTTGCGAATATTTAGAATATGGTGTTGATCGCAAATATTTTAATCACAAATTTATCACAAATTTATCGTGAATTTTTATTGCAAATTTATCGTGAATATAGGCACTTAACCACATCCCTAGCAACCAATAGGCAAGTTGCCTACTCCTTAGTGTTGATTGTGAATATTCAAATTTGCTAATTTTTATAGTGAATATACTATATTGCCGATTTTCGCAATCAAGTAAATAATGACTGGAGATTACAAATTCTCGAATTTGCGAATTTATGGTAAATATTTGGACAAAAATTTGCGAAGTATCTCATCACTAAAGCAAACATGAACCGAGTATTTTTTTCTCGTATTGGACTAAAACAGACCACTTAATGATTTCAGAGTAGAAAACAGAAAACGTAAACTGCGTATATTTTTCTCTTTTTCTACTGAAATATGGCAATAATTGCTTTTAGCGCAAATAACACCAAATGTGAACTGCGTCTATTTTTCTTGTATTGTAGTGAAATATTGCAATAACCGCTTTTAGCACAAACACCAAATGTGAACTGCGTCTATTTTTCTCGTATTGTAATGAAATACGGCAATAAAAGCTTTCAGCGCAAATAATACCAAATGTAAACTGAGTCTATTTTTCTCGTATTGTAATGAAATATGACAAGAGACACTTTTAGCGCAAATAATAGCAAATATGAACTTAGTCTATTTTCTCTTTTTCTCTAGAAATATGGCAATAAATGCTTTTAGTGCAAATAACAGCAAATATGAACTGTCTATTTTTCTGGTACGGTAGTGAAATATGACAAGAAACGCTTTTAGTGTAAATAACAGCAAATATGAACATAGTCTATTTTTCTCTTTTTCTGTAGAAATATGGCAATAAAAGCTTTTAGCGCAAATAACAACAAACGTGACCTGCGTAAATATTTATCGTAGGCCACTAAATGATATCAATGCAGTTAACACCAAAAGTGACATGCGCATATATTTATCTTTTTCCACAGAGAAAAGCCACTTAAGGCTTTTCAACATAGCACTTGCACCCCAATAACTAATTGCTGGAATGACAGAGCTGTATTATGAGACTGTCTGGATCCCCAAGTAATGTTTCCCTGCACTTGTAAATTCCTTTTTTTCACAATGAGGATTTTCCTATGACTCTCCCTAGCATCTGCACACGTGTCTCCCTGCCTGTGAAATGATTTCTCTCACTATCATTTCCCTGCACTAGTAAATCACTTATTTTATTCCTTTTTTTTTAACAATTTGTTTTTCTTTCACTCTCCCTAGCGCCTGCATACAAGTCTGTCCCTAAACAAAGTACGATAGTGAATGACAGAATCTAAGATGGCCGCCATATTTATAGGGCTGTGACATCACCAGGCTGCCTGGCTGCAAATTGGCTAAATGCATGGCATTATGGGTTATCCCGCCTTCCCAGAGTTCTTTGCCCCATGTCCTCACACGTTTATCCACCATTTTAGCCGCTATTGTAGCCAGGTAGCCACCATGTTAGGAAAAAATTGAGATTTGTTACCACGAAGCGTGAGTAAATTTGCATTCTTTTAGAATCAAATTTTTTCTTAAATTCGGAATCAATTAGACTTCGTCAGCTTCGAATCGTTCATCTCTAGTGGCAAAGTAACAAGGTCTATCGGCACGATACAAGGTCAGAGGTAGGCGGCAGTCAAGCAGAGTCTGCTAAATAATATCAAAGGTCGGGTCCGCAGAAATGACAAGAAACAGAAACACCTTCGCTCAAGACAAGGACTAGACTAAGCAAGGAACCTAATTAATCAGGCGACTTCCTGTAGTAGTAGGCTACAAACCATCTATAGGCTGGGAAAGATATAGGATGTGCGCGTGTTGCCTTACAAAAGGAGGAGAGACATGCGCTTGCACACCCCATATACACTGTAGAACTCTGAGTCAGAGCAGAAACTCCACTCAGAGTAAGAAGTAGGATGCCAGGAACTAAATAGCTGTGCCCATGCCGGCAGGGGAAGGAAGTGTCGGCACGGAGCACTGATAGCATAGCTAAAATACCTGCTGCCTTGCACAGTGTAACATAGTAACATAGTAACATAGTATATAAGGCCGAAAAAAGACATTTATCCATCCAGTTCGACCTGTTTCCTGTGTGAGGCGGCAAAAGGGAATGAGGAAGCCCAGCGCCCGTGCCTGCATGTGGAGACAGAGGTGCAGGCATGGTGTGATTGGTTTACACCCTGCCAACAATATGCAGAGTAAATGTGGGATCGTTTGGTCAACTTTCACTCTACATCGGGCCATGCGCTTTAAAAGAGTGCTACTTATTACAGGCTCAGTATCAGCACTGTGTAATATGAACCTTACACATACATGCCATTCTATCTCTTCATTTCATTCCTAAATCTCATGGCAGCCACCTCATTTGGCAAAGTGGAGTTAGTGGACCACCATATTCCTAATAGGCAGTGGTCCAATGTATAGGTCATAAATGTCTAGGTAGGGGATTTTTATTTTTTTTTAGCATATTTGTATTTCTATATGTATCTTCTTTCATGGAAATGCTATATCTATTTTTAAACATTAGTAAAAAAAAAAAATGAAGTAATTGAACAAAAAGGTACATATGAAGAAACATTTAGAGATAATTATCACCTCCTAAATAAACTAATGCCATTTACATAGAAATAGCTGAAAAGCTTAGCTTATGGCTATGATGATTTCATGGAAATAATGCTTAGTAATCCTTTGGATATGCTTGCATAAACTATAGCATATTACATCAATGCTCTAAAAATATACATGTTGAAATTAAATCTAGTGCTGCAATGAAAAATATTACAAAAAAGTTGAGGATGATATCCTTAACTACTTGAAACATATATTATTTATTCTGCTTTATGAACAGTATATATTCTGTATACAGCAGGGATCAGCAACCTCCACAACTTCAGCTGTTCTGAAACTACAACTCCCAGAATCCTCTTTTCACTTCTATGGGAGTTACAAGAACAGCTGAGTAAATGTGCATGCTGGGAGTTGTAGTTTCACAACAGTTGGAGTGCCGAACATTTCTGATCCCTGGTATACAGAATGTTTATAGTTATAAAATGAAAATTACGTACTTTCTTCGTAAAGAATAACTGTTTTCTTTAACTGACCCAGCTATTTTGCAAAATCTTGTATTAAACAGCTACAGTGCTAAATCTGTTCAATACAGAGCAAAAGTAGTTCTGATATCAATAATAACCCAGATCTCCCTGGCCCCCTGCCACAGATATAATATATTGAGAGCTGGGTGCTTATGAATATCATGATTTATTGGTTTGTACTGTGAACTGAATAGCTCCAGTAATAGAGCTGCTCAATAAATTTTTTTTGCAAAGCAGCGGAGTCAATTAAAGAAAGGGCCCAAGGATTGCTAAGGGGATCTGTTACTAGTATCTGCTGCCCTTAGGGCAGCAAAAACCTAGTGACAGATTCCCTTTAAGGGCTCATGCACACGACCATATTTTCTTTATGCTTCCGTTCAGGTTTTTTTGCGGACCGTATGCGGAACCATTCACATCAATGGGGCTGTAGAATATACAGACGTTACTCCATGTGCATTCCGTTTCCGTTTGTCCATATGGCTGTTCTGCAAAAAAGTAGTGCATGTCCTATTATTGTCCGCAAATCACGGTCTGAGGCCCCATTCAAGTCAATGGGTCCGCAAAAAATATGGAGCGCACAAGGAAGACATCCGTATGTCATCCGTATTTCATCCGTATTTTGTGGATCCATACTGTAGAAGAGCTATGCCCAGCACATATTGCTCATGTGTTTGGTGATTAATAAGTTACTGTTTCAGTAAACAGATCAAACGGATAAAATACGGAAACAACAGATATGTTTTGTGCAATAACAGAACAAAAGAGGACTTAAATTAGAGGGAAAAAACTCAGATACTGAATAACGGATCCGTGAAAAACGGACTGCAAAACAGCAACAGTTGTGTGCATGAGCCCTAAATTTCAGCTTTTTCAATGATGTTTTACAGACCTGTGTTCAGTGAATATTTGTGTTCCAACTTTTTGGTTTTGGATTTTCTTACTCTTCTTTGTCCATAGCCAGGAAAAGAATTAATTGGAAAAAAAAAATGTGTAAGGCCTCTTTCACACGGGCGTCACGTTTGACGCCCGGATAAGAGGCGGGTGCGTTGCGGGAAAATGTGCGATTTTTCCGCATGAGTGCAAAGCGTTTTGCACTCGCGTAGGAAAAATTGGCATGTTTGGTACCCAGACCCGAACCCGGACTTCATCACTGAAGTTCGGGTTTGGGTTGAGTATTCTGTAGATTTTATTATTTTCCCTTATAACATGGTTAGAAGGGAAAAAAATAACATTCTCAGTACAGAATGCTTAGTAAAATGTGGATGGAGGGGTTAAAAATAAAAAAATTAACTCACCTTATCCACTTGATCGCATAGTTGCCGATCTCTTCTGTCTTCTTCAAGCATTAGCTGCCAAGCTCATCACATGGTCCAATCACATGGTCCATTGCCATGGTGATGGACCATGTGATTGGACCATGTGATGTGACGTTACCACAGGTACTTTAGATGGATCACTACGCGATCAAGTGGATAAGGTGAGTTAATTTATTGTTTTTTAACCCCTCCATTCACATTTTACTAAGCATTCTGTATTGAGAATTCTATTATTTTCCCTTATAACCATGTTATGAGGGAAAATAATAAAGATCAGGTCCTGTCTCTTAGTAACCTTGCGGGGAAATTGCACTGCATCCGCACTTGCTTGCGGATGCTTGCGATTTTCCCGCAGCTCCATTCACTTCTATGGGGCCTACGTTGCGTTAAAAAAAAAGCACAAAATAGAGCATGCTGTGATTTTCACGCAATGCAGAAGTGATGCGTGAAAATCACTGCTCATGTGCATAGTCCCATAGAAATGAATGGGTCCGGATTCAGTGCGGGTGCAATGTGTTCACCTCACGCATTGCACCTGCGTGGAAATCATGCCCGTGTGAAAGGGGCCTAAGAATGGATTGATAGAGAATGAGGAAGTTCATGTCATTTATAGTAGCTTTAGGGGTTCTATATTTTTCAAACCAGCACCTGAATCTGATTACTTTTGTAATTGCATGTAATTAAAACATTTTATATAGGCAGTGAGCTATTCAATAAAATATATTTGTATGGTGCCACCTGTTGTTTTATTCTGCTATTTCTTGTCCGCCTTAGGGCTTATGCACATGACCATATGTATTTTGCGGTACGCAAAAAACGGATCCGCAAAAGATGCGGATAACATCCGTGTGCATTCCGTATCTTGGGAACGGAACAGCTTGCCCCTAATAGAACAGTATTATCATTGTCTGTAATGCGGCCAATAATAGGACATGTTCTATTTTGTAGCGGAAAAAGAAACAGAACGGACATGGAAAGAAAATATGTTTGTGTGCATGAGCCCTTACTGAGCTGTTTCTTGCTTTGTTAGAAAGGTACCGTTATGTACTGTATGATGACTGATCCCAGACAACCCCTTTAAGATAGGTGATAAATATCAGATCCTGAGAATAAGGAAATGAGGTAAAAATCAGTTTTCTTCTTATCAATAATTTAAACTCTTACTTGACCAAAGGTGTTTAACATATACACCATGCTTTCTGTCACTTGTTTCTAATGCTCAGATGGGCTGAACTAGAGGCACTTTTAGTCATTTTTCGGTCAAACGCAGATGTGAAACAAGCTTAAGACTGGGTCCAGTTGTGATGGAATTGCTGTAGGTTAGAAGAGCCTTTTTCTTACCACTAATATGTAGCAATTTAACGCTTTTATGCATTTGGACGTAACTGTATGGCCAAATTGCAAGTGACTTTTTGCACTTGGACGTACAGTCACATCCAATTTGCTTATCAGGCCTGTGACACTATAAAGTTTCACAGCCCCAGAGTGTCTGCTCTTCTGGAGAGCAGAGACACCGGAGAAGCCAGCAAGGGACCAATCAGAGTGGTCCCTTGCTAGCAAGCACTCCGATTGGTTAGTCTCTGCAGACTAATAATTCGGATCACTTCATTGAGAAAAATGGCAGTTTCAGGCTCTGATCGCCACACTGGAGATCACAGCCTTAAATCAGACACAACTGCAACCTTGCCCCCATTGCCCCTGATAAATTTAAGTGCCCCCCACATGTGGCCATTGCCCCCCCCATTGTCCCCCATCACACCCAGATGCCCCTTTCTGCCATGTCCTCTATGACAGCTGTGATGGCGGCAGCTTAGGAACGGAGCCGCTGCCATAAGCAGAGAGTGTCTGCTGTACCTTACAGCTGATACTCTGCTGCTATGGCCAAAATCAGTGTTGGCACCAATAAGGGCTGTTTAACTCCATAGATGCCGTGGTCAGCAGCCACCCGCGGCATCCACGGGGTTGAGTGGGAGGGAGCTCCCTCTCTCTTGCATTGGAATGCTGCTGCTGCGATGGCATTGGCCCAATGGTTGCAATGGCAACCGGACGCCTTACAAAGGCATCCGGGCTGCCATGTACCTAAGGCTGATCAGACCCTGAGGGTCTGATTAGCTTTAGTGTAAGTGTAGCACTGACTATACAGTGCATACCAAAATATGTCTATTGCAGTGCACTGTATAGCCATCAGGCCCACTGAATCTTCAAGATGCAGGTTGGTCTTGATAAATAAATAAAACGTGTAATCTTATTTTTTTTTAAACTAAAAAAGTAAAAAATTAAAAATATATAAAAATATAAATAAAAATTGTCTTTTCTCATATACATTCATTTTTGTCATAAAAAAGGCTACATTGGTGAAAAAATAAAAAAGTTATTGAATTTAGTATATGGTGATTAAAAATATCATTTATTTTTTTACACAACAGTGATTTTATGCTGAAAAAGTAGTAAAGCATAAAAAACTACATAACTTTGGTATTGCCAAATCAACTGTATCAACCCACAGAATAAAATAATCATATAATATTTACCACAAAAATAAAAATAAAAAAACACTGACAGAATTGCCATATTTGCCCACTTAACCTCCTCAAAAAAAGTATAAAAAAGACATATGTACCCCAAAATGATACCAATAAAAACGACAGCCCGTCCCGCAAAAAAAAAAAAAAAAAGTCTCCGCATAGCTATACAAATGTTATGGGCCCTAAACTAATTTCAACAAATTATATATTAGAAAATCCCTATGCCACTTTTACCCTTCTGATTGCTGACGTGTCCCAAACAACGATTTATAACCACGTATTAGGTGCTCAGGAGAAAATGCATAACAAAGTTTGGGGTGCATTTTCTCCAGTTACCCCTTGTTAAAATGAAAAATTTGGGGCTAAAGCAACTTTATACTGGAAATAAAAGTACATTTTTCATTTTCACAGCCATGTGTTTCTAAATTCTATGAAACGCTTGTTGGGTCAAAGCATTCACTTTATCACTAGATTTATTCCATGAAGGAGGTAGTTTCCAAAATGGGATTGGGATTTTCTTTCTAGGGGTACCTCAGGGTCTCTTCAAATGTGACATGGCACCTGAAAATCATTCCAGCAAAATTTGCCCTCCGTTAACAATATGGCATTCCTTTTCCTCTGCACCCCGCCATGTTCCCATAAAGCAGTTTATGACTAGTAATGAGCGGGAGGTGCCATATTCGATTTCACGATATTTCGCAAACATTTGATTGAATATTCGTCATATATTCGTCGACATCAAATATTCGTCATTATTCTATATATTGCGAATGTTACGCAAATTTATATTCGCATCGTGAATTAAACTTAAAGCGGAGTTCCTAATGGTTGTAACTTGTATTGCTAGAATTGACGAAGATAACGTATATCACGAATATAGCACTATATTTCTAATCTTCGTTATATTCTAGCAATACAACCATTAGGAACTCAGCTCTAAGTTTAATCCCGCAATGTGAACATAGACTTGCATTGCGAATTCAACTTAAAGCTGGGTTCCTAATGGTTGTATTGCTAAAATATAACGAATATCACGAATATTCAACCGGAAAGGTGGAGGGGTCTGCCAGTCAAAAACCGGAAAGGTGGAGGGGTCTGCCTCTACGTGAAGTCGTGTCTAAATCCCGTAATTCGAGAATACATCTCTGAGGGACATGAACATGTGGAGTCACTGTGGGTAGAAATACATGGAGCAAAAAACAATAATAAAATACTAATAGGAGTGTATTATAAACCACCTAATATACCAGAGTCCACAGAAAATCTATTACTAAACGAGATAGACGAGGCGGCAAATCATAATGAAGTCGTTATCATGGGGGACTTCAACTACCCAGATATAGACTGGGAAACTGAAAGCTGTACATCCCATAAAGGAAACAGGTTCTGGCAATAGCCAAAGACAATTTCCTTTCCCAACTGGTTCAGGACCCCACTAGAGGGACGGCCATACTGGACTTAGTATTAACCAATAGACCTGATAGAACAACAGATGTGCAGGTTGGGGGACACCTGGGAAATAGTGACTCACAAAGTTATAACCTTCCAATTATCCTTCAAACGAGAGTTTCTAAAGGGAGGAACAAAAATACCAAACTTCAAAAAAGCTAAATTTAGCCAACTAAGCGAGGCCATAGGCCTAACTAACTGGGACAAAGTCCTCAAAAATAAAAATACAACCGTAAAATGGGAGATTTTTAAAAGCATTGTAACATCTAATTGTGAGAGGTACATACCTTATAGGAATAAAAGGCTAAGGAACAATAAGAGACCAATGTGGATAAATGGAACCGTAAAGAAGGCAATAAATGACAAAAAGAAAGCATATAAATCGCTAAAACAGGAGGGGAGTCAGGAAGCACTGATAAACTATAAGGAAAAAAATACACCCCCGTATCCTAAGGGAATCAAGTGATGTCATAGCCAGACCATTATTTCTGATATTTACGGACTCTATAATAACAGGGAATGTTCCACAGGATTGGCGCATAGCAAATGTGGTGCCAATATTCAAAAAGGGTCCAAAAACAGAGCCTGGAAATTATAGGCCGGTAAGTTTAACATCTATTGTTGGTAAACTGGGTTTCTAAGAGATGCTATTTTGGAGTATCTCAATGAAAATAAGCAAATAACGCCATATCAGCATGGCTTCATGAGGGATCGGTCATGCCAAACAAATTTAATCAGTTTCTATGAGGAGGTAAGTTCTAGACTTGACAGCGGCGAATCGATGGATGTCGTGATATCTGGACTTCTCCAAAGCATTGACACCGTACCTCATAAAAGGTTAGTATATAAAATGAGGATGCTCGGACTGGGAGAAAATGTCTGTATGTGGGTAAGTAACTGGCTCAGTAATAGAAAACAGAGGGTGGTTATTAACGGTAGATACTCAGATTGGGTCACTGTAACTAGTGGGGTACCTCAGGGTCAGTATTGGGCCCTATTCTCTTCAATATATTTATTAATGATCTTGTAGAAGGCTTGCACAGTAAAATATCTATTTTTGCAGATGACACTAAACTGTGTAAAGTAATTAACACTGAAGAGGACAGTTTTCTGCTACAAAGGGATCGGGATAGATTGGAGGCTTGGGCAGAAAAATGGCAGATGAGGTTTAACACTGACAAATGTAAAGTTATGCACATGGGAAGGAATAATGCAAGTCACCTGTACATATTAAATGGTAAAACACTCGGTAACACTGACATGGAAAAGGATCTAGGAATTTTAATCAACAGCAAACTAAGCTGTAGAAAAACTGTCAGGCAGCTACTGCCAAGGCCAATGATATAATGGGTTGCATCAAAAGGGGCATAAATGCCCGTGATGAGAACATAGTCCTACCACTTTACAAATCACTAGTCAGACCACACATGGAGTACTGTGTACAGTTCTGGGCTCCTGTGAACAAGGCAGACATAGCAGAGCTGGAGAGGGTTCAGAGGAGGGCAACTAAAGTAATAACTGGAATGAGGGATCTACAGTACCCTGAAAGGTTATCAAAATTAGGGTTATTCACTTTAGAAAAAGACGACTGAGGGGAGATCTAATAACTATGTATAAATATATCAGGGGTCAGTACAGAGATCTGTCCCATCATCTATTTATCCCCAGGACTGTGACTGTGACAGGGGGACATCCTCTGCGTCTGGAGGAAAGAAGGTTTGTACACAAACATAGAAAAGGATTCTTCACTGTAAGAGCAGTGAGACTATGGAACTCTCTGCCTGGAGGAGGTGGTGATGGTGAGTACAATAAAGGAATTCAAGAGGGGACTGGATTTATTTCTGGAGTGTAATAATATTACAGGCTATAGCTACTAGAGAGGGTCGTTGATCCAGGGAGTTATTCTGATTGCCTGATTGGAGTCGGGAAGGAATTTTTTTCCCCTTAGTGAGGAAAATTGGCTTCTGCCTCACAGGGTTTTTGCCTTCCTCTGGATCAACTTGTAGGAAACAGGCCGAACTGGATGGACAAATGTCTTTTTTCGGTCTTATATACTATGTTACTATGTTACTATGTTATAGCACTATATTCTTAATTTTCGTAATGCGAATTGAGCTTAGAGTCAATTCCTAATGGTTTTATTGCTAGAATATAACGAAGATGACGAATATCACGAATTCACAAATATAGCACTATATTCCCAATCTTTGTTATATTCTAGCAATACAAACATTAGCATCTCAGCTCTGTTTCATTCGCGAAGCAAACATATAATCGCATTGCCAATTGATCTTAGAGCTAAGTTCCTAATGGTTGCATTGCTAGAATATAACGAATATCGCAATGCGAATAATTCAGGTTATATTAATCACATTGCAATTACAACTTAATCAAATTTGTGAGATCGTGATTCTCACATCCGACAGTACATTTTAGCATGGAGGCGTTCCCATTGGGATGGGGACGCTCCATGCCCACGGGAAGTCGGCAGAAGCAGCAACATGCATTAACTGGAGCGGGCAGGGAGTCAGGAATCCTCCGGACAGGTAAGAACAGCTTTTGGGAAGTGGAAAGACAACCAGAGAGCAACAAGGATTAACAGCTAAAAAAAAAAAATCGAATATTCAAAATAGCGAATATATACCGCTATATTCACGAATTATCAAAGTTGTGATATTCGCGATAAAAATTCTTTATTTGAACATTAGCGCTCAACCCTATTTATGACCACATATAGGGTGTTTCTGTAAACTGCAAAATCAGGGTACTAAATATCTAGGTTTCGTTGCTGTTAACCCTTGCTGTGTTACAGGAAAATTGGATTTAAATGGATAATCTGCCCCAAAAAATTAATTTAAAAATTTCCCCTCCATGTTGCTTTAATTCTTGTGGAACACCTAAAGGGTTAATAAAGTTTGTAAAATCAGTTTTGAATAACAAGGTGTGTAATTTCTAAAATGTGGTCATTTATTGGTGGTTTCTACTGTGTGAGCCCCACAAAGTGACTTCATAACTGAAATGGTCCTTAAAAAAGTGGGTTTTGGAAATTTTCTAAAAAATTTTAAAATGTGCTTCTAAACTGCTAAATTTTCTAACTATCTAAATAAATAAAATGACATTTACAAAATGATGCAAAAATAAAGTAGATATATGGGGAATGTAAAGTGATAACTGTTTTCTGAAGTATAACTATCCGTCTTAAAAGCAAAGAAATTAAAATTTTGAAAAGAGCAAATTATTCAAAAATATTCTGTAAATTTGGGATTTTATGCATAAAGGTAAAATGTATAATCTCAAATTCATAACTAACATGAAGTACGATGTGTCACGAGAAAAAATCTCAGAATGGCTTGGATAAGTAAAAGCGTTCCAAAGTTATTACCACATAAAGTGACATATGTCAGATTTGAAAAATTGGGCTCCGGCATTTGGTTCAAACTGGCTGTCGCTTGGGGTTAAACTACATTATATGAGGATGGGGTTTAAAAGAGAAAAAAAAGACCATGTGTAAATGTGTGCATGCTATAGATATTCAAATCCAGTGTGCTCATTATGTTGTGAAAAATACATGGATTTTAATTGCAGATTTCAAGCATTGTCATGCATAGTGTGAAATCAATGGAAAATCCATGAACAAACTGCAAAATCTTTATATAACACATGTATAATTTCCTATAGATTTGATCATTTGAGCATTTTCCATGGATTAGTAGGGACTAAACCTATGGTAGAAATTATCCACCTCATATAGCTTTATCTTAATGATTATTTTCAGGGCTTCTTTTTGTACATGTTTAGACATTTTACAAGTCCTACCTTTTTATTGCTACTATGTATTTTACATGCATTGTTAGAGCCAGTTGTTATTTTGTGTCAGTTTAAACAGGCACTTTTCCTGGTGCTAGACACTGCTGTATGTAGTTGTCTTAGTATTTCACTTTAGCCTTTAAATGAACATCTGGTTGTAGCATTTTGATTGAACAAAAAAAAAAAAAAAACAATAAGCTTTACTGAAAATTCATCATGATGCTGTGTGCAAAACTGGCTTTATGAGTGTATGCTTACATGACACTCACTATCTGCCCCCCAAAGTTATCAGTGAGAAATACATGCTGTAGTTTAGATGATGCTGATTTTTTGGCACAATTTATAAAACTGTAATAACACAAAGAATGATAAATAAAAATAGTAAAATACAGGAATAAATATGTATTTATTTTATGCATTGATGACAACACAGAAAAATAATGAAAAATGGCATATAACTTGTAGAGGGAAGGGGTATTATGCATATATATGTAAATATATCTTGTAATATATACAGTTTAGAAAAAACCACAGGCAGCACCATCCCCCTTCACTATTGAAGAGCAATCATTTGTAAAAGCTTTGTTACGACTGATCCTTGAAAATAGTTATTTTCTATTTCAAGACATTTTTTACACCCAGAAACGGGGTGTAGCGATGGGGTCCAATGTGGCCCCAACGTATGCAAATATATACATGCGGCATACGGAGGAGGACTTTGTTTATGTATCCCACCACTTTCAACATGTTTTGGGGTGGTGGAGATACATAGATGACGTCTTCCTCATATGGACTGGGTCTGAGTTGCAATTGAGAGAACTCCATCAATATTTAAACAGTATAGATATTGAGTTACAGTATACTATTGCTGCATCAAAAGAGGAATTGCAATTCTTAGATACTTCTGTTCTGCATATTGATGGAATGATCCACACGCGCTTATTCACTAAACCAACTGACAGAAACACCATGTTACGGTTTGAAAGCTGTCATCCCCGCAATATGGTGAGACATTTACCATATTCTCAGTTTCTGAGAGCTAGACGCATCATTTCTGATGAGGGTACATTGAATGAAACTCTGGAAATAATGGTCTCCAAATTTAAGCGACGCGGCTACCCTCAGAAGCTTTTACAACAACAAAAACAACGTGTCCTTGATACTGACCGACAAAGTGACTTACATGGACGCAATAAAACAGTCAAGCCTGAAAGGTTACCTTTTATTTCCACTCATTCGGAATTGAGCCTAGCTATAGGCAAAATATTGAAACAACATTGGGGAATTCTGGGTAGTTGTTTGGACGACATCCCTGAGATCCGGTCTCCACTTCTTTTATCCTATCGCAAAAATAAGAACATTAGGGATCAACTTGTTAGAACAGACGTAGGATCCAAGAAAGTTAGTGTCCAGAAGACACTGACGCAGCCTGGCTTGGGTTGCTTTCCTTGCCTTGGTTGCGTCAATTGTCGATTTATTCGCAAAACTAAATCCTTTGTACATCCAGGCACCGGAACGCCTTACCCAATTAGGTTCCATCTCACATGTGAGTCCTCGTTCGTGATCTATATTTTGTCCTGCCACTGTGACCTTTTATATGTGGGGGAAACTTCCACAGAACTAAAACTGAGATTAAACAACCATCATAATACTATTAGAAAAAAATGCATGTGCCTACCTGTCTCAAGGCATTTTGCAACCTGTACACACACAGAGAGGGATTTGAGATGTTGGGTGGTTGACCATGTCGCTATGACAAGAAGGGTGGCGACCGGGTAGCTATCCTAAAGAAAAAAGTGTTGAAGTGGATATATGACCTGAATTGCTTACAGCCAAATGGCTTAAATCTGGAATTTAGGTAAAAATAGAAGGGTGGCGTCACCCCCCACCTCTTGTATTTGACATTCGTTACCTCTTCCTTGCGTTTAATTTAATGCCATGGATTTGTGAATATTGTTTTAGTAACTTTCTTTCATTTTCTCTTGTCTTTTAGATATTCTTCACTGAATCGAGAGAATGTTCAGAGATCGCGCTCTAACTCTTCAAATGACACCCACACTAATTGCACTTTATTATGTTACTGATTTGAATACATGTCGCCACTAATTATTTAAATACACTGTCCTATGCTGTTTTTAGGGAGGAGTAACCCTCCGGGCTGCCGATTTTGACAGATAGTTGTATCGCTGCCTGTTTAAGGCATTGACGTGTCTTTGCAGGTAGGCGGTCACATAAGGGGGTGTGTCTCATTCCGGCAAGTTTGAGACTCACTACCGCCTGTCAGCATAAGGAGATTCCTCACGGTGCCTACTATATACGGCCGAAGATGACAGTGGTTACAATATCTATATGGATAATGACATGTCCAGGTGTTGGACTATTTTCCCTTAATCAAGATGGCGACCGCATACAGTTTTTCATTGAAGCGCATGCGCCAGTTCATCCGGAGGAAATGCCGGGGCCAGTCTTGGCATGCACAGTATCATCCGCGGGACGCTCTTTTGAGCGTGATGGTATGTGTGGGCGCCATGGAGAAGTGAGCAGCGATCCATTACATTTCTCGCTTCATTTTAATATTTTGATTATTATGTCTCACCTACAGGTATCTTTATTGAAATGTTATTATCTGCACATGTCACTTTATTTATATTATCTCAATTACAGTATTGTTTACCGGCATTTGTCACATGACATTTATTTGAAGTATCACATGATTTGTATTACTTAATTGATCACATATTGTGATTGGATGTGTGTTTCCTAAAGATCACTATATATGCTTTGTCATTTCACATTTGTCCATGCTTGAGGAAGGCTCATGTGAGCCGAAACGTCGCACTTGTGCCACCTTATGGGTCATTAAAAGTTTTTATACTTTTGGATTACGTATTGGAGTGCAGTCCGATCTTTCTTTTTTGTAATATATAAATAAACGTATTTGCCCTGTTTGGCCAGTATATATATGTTTGGCTTGAAAATGGCTCTGTGAGAGGGCTGAAACATTGCTGCGTTAACATGTGTTAATAAACACATTTTGTTCACTTTTACCAAAGGAGTGCTGTGCCAACTTGTTGGATTTATAGAGAGACCCCATGTCCAGGGGTGGATATATATGTGGGCTTATAGCTGCAAATTTATGCCCAGGTTTATATTGAATATATATATATATATATATATATATATATATATATAGATGTGCCCCAAGCATCTATACACATATATGTGCTCAAATGTGGCTGCATTAACCCCCTCACCCCCTCAGTGCCCTGAACCCCTGATGTGCACTGCAGCTCTTGCCCTGTATAACCCCTGCCCTGCAACCCCTTCCTCCCCAGCAACCTTAACCCCTTACTGGGCTAACCCACTGTAACCCCTGCAGCCCATGTTACCCTGTAGGGACAGTGAATAGTCAGGTGGGTGAGCTGCTAAGTAATGTGTGTATGTAAGTGTAATATATAGATAGTATGTGGGGGTGGAATGGAAATATTGTATTGTGTTAGCATAGAGTAGATAGGATTGTATTTTTAGTACCGTGTTGTTCTTGTATTGTAGTGTATGTGTCTGTATATATATATATATAGCCATTGACCTAGATAGATAGATAGATAGATAGATAGATAGATAGATAGATAGATAGATATAGCGTAATAATCAATTGTAGTCATTTAGGGTATTAATAAATATTTTCTGTTGTTTTACCTATTGAGTATTGTCTATTATTGTCACGGTAGAGAATAGCAAGGTGCATGCAGTTAGTTTTCAGTGTAGTAAGGCAAGATAGTATATCTCTATTTAAGGTATAACTAAATTCAAACCAAGCCCTTAGTGAGCCATAAATACCTCTCTTGCCCCTGATATTAAACTCAACTTTTATTTATTACACTTAAAATAGTAATTTAATTGTGAGCTAACTTTTAAAGTTTGTTTGGTCAGTAGTTTTTGGATCCGAACCTACTCGTACTAATGCAGTCACGTATGGGTGTGAACTCACCTACTGTCTGCTCGTATATCCTTAATCCATTTTAGTATATTTTTCTAGTTGTGTGTTCACATGCAATATCCTACTATCAGATCCACCTACAGTTAAACACTCTAAAAACAATCAGAATCTGTCCCCCGACATGTTTCGCCAGCATACACTAGCGTCATCAGGGGTTTGGACAGACTTGAAACACCTGTTTGTGAGCACCTATTTAAAGAAAGCCCATTACATCACCAACCAATCAGCATCTGTGATTCACTATTGACAACTGATACCACCAATTGCCAGCAATTTTGTATTAATAAGTTGCGATTATTGGTTTAGAGAATAATCGCGTCATGCGCTAAAGCTGCCTGCTCCGGGTGATAGAAGAAGTTGCTTGATCCTTTCTTTCTGCGCATGCTTCAACACTTAGTCGCAATCTCGCTTACCTCTAGTGCGCATATATACGGACTTGGTTATCTCAGTCTCGCCTTAGCCACTAGTGCGCATGTATTCGGATTTGGTACATTCAGTGTTGCTTCCACCGTTAGTGCGCATAGAGTGGGGTTGAGGGGGCAAATACATCCCAAACCTTCTCTCAAGTTATTGTCGTGTGTCTCGACAATAGGGGGGGATTGTAGAGGGAAGGGGTATTATTATGAATATATATGTATATGTCTTGTAATATATACATATATGTATTTGCCCTGTTTGGCCAGTAGGGGCATGTGTATGAGGTATATGCCCCAGGATATATATATATATATATATATATATATATAAACCACAACAACACCGATCAAATAGGATAATGTGTGGGTGCAGGCTCCAGCAGGGTTAAAGCTTCTCCAAATATGCAGTCCTGAAAAAATTGAGCAGCACTCCAAAAAGTAGTGAAGAAATGGTGATTGTTTATTCACCCATAAGTGTTTCACTTTTGGGTGAATAATCAATCACCATTTCTTTGATACTTTTTGGAGTGCTGCTCAATTTTTTAGGACTATATATATATATATATATATATATATATATTGTGGTAAGGTGCAGGGTGCCGTCCTAGATGGCAGGTACGTGTCACCGAGGTTCATAGCCTCGGTGAGGTAAGAGCCGTTGTTGATGTCAGTAGCAGGTAGTGCTACTGACACATTTGCTAAATAGCATGGCTGCAAAGCCGATCCGGGCCGGCTCTTACCGGAGCAGCTAAAGTGTAGGGTGGGTGGCTGCTCCCCACGACCCAGTCCTGGTTTTGGGCTGGGTTTAAAACTCAGCCAGCACCAGCAGCTGTGAGAGTGATTGTCCTGGAGCTGCTAATAGTGCTGTGGAGCTCTCTGTCCTAGAAGCCTAAGCTGTGTGGATTACCTCCTCTGACGGGGAGCTCAGGACTCTGGGTGCTGGGAGCTGAGGGCTGTATTTTGGGACCTGCGGCTGGAGCCAAGCTGGAGGGCTCAGACCCTCAGAAAACGAACAGGCTGCCTGAAAAAGCCTGTCTATGGACTTGCTAACACCAAGGAGCTAAGGTGACTCTTCCGTTTATGGACTTTTGTGTGTGTGAACAAACACCAAGCCACCTGTTTTTTGTGATGCTCTTTTGTTGTGTGAATAAAACACGGACATTTAATTTACAAGCTTGAACGTTGCCTCTGTACTGCACCCGCTGGTCCTATCTACCAGAGCGAATCCCCACATTTGGTGTCGGATGCGGGCATGCGCAGTGAGGCTGGCGTGAACGCCGAGTTTGTTTTTTCTGGGAACGACTGGATGTCCTATATTCGGCCGGCAAAGTTGCAGCCTGTGTTCCCTGACAAAATGGAGGCGGCGGTGAAAGCTCTCATAGAGGCTAACCTGCAGCAGCGGGAGACCAACCAGCTACTGCTACAGCATGTGATGGCGTTGCAAGCTGCAGGAGCGTCCCACCACGACCATGATGCCCGAAAGCGGTCCGTGCGGCGATCCCAAAATGACCCCTCAGACGACGTGGAGACGTATCTGGCGGTCTTTGAGAAGGTCGCCGTGAGGGAAAAGTTACCCCGTGACCAGTGGGCCGAGGTGGTTGCTCCGTTCCTGGCATCCGGACCCCAGCAAGTTTTTTGATTTAGCAGATGACCAGGCTGCTGATTATCCCACGGTGAAGGGGAGATCCTGGCCAGACTGGGGGTAAATGTGTTGGTCCGGGCTCAGCGGGTCCACCAGTGGGACTTTAAAGCGGCTGAACCCGCCAGGCCGCAGTACTATGAATTGCTGCACAGGTTGCAAAATGGCTGCAACCTGACGCTCTAAGTCCGACTGCTATGCTGGACCGTCTGCTGGCTGACATGTTCTGGAGGGCTTTGCCTTACCCCCTTCAGCACTGGATCGGCCAGGTATCACCCACCAATGCCCTAGAAATGGTCGACCTGGTGGAGCGCTATGAGGCCACCCAAAACTTGAAAGGGGGTGTTGTTGGGAGGGGCCGGTCAAACCTCGGAGGACTCCCATCCAGTCCCGGCGACTGGTACCCGAGAAACCTGCTCGGCGTGTACCCCTGTAGACCCGGCCCCGATAGTCTGCTGGCGGTGTCACGAGCCTGGCCACGTAAGGGCCGACTGTCCCCAGTGGGGAGAACCCATGGAGGTTAATTATGGGTACCGGGCTTCCATGTATGCCCGGAGACTGTGTGCGACCGGCACCCCCGAGACAATAGACAATCGTCATCTGTGCCAGGTGCAAGTCGGGGATAACCTGGCAGTGGCGCTGTTGAACTCAGGGAGTCTAGTAACCCTGGTAAGTGCTGCCCTGGTACAGCCCACCCAGTATACGGGCCGGAAAGTTGGTGTGGTGTGCATACCCGGAGACTTAAAGGACTATCTCACTGCTGTAATGTCTCTGTCCACGGCGGCCGCCACATGGACTTGTGAAGTGGCGATCTCCTCAAAGCTACCCTATGAACTAATAATTGGGAGAGACTTCCCTGGTTTTCCGTCACTATGGCCTGAGGTGAAAGTGACTAATAGCCCTGAGACAGGGGTAACCCTAGCTGAGTGGCCTGGTTCCAGTGGGAGGCCAGAGCCCTGGGAGCCCGAGTCCGAAGGGCCTGCGGTAGGGGTGACCACCACTTCTGTGATAGAGGGGGAGGCACCCCCACGGAGTGTAATGGTGGGAGACATGGAGGACTTGCCACCAGGACCTGAGTTGGCAGACCTCCACGTCTCCGGAGATAATTTTGGGACTGCCCAACACCGGGACCAAACCCTAACCAGGGCCTGGGAGAATGTGCTGGAAATTGATGGTAAAACCCCAGAGACCAGGGGCTGAGTTAATATTTCCCGCTTTGTTGTTCACCAAGAAATGTTATATCGGGTGAACCAAATCCGGGTGAACCTGTTGAACAGTTGGTGGTGCCCACAGCGCATCGCAAGCTGGTCATGGAGCTTGCCCACCAACATGTTCTTGGGGGACACTTGGGGTGGCAGAAAACCCAGGACCGCATACTGCAGCGGTTTTATTGGCCCAGTGTGTTCAAGGAGGTAGAGAATTATTGTAAGTCCTGTCCCACCTGTCAGATACATAGCCCCCAGCCACATTTCCGTAGTCCTCTGGTACCTCTTCCAATTATTGAGGTCCCGTTTGAGCGAATCGCTATGGATCTAATTGGGCCTGTACCAAAGTCTGCCAGGGGCCACCAACACATTTTGGTAGTTCTCGACTATGCCACTCGGTATCCGGAGGCGGTGCCTCTGCGACATACCTCAGCTAAGCTCATTGCCAAAGAGTTAATGGAAATGTTTTCCCGTGTGGGCCTGCCAAAAGAGGTTCTGACAGACCAAGGGACCCCTTTATGTCCAAAGTTATGAGGGAACTGTGTAAATTATTGCGTATAAAGCAATTGCGGACGTCCGCTTACCATCCGCAAACGGACGGTCTTGTCGAGAGGTTTAACCAAACTTTAAAAAATATGTTAAAAAGGGTGGTGTCTAGAGATGGGAAGGACTGGGACCTGCTTCTGCCCTATCTCATGTTCGCAGTGCGAGAGGTACCCCAGGCCTCTACTGGGTTCTCGCCCTTCGAACTGCTTTATGGCAGACACCCTCGGGCCTGTTGGATATCGCCAAGGAAGCATGGGAACAACAGCCTGTCCCCCACAAAAGTGTCATTGAGTATGTCACCCAGATGCAGGACCGGATGGAGAGGGTGTTGCCGCTGGTCCGGGAGCATATGGAGGCAGCGCAACAAGCCCAGAGTAGGGTGTACAATCGTCAGGCTCGGGCACGGGGCTTCAATCCGGGAGATCGGGTTTTGGTTCTGGTACCCACCCTTGACAGCAAATTCTTAGCTAGGTGGCAGGGCCCCTATGAGGTGATCGAGAAGGTAGGGAAGTAATTACAAAGTACACCAGCCAGGCGGCGCAAGCCGGAGCAGGTGTACCACGTGAATTTACTAAAGCCGTGGAAAGATAGGGACACGGCCGACGACCACAGCCCCGGCCAGGGCTTCTAGGTGAAAAGGGTCCAGCCCCACAGTTCGAGGCCTGTGAAGCCGTAACCACGGTAAAAATTGCAGACAGCTTGTCTTCCAAACAAGTTCAGAAGTCAGGGAGTTCATCAGTCGGAACACGGATGTGTTCTCGACCTCCCTGGCCGCACGCCTCTCATCCGACATGACATCGTCACTGAGCCTCAGGCCAAGATCCGGTTAAAACCATACCGGGTACCCGAGGCTCGGCGACGGGCCATCGCGGAGGAAGTGCAATTAATGTTGAAGCTCGATGTCATTGAGGAGTCGAAAAGTGAGTGGGCCAGTCCCATAGTCCTAATACCCAAGCCGGATGGGACGTTGCGGTTCTGCAACGACTTTCGCAAGTTAAATGAAGTGTCCAAGTTTGATGCGTATCCCATGCCCCGGGTAGACGAGCTTGTTGAGAATTTAGGACAAGCCCGTTATTTTTCTGTGCTGGACCTCACTAAAGGGTACTGGCAGGTACCCTTAACGGAGTCGGCCAAGGAAAAACGCTTTGTTACCCAAGCAGGGCCTGTATCACTACAAGGTGTTACCCTTTGGCCTGCATGGCGCCCCGCCACCTTCCAAAGGTTAATGGACATAGTGCTGCGACCACATCGTCGGTACGCCTCGGCCTACTTAGATGATGTAATCATCCACAGCACCGACTGGGAAAGCCATTTGCCCAAAGTGCAGGCGGTAGTGGATGCCCTGAGGAAAGCTGGTCTAACTGCCAATCCAAAGAAGTGTGCGATTTGGTTGGAAGAGACCAAATACCTGGGGTATGTCATTGGGCGGGGAGTCATCAAGCCTCAGGTAAATAAGGTAGAGGCAATACGGAGTTGGCCCCGACTGGTCACCACCAGGCAGATAAAGTCGTTCCTGGGGATTGTGGGGTATTACATGAGGTTTGTGCCCCACTTTGCCACTATCGCGTCGCCATTGACAGAGTTATTAAAGGGGCGTAAGACAGGGATGAAGATTAATAGATTAATAGTTTTGCTGGGCACACCTCACCTGGTCTTACACATATGTTTATCAATGTATCGCAATTTGAACCATCGATGCTGTCACACAATTTTTGTGAATACTTCTAACAACTTGTTTATTCATAAAATCATCAGTAGATAAAACATCATTAAATAAAACATAAATCAAAAATGAAAAAAAAAAAAAAAAAAATTTAAAAATCAAATAAAAAATATCAGGATCAGATCATGAACGCTGGTTCGTAATTGGGGTAAACCACGATCCGGCGTTCACCTTACGTGCATATATATACACAATGTACAGCCGATATTGATTTAGTTGTAGAGAAGCACAATACCTATTATATATGCATGAAAATGTGGTGCCTCAAATACAATCCCATTCAACACCAAATTATCATAACATTATATATCATAATGTGTTTCAAATTCCGATATAGTATGTCCCATATAGTTCTTATTTGCGGTTTTTTCCGATGTAAATTTTTCTTTTGCGGTTTCTCAGAATGCACTATCGATCTTTCATATATAGTGTTTTTGTCCACAGGGGTTATTTTGCCCAATTCATGAAACAATTTTGATATTTAGTGAGTAGAATGTCCAGCATATATTGTAACTTTTAAAGAATATCTGGGTAACAGCCACGTGATATATTGCGCTAAAACATCATTAGAAGTTATAATAGTCTTCCTGCTGTATGTATATACTTGTAACTCACAGGTTATTTATAGCAATTTTAAATTGTTGATAAGCCGCACTGTAGTTGTACAATGTTGAAGAGTGAAGATTGAACTTTGCCGCCTATTCGGCGTTACTCACAGTTCAGAAGTGCACGGTGCTCCGTGCTTAGTGCGGCTGTTAATGGAAGCAGCTGAAGACAGGAGACTTTCGGCGTTCCACGTGGCTGAGATGTATTGAGATGAATCTGCGTGCCGTTTCCAAGTTGTTTGTAGACTTATGTTCCAATTAGGAGCGCTCCTATTAGAGAGAAAATTGTAGTCGCTGTATACATCTGCGGGGGGGCTTCTTTCCCAAACGCGTTTCGAAGACGCTACTGTCTTCTTCTTCAGTGGTCAGAGCCCCCTTGCGATCCTCCCCCTCTATTTATACTACATGCTGGTCATCTTGGTTGTGGAAAAAACCCGGTGCTGGACTATTCATCCACTATCTCCAATTCACCATTGTATATTCATCCCACTCATTAAATACATTTTCCAGCTTGTTCATATATGTATTGTTTGCTTGTATAATATGATTTTTTGTACTTCTTCAAACTTTTGGTTAAATTAATGTCCACTATGTCTGAGAATGGTCAAAACACACTTAGTGATCTTCCTGCGTTTTCCGTGCGTTTCATCAGGGTTGTTAAAAATCATAAATTATAAACAATGAATTGCCAATATATATAACCCATATCAAATATTTTCAGCTTTAGGAAAGGATATATGTTGTTAATCACTTCCCCATATTTCCAAATCTTAAATCATTGTAATTAAAATCGCTATTTCTACTTATTCTTTTTGTTGTTTTCAGTACATCTGTTGAAATTACATGGTAGTATTCAGAAAGTGTTTCCCCTTTGTAGACTATTTATTTAAACCGATTAGCTGAAAAACGCACTTGCGTTTTTATTGCGTTATGCATGCGTTTTTTCAACTAATTGTTGATATGTAATTTTATGGTACATATAACAGTATTTGCCACTTATTTATGCTTGTTTTAACTATATTTATACTTTTTGGTCGGCCCTAATGGATTGATAGCCTTTGTATTTAAAAAAAAGGGGATATTCGCATTTGTATGATTGAAATGATCTACCTGAATATACTAAATTGTACCATTGAATATATATAAATAATTTGTGCCATTACACATATAAATAAATAAATGTATACTGGTGATGGAGGGGGTCCCCGGCACAGAGTGGGGATAGGGGTGCTGGTAATGACAGCCTGACCTCTATCCTCAGTCTGAGGCAGGGCACCCCCTCTCCTAAATAAATCCAAATATTTCCAAATCGGAATTCAGTCCGCTTGGCAACAGAGTGCCCAATTCAAATATCCTCCTAGATTTCAATCTCGACATTTTGTTAATATGACTGCCACCTCTCCAATGTGGTACTACTTTGTCTAATGCCGTAAAAGAGGACCCACTAGGGTCTTTATTATGGACCAGTTTGTAGTGTTTTGATAAGGAATGTTTTTCATAACCTTTCTTGATGTTATTTATGTGTTCTGCAATGCGTACTTTCAAAGATCTTTTGGTTCTCCCTACATACTGTTTTTTGCAGGGGCATTGGAACATATATATTACACTACTTGTGTTACACGTCAGATGATCTTTGATCTTATGGATATGTCCATTGGTAGTGGAAATAATTTGGTTTATTCTCCTAGGGGTACTAGAGCTTCTACAGCCTATACATATCCCACATTTGTAAAAACCTGTCAGGCCAGCCCATTTTTCAAGTGTATGTGTTTTCCTGCAAATCTTGTTTTTTATTGTAGGGGCTACTAATAGGCCCAAGCTTGGTGCTTTTGTGAAGGTAATATGTGGATAATCAGATATTATGGGTCCTATGATTTTATCTTTTTTGATAAAATGCCAATATTTCTGTATGATTGATTTAATGATTTTATGTTTTGGATTATAAGGTAGTATTATTCGTATTATATCTTCTTTTATTTTATCAGCAGTATTATATTTTTCCTCAAAGAACGTACGGCGGTCCATTTGTCGAATTTTATCAAGAGATTTATTTAACATATCGGGGGGATATTTCTTTGATTCAAATTGATCCTTCATTAATATAGCCTCTAGACAGGGATGGTCCGCTGGAATGAGCAGGCGGAAAAGGATTTCTACGCCCTGAAATCGGCCCTGTGTGGGTCCCCGGTTTTGGTGACACCCGATTTCAGGAAAGAGTTCGTTGTCCAGACCGACGCCTCTGAGGTTGGCCTTGGTGCGGTACTATCGCAGGAAGTCAACGGGGAGGAGCATCCCGTTGTCTTCCTCAGCCGCAAGCTCACCCCAGCCGAGACCAGGTACAGCATAGTCGAGAGAGAGTGCCTGGCCATCAAGTGGGCACTCGAGGCCCTCCATTATTACCTGTTGGGCAGAAGCTTCCGCCTGGTGACCGACCACTCCCCACTCAAGTGGATGTGCCAAGCCAAAGAGAGGAATGCCCGGGTCACCAGGTGGTTTCTGTCCCTACAGAATTTTAAGTTCACGGTGGAGCACAGAGCAGGCCGGTTGTTAAAAAATGCAGAGGCGCTCTCCCGGGTACACTGTTTGTCGTGTGTCCACCCCTCAGGGTTGAACAAAGGGGGGTATGTGGTAAGGTGCAGGGTGCCGTCCTAGATGGCAGGTACGTGTCACCGAGGTTCATAGCCTCGGTGAGGTAAGAGCCGTTTGTTGATGTCAGTAGCAGGTAGTGCTACTGACACATTTGCTAAATAGCATGGCTGCAAAGCCGATCCGGGCCGGCTCTTACCGGGAGCAGCTAAAGTGTAGGGTGGGTGGCTGCTCCCCACGACCCAGTCCTGGTTTTGGGCTGGGTTTAAAAACTCAGCCAGCACCAGCAGCTGTGAGAGTGATTGTCCTGGAGCTGCTAATAGTGCTGTGGAGCTCTCTGTCCTAGAAGCCTAAGCTGTGTGGATTACCTCCCTCTGACGGGGGAGCTCAGGACTCTGGGTGCTGGGAGCTGAGGGCTGTATTTTGGGACCTGCGGCTGGAGCCAAGCTGGAGGGCTCAGACCCCTGTGAAAACGAACAGGCTGCCTGAAAAAGCCTGTCTATGGACTTGCTAACACCAAGGAGCTAAGGTGACTCTTCCGTTTATGGACTTTTGTGTGTGTGAACAAACACCAAGCCACCTGTTTTTTGTGATGCTCTTTTTGTTGTGTGAATAAAACACGGACATTTAATTTACAAGCTTGAACGTTGCCTCTGTACTGCACCCGCTGGTCCTATCTACCAGAGCGAATCCCCACAATATATATATATATATATATATATATATATATATATAGAGAGAGAGAGAGAGACATGTGTGTATGCCCCTTATATTGCACATGTATAATATATATGGATGTGCCCCAAGCATATATGTGCTCAAATGTGGCTGCATTAATCCCCTCAGTGCCCTGAACCCCTGATGTGCACTGCAGCCCTTGCCCTTTAACCCCCTTCCTCCCCAGCAGCATTAGCCCCTTACTGGGCTAACCCACTGTAACCCCAGCAGCCCATGTTACCCTTTAGGGACAGTGAATAGTCAGGTGGGTAAGCTGATAATTAATGTGTGTATGCAAGTGTAATGTATAGATAGTGTGTGGGGTGGAATGGGAATAATGTATTGTGTTAGCATAGTTTAGGCATATTGTGTTTGTTGTAGTGCTGTAGTGTGATTAATATATATTACTGTATTGCGGTGTATCTGTGTATATATATATATATATGCTTATATATCCCTTTATATAGGCATATATAGATATGGTAATAATATAGACTGTTAGACGTGTAGTTTGTAATAACTATTACACATACAGTGTCATGTCTATTATTATTATAATCACCGCCATAGTATAGTTGTAGTAATCCGATAGTTCAATGTAGTGTAAGGGCAAATGAGAGTATATTTCTATTTAAGGTATAAATAGGCAGAGTCATCAATACACGACTCACACCTATTTATGAATGTTAATTATTGGTATTATCCTAAATATTAATAAATAATATTCCCTCTTAACATACCTACATATAAGGTATCAATGTAATGTCAAAAAGTTATATTACCTTACTGCACAGAAAAACACGGTTCCAAAAGAAATAGTTATAAAAAAAATATAGTACACGGTGGTGTGCACTATGACATCAGAATATACACACATATACCAAATTTAGAGCAAAACAGTAGGCAAACAGAGTCAATGACAGACTGTACAGATGCATAGTACCCTAGTCAGAACATACAGGAGTATTAAAGGAATCAGCAGCACTCCCAATTCTTCATAGATTTAGCATTTATTCACCAAAATGTGCGATGTTTTGACCCTACATGGTCTTTTTCAAGAAGCAAGTGAGGTGTGCATACAGAGATATATATATATACTTTCTAAGAGCGTCACATGACCTTAATGAATATGCTCATCACAAACATTCCTCTGGGTATCCAATCAACATAGTTGTAAGTGATCATATGCTTTCAACAATAACCATAACAATTACCATATAACAAAATCCACCTGCTGTGATAACATAATCACCACAATAATAAAGTATATAGTCATAACAATGTGCTTACTATATGGGGAGATCCTTGAGGGCATAATAGATTCCATAGTGAGAAACTTACTTCTGTATTGAGCGTTCTCCTGCACTGAGCCCACTCAATTCAGAGTCCTCCTGCAGTGCTCCTGCTTCCCTACAGCTAGGGGGTGCAGGAAATCTCATGCCATGTCATCCTCCAGTGCGCCTCCGTCCTTACAGCTAGGGGGAGCAGAGAATCTCAAGCACAATGGAAGTAAATAGAAGAACCTGAGCATTAAACCAGGCACCCCCTGCTTTGAAGAGGGGAGGGTGTCGGGACTCTAGTTCGGCTTAGGAGTCCCTGCTCTGACTCCATATATAGTTATGTCCATATATGGAGTCAGTGCTTGGGGACACCCCAGTGCATTTAAATCTAATTTAGCCTCTATTTCTATGCAGAAGATCGCTGTACAGTGGGGGAATCCCTCAGTGTAATTCCGTGGCTTAAGGGTCTCTGCTCTGACTCCATATATAGCTATGTCCATATATGGAGTCAGTGCTTGGGGACACCCAGCCCAGTGTATTTAAATCTAATTTAGCCTGTCTTTCAGAAAAGTTTCTACCAGGATTCAAACTCACAACCTTCTACATTAGAGGCAAGGCACTTAACCACTCAGCTATAATAGCTGCATAACCAGTTACTTAAAAAAACAAAAAAAAAATAAATAAATATGAGACTTCTACTGTTGAGGAATATTTACGACTTTTATTTTTTTGTGTGACTGGCTATGCAGCTATATAGTGTATTGGTTAAAGTTCTGGGTTGTGATGCAGAAGCTGTGAGTTCAAATCCTGTCACAAATAGAGTTGAGCGGACACCTGGAAGTTCGGGTCTCCTGGTTCGGCCAAACTTAGTCGCAAAGTTCAAGTTCGGGACCCGAACTTGACCCCGAACCCCATTGAAGTCAATTGGGACCCAAACTTTGGTGCACTAAAATGGCTCAAAAAAAATCATGTAAAGGGCTAGAGGGCTGAAAAATGGGGGTAAGAGCTGGACAATTGCCCTGCAAACAAATGTGGATAGGGAAATTACTTAAAATTACATAAAAATTAAAAATAATAATCTTGAACTAGGAGGTGGCTGTGTAGATGGAAGCGGTGGTGGAGGAGGTAGTCATCAACAAAACCTTTTATTGTTTGTTTTTTGTTTTTTTAAATTTGGGTAGACACCAAAACATTGGGAAATATAGAAAAGAAAACAAAGTGCGCTGGAGTATAACAAAGGCTGGGTGAGGCCGGTATACATGTCTATTCTGCACAAGGTATGGACAAGTCCTGTGGGATCCATGCCTGGTGCATTTTAATGAATGTGAGCTTGTCCACATTGGTTGTAGACAGGCAGCTGCGCTTGTCTGTGATAACGCCCCCTGCCATGCTAAACACACGTTCAGACAATACACTGGCTGCAGGGCAGACCAGCACCTCCAAGGCTTAAATGGCAAGCTCAGGGCATGTGCCTAATTTGGAGACCCAAAAGTTGAATGGGGCAGTCCCATCAGTCAGTACGTGTAGGCGTGTGCATACATACTGTTCCAACATATTGCTGAAATGCTGCCTACTGCTAAAACGTTCCATATCAGCTGGTGGTGCTGATTCTTGTGGCGCGTTGACAAATATTTTCTACATTTTGGCCATGCTAACCCTGCCTTCTGAGGTGCTGACGGTGCCCCAGCTGTGTTGGCGGCTTCTTCCTCCTCCTCTGCCTTCGCCTTGTGCTTCCACTGAGGCACAGGTGTCAGGTGGGAATGCCATCAGCAGCACGTCTACCAGCGTGCGCTTGTAGTTGCGCATATCCCAATCACGCTCCAGTGAGGGAAATAAGGATGGTACGTTGTCCTTGTAACGGGAATCCAGCAGGGTGGCCACCCAGTAATCAGTACTGGATAGAATGTGGCAACTCGGCGGTCGTTGTGCAGGCACGGCAGCATGTAGTTGCTCATGTGTACCAGGCTGCCCATAGTCAACGACAAGCTGTCCTCTGTGGGAGGTGTATCTTCTGTGCCCTCCATATCCCCCCAGCAACGCTGCAGTGATGGCCCTGAGCTGCTTTGTGTGCCACCATGCTGTGAACACAGTTCCTCCTCCTCATCCCCCTCCTCCTCATCCCCCAGAACTGTGCCCTGGCTGGACAATTGTGTTCCTGGCTTATGTTGGTGCAGGCACCCACCCTCCGAGCCACTTGCGAATGACTGGCCTGATAACCGTGTAAATAATTCCTCTTCCTGCTCCTCTTCCTCCTGTGCCACATCCTCTTCAATCATCGCCCGAAGCGTTTTTTCAAGAAGACATAGAAGTGGGATAGTAACGCTAATCATGGCGTTATCAGCACTGGCCATGTTGGTGGAGTACTCGAAACTGTGCAATATGGCACACAGGTCTCTCATGGAGGTCCACTCATTAGTGGTGAAGTGATTCTGTTCCGCAGATCGACTCACCTGTGTGTGCTGCAGCTAAAACTCCACCATCGCCTGCTGCTGTTCTCTACAGCATTTGCAAGGTGTAGTTCCAGCTTGTGGGCACATCGCATATGAGGCGGTGAGCGGGAAGGCCGAAGTTACGCTGTAGTGTAGACAGGTGAGCAGCAGCAGTTGAGAATACCGAAAGCACGCAGAGACGGCGCGCACTTTCTGCAGCAGCTCTGAAATATCGGGGCAGTTTTTCAGGAATCTGCTACAAGATTTTGCCTATTATCGCACACCTCCAGGCAGGGCTTGAGGCTCAGTTAGACAACCACTCATTGGTCTGTTGTTCCATGTCCGTCCACAGCTCCTGCGTGGTATGTTTTTTTCCCCCCAAACAGATAAGTTTCAAAACAGCCTGCTGTCGTTTCCCCCTGGCTGTGCTGAAGTTAGTGGTGAAGGTGTTATGCTCAGCGGATGAGGAGGTGGTAGAGGAGGAAGAGGGGTAGGAGGAGGCAACAGGAGGCAAAGAGAAATGCCCTGCAATACTCTGTGGTGGAAGGATATGCGCCAAACAGCTATCCGCCTCAGGCCCAGCCGCCACTGCATTTACCCAGTGTGCTGTAAGGGAGATATAACGTCCATGCCCGTGCTTACTGGTCCACGTATCGGTAGTTATGTGGACTTTGCCACAGATGGCTTTGTGCAGTGCACACCTGATTTTGTCCCCCACTTGTTTGTGCAGGTAAGGGATGGCTCACCTGGAAAAGTAGTTGCAGCTAGGAAAGACGTACTGTTTGACATCCACCGCCATAAGGTTTTTAAAACTCTCCGTCTCCACCAGATGGAATGCCAGCATTTCAAAGGCCAGGAATTTTGAAATGCTGGCATTCATGGCCAGGGATCGTGGTTGGGTAGGGGGGTACTTCCTCTTTCGCTCCAGTGTTGGGAAGATGGACAGCTGAACGCTGCCATGGGACATTGTGGTGCTGCTTGTTGAAGGTAATGGACGTGGTGGCATTGCTGACACATCCTCTGTTTGCATGGTTGCCGGTGCCACTGTCACTCAAGAGATGGAGGAAGAGGCCGAGACTGCAGCGAGCAGGAGGAGACTGAGACTTTTCTTGGTTTTGTAGGTGTTTACTCCACTGCAGCTCATGCTTTGCACTTAGATGCCTGGTCACGCAGGTTGTGCTCATGTTTAGAACGTTTATGCTTCGCTTCAGGCTCTGATTGCACAGCGTGCAAACCACTCGTGTCTTGTCGTCTGCACATTATCTAAAGAACTGCCACGCCAGGGAACTCCATGGAGCTGGATTTGTTGTGCTCGGTCCCTGGGTGCGGTGGGCAGTAGCAGTTGTACTGTCTAGGGGACGGCTGCTCTGCTTTTGCACCCTGCTCCCTCTTTTGCTGTGCTGGTGGCTCTATGCGACCGTCTCCTCTTCCTCCGAACTGCACAGGTCACTCACCTGACCTTGATTCCACATGGAGTCTAGGACCTCATCGTCCTTCACATCATCTTCCACCCAGTCTTCACCCCTGCCCTCCTTGTCGGTTTGCACACTGCAGAAAGCCGCAGCAGTTGGCACCTTTGTCATAGATGTGCTGCGGTGGTCTTCCCATGTCCTCATCCTCAAACATAAGTGGTTGGGCATCGGTGCACTCAATATCTTCCACTTCTGGTGCTGAGCTAGGTGGATGGCCCTGGGAAACCCTGCCAGCAGAGTCATTAAAAAGCATAAGAGACTGCTGCATGACTTGGGGCTCAGAGTGCGTAACTGATTTGCAAGGGGGTAAGGTGCAAGATAGATGCCCATTGCCTGCAGGTGCTAACTCTGCACCTTCAGCAGTGGACCGGGTGGGAGACAATGTGAATGTACTGGAGGCACTGTCAGCCACCCAATCTACTAGCGACTGCACTTGTTCTGGCCTCACCATTCGTAGAGCGCCATTTGGGCCTACTAAATAACGTTGAAGGCTCTGTCGTCTATGCTCACCTGAGGAAGATATTTCATTATGGCGTGTAGCTGGAACAGATCGACCACTTCCTCTCCCTGCAACAGGAGCTCCACCAACACCAGCAGAACCATGACCAGGGCCACGTCCCTTATTTGATGCTCTCCTCATTTTTTGCGGTCACCGACCAATGTAACTGACATTTTTGCAAAATTTTGTTCCCTGTCAGCAATGCAAAGCTGGGGTTTTTCACCGGTAAAAATCGTAAAATGTCACCCACCAATGGAACATACACATTTTAGAAACTCAGGTCCCTGTCACCTATGCAGAACAGGGGTTTGTATACAGCAAAAATAGTTCAATGTCAACCACAAATTTAATAGACCAATTGGAGAAATTTATTTCCCAATCACCTATGCAGAGCAAGATTTTTTTGACAGCAAAAATGGGTTAATGTCACCAAACAATGTAACAGACGAATTTTTGAAAATTATTACCCTGTCTGCTATGTAGAGCAGGGGTAGAAAACAGCTAACAATGGGTTAATGTCACCCAACAATGGAACAGACAAATTTTTGAAAATTATTGCCCTGTCTGCTATGTAGAGCAGGGGTATAAAACAGGCAAAAATTGGTTAATGTCACCCAACAATGTAACAGACGAATTTTTGAAAATGATTGCCCTGTCTGCTATGCAGTGTAGGCCACAAAGGTACTTTATGGCCAAAAAAGGTGCTTTTTTCCACACACAATGAAACTGATGGATTTAAGTGAATTTCTTTCACTGTCAGAAATGTAGCGCATGCTGAAAATGTCCTATCTAGCACAAAAAGTGTGTTTTTTTCAAACATCAATATAACAGCAGTATTTAACAGTTTTATTGGACTGTCAGAAAAGCAGTGCAGGCTGCAAATGTACTATCTAGCACAAAAAAATGGGAATTTGTCAACCGACAATGTAACAGCAGTATTTACTGGTTTTATTTGACTGTCAGATATGCAGTGCCGGTGTCAGAAAGATAAAAAAATCATTTTAGGTCAACACAAATATGTGACAGACTAATGTAATTGAATTATTTTCACTGCCAGGTAAGCACTGCAGGCCACAGGGGTGCTTGACCGCCCAAAAAAGAGAATTTGTCCCCCTGGAATCTCACAGATGGATTTAATGAATAGATTTTCCCTGTCAGTTATTCAGCACAGGGGTAGTTCACAAAAAAAAGTGGGAATATGTTCCCCACCCCAGGCCCTGAAGTCACAGATGGATTACCTATATTATTTTCCCTTCCCTGGCACATATGCAGTGCAGGTGTCCTTAAAAAAATGGCTAGATGTCGCCCACTGAGCTACCAGAACAGGATTAAAGTAATGTCCCTGGCATACATGCAGTTGCAATTGCACTGCACTTACAAAAATGGTCACTGACGCCCACCTAACAAACAGACTGATTAAAGCTTATTTCTCTGTGACACTGGGCTCATGGGTACAAAATGTGTAGCATAGTTCCCACAAATAATCGCTGTAATTTGCAGATTTAACAACACCAAGTACACCAGAATTGTTTCCAAATATCTCCCTCACAGCAGCAGCATCCTATCCCTACACTAGTAAGAGCTGACGTGAGGTGCGGCGCTACGTGACTCCAGCTTATATAGAGGCTGGGTCACATGCTGCACTGGCCAATCACAGCCATGCCTTTAGTAGCCATGGTTGTGATGGCTTCTAAGGGCACACTAGTTAAACGCTTGTTGATTGGCTGCCCTGCAGCCTTTCAACAAGCACCATTAAATCGCCTAACACCGATCTCAAACCCGAACTTTTACTGAAGTGTTCGGGTCCAGGAATCAAAAACCCTAAAGTTTGGTACGAACCCGAACTTTACAGGTCGGGTTCGCTCAACCCTAATTATAATATATGTAAATATATTATGGCTAAAAAATCAGTAGTAGATTCAATCCTAAATCACTGAAAAAAGGTAAACGGTGTACGCCCTCAAATATTTAAATGTCATCGGAATAGGGGGCGTTTATTGGAAATCAATTACAACACAATCTTTATTTCACATATTTAAAAAAAATTGAGGAGTGGAAAACATTGTTTAGGAAAAGTAGTGATACCAGACAAGGATACTGAGCTCTCTCAGGTGACTAAAGCTGTAGGTGATTCTACCTGCAGGTGTCACCCCAGCTAAACACCACTGTGTAGTGAGTTGGGTTCAAATAAAGATGTGAGGGCAGGTCTGTCCGGTTACAAAGAACCCGGGCAAGTTACAACCTGCACTCACCACCCAATCTCATCAAGCGCTCAGTATCCTACACATTAAATCACCTCCAGGCATTCACTATCTCTGAAGCATGTGTATAGCATGCTGGCAGGGGAAACTGAACATTGGAATCCAGGTGGATGGGAAGCTATTTTCAGTGAGAAGTTACTCCTTGCACACTAAGGCTAGGCTAGGCTCCAATTCACCTCCTATTGCTGTCCTCTCATGCGTGCTAACTCCCGCCGACTTTATGTGCTTCCACTCTCCTACACTAATAGCTGTGCAGCGTTCAAGGCGGCTCTTCGCCCTTTCCTAGCTAGAATTACTGCCCTAGTGTCGCATAATGGGCCCTTCAGGCTAGACGCGTTTCTCTCTGCGGGTCATTAGGAGCTGGTAAGTGGGCACACATACACAAATATAGAAAGACAAGCGCTGGCCACCGTATCATTCAGCGACAGCAGCGTCGGCGCTACGGTGGCCGTGACGTGGGCGCTGTGATCTGCTGCTCAAATGTACCAAGCCACTCCTACAAGGCAGACCCAAAACCCCTAGGCGGCCAATCAGAGAACAGGAGGCAGTGTCACTCCGCAGTGTCACTCCGTTCGAAGCTGCCGCCCACACTTGAGGTATGCCGCAACTGTGTCAACACACAAATACAAAAAGAGGAATACATGGCGATTTAGAAAATGCCAACAGTATCAATCACACCAATGAAGCGTGCGTTTTCTGACAGTGTTTAAGTTTATTGGCAACGGTAAATAACCAGGCTAAAATTATTCTTTATCATTCCTAATAATGACAGGGACAGGGGTAAGTATGCATAAGACCAAAAAGGGGTCCATTAAGGCATTAAGGGTATGTCAGACAGACTATCCCACAAGACATTAACGGTGTTATGTATATTGACAACAGTGTGTACAAAGCTAATCTGTATCACTCAGAATGGTGACAAGGATAGAGGTGAGTATATATAAGAGCAAAAGGGGACCATTATGACCTTAAAGGCCATGTCGGACAGGCAATGTCACAGGACATTACAGGTGCCTAATCGCAGCAGGGCTGAGTTACATGAAACATGGTTCAGGACCCAACTAGAGGGACGGCCATACTGGACTTAGTATTAACCAATAGACCTGATAGAACAACAGAAGTGCAGGTCGGGGGACACCTGGGAAATAGTGACCATAAAGTAATAACCTTCCAATTATCCTTCAAACGAGAGTTTTTACAGGGAGGAACAAGAATACCGGACTTCAAAAAAGCAAAATTTAGCCAACTAAGGGAGGCCATAGGCCCAATTAACTGGGACATAGTCCTCAAAAATAAAAATACAACCACAAAATGGGAGATTTTTAAAAGCATTGTAACATCAAATTGTGATCGATGCATACCTTATAGAAATAAAAGGCTAAGAAATAAGAAGAAACCAATGTGGATAAATAGAACCGTAAAAAAAAGCAATAAATGACAAAAAGAAAGCATATAAATCACTAAAACAGGAGGGGAGCCAGGAAGCACTGATAAACTATAAGGAAAAAAATAGAATATGTAAAAACTAATAAAACTGCCAAACTAGAGACCGAGAGATTAATTGCCAAAAGAGCAAAACCAAACTAACCCTAAAATGTTTTCAATTATATAAATGGTAAAAATATAAACCTGAAGAGTTCGGCCCTCTACATAGCAATGAGGGGAGTTGCAGAAAGCGATGAGGATAAAGCCAAGCTATTAAATATTTTCTTCACCACTGTTTTCACTGAGGAAAATAAACTGTCAGATGAAATGCAAAATGTAAAAGTAAATTCCCCTTTAAAAGTGCCCTGTCTGACCCAGGAAGGAAGTACGGCAGCGACTTAAAAAGATTAAAAAATAGACAAATCGCCAGGACCGGATGGCATACACCCCCGTATCCTAAGGGAATTAAGTGATGTCTAGCCAGACCCTTATTTTTGATATTCACGGACTCCATACTGACAGGAATGTTCCACAGGACTGGCGTATAGCAAATGTGGTGCCAATATTCAAAAAGGGTCCAAAAACAGAGCCTGGAAATTATAGGCCGGTAAGTTTAACATCTGTTGTGGGTAAACTGTTTGAAGGTTTTATAAGAGATGCTATCTTGGAGTATCTCAATGAAAATAAGCAAATTACACCATATCAGCATGGCTTCATGAGGGATCGGTCATGTCAAACTAATTTAATCAGTTTCTATGAGGAGGTAAGTTCTAGACTTGACAGCGGCGAATCAATGGATGTTGTATATCTGGACTTCTCCAAAGCATTTGACGCTAGTACCACATAAAAGGTTAGTATATAAAATGAGAACACTTGGACTAGGAGAAAATATCTGTATGTGGGTAAGTAACTGGCTCAGTAATAGAAAACAGAGAGTGGTTATTAACGGTACACACTCAGATTGGGTCACTGGTCACTAGTGGGGTACCTCAGGGTTCAGTATTGGGCCCTATTCTCTTCAATATATTTATTAATGATCTTGTAGAGAGGCTTGCACAGTAATATATCAATTTTGCAGATGACACTAAACTGTGTAAAGTAATTAACACTAAAGAGGACAGTTTTCTGCTACAGAGGGATCTGGATAGATTGGGGGCTTGGGCAGAGAAATGGCAGATGAGGTTTAACACTGACAAATGTAAAGTTATGCACATGGGAAGGAATAATGCAAGTCACCCGTACATACTAAATGGTAAAACACTCAGTAACACTGACATGGAAAAGGATCTAGGAATTTTAATAAATAACAAACTAAGCTGTAAAAACCAGTGTCAGGCAGCTGCTGCTAAGGCCAATAAGATAATGGGTTGCATCAAAGGGGCATAGATGCCCGTGATGAAAATATAGTCTTACCACTTCAAAAAGCAAAATTTAGCCAACTAAGAGGCCATAGGCCCAATTAACTGGGACATAGTCCTCAAAAATAAAAATACAACCACAAAATGGGAGATTTTTAAAAGCATTGTAACATCAAATTGTGATCGATGCATACCTTATAGAAATAAAAGGCTAAGAAATAAGAAGAAACCAATGTGGATAAATAGAACCGTAAAAAAGCAATAAATGACAAAAGAAAGCATATAAATCACTAAAACAGGAGGGGAGCCAGGAAGCACTGATAAACTATAAGGAAAAAAATAGAATATGTAAAAACTAATAAAAACTGCCAAACTAGAGACCGAGAGATTAATTGCCAAAGAGAGCAAAACTAACCCTAAAATGTTTTTCAATTATATAAATGGTAAAAAATATAAACCTGAAGAAGTCGGCCCTCTACATAGCAATGAGGGGGAGTTGCAGAAAGCGATGAGGATAAAGCCAAGCTATTAAATATTTTCTTCACCACTGTTTTCACTGAGGAAAATAAACTGTCAGATGAAATGCAAAATGTAAAAGTAAATTCCCCTTTAAAAGTGCCCTGTCTGACCCAGGAAGAAGTACAGCAGCGACTTAAAAGATTAAAATAGACAAATCGCCAGGACCGGATGGCATACACCCCCGTATCCTAAGGGAATTAAGTGATGTCCTAGCCAGACCCTTATTTTTGATATTCACGGACTCCATACTGACAGGGAATGTTCCACCAGACTGGCGTATAGCAAATGTGGTGCCAATATTCAAAAGGGTCCAAAAACAGAGCCTGGAAATTATAGGCCGGTAAGTTTAACATCTGTTGTGGGTAAACTGTTTGAAGGTTTTGTAAGAGATGCTATCTTGGAGTATCTCAATGAAAATAAGCAAATTACACCATATCAGCATGGCTTCATGAGGATCGGTCATGTCAAACTAATTTAATCAGTTTCTATGAGGAGGTAAGTTCTAGACTTGACAGCGGCGAATCAATGGATGTCGTATATCTGGACTTCTCCAAAGCATTTGACGCTGTACCACATAAAAGGTTAGTATATAAAATGAGAACACTTGGACTAGGAGAAAATATCTGTATGTGGGTAAGTAACTGGCTCAGTAATAGAAAACAGAGAGTGGTTATTAACGGTACACACTCAGATTGGGTCACGGTCACTAGTGGGGTACCTCAGGGTTCAGTATTGGGCCCTATTCTCTTCAATATATTTATTAATGATCTTGTAGAAGGCTTGCACAGTAATATATCAATTTTTGCAGATGACACTAAACTGTGTAAAGTAATTAACACTAAAGAGGACAGTTTTCTGCTACAGAGGGATCTGGATAGATTGGGGGCTTGGGCAGAGAAATGGCAGATGAGGTTTAACACTGACAAATGTAAAGTTATGCACATGGGAAGGAATAATGCAAGTCACCCGTACATACTAAATGGTAAAACACTCAGTAACACTGACATGGAAAGGATCTAGGAATTTTAATAAATAACAAACTAAGCTGTAAAAACCAGTGTCAGGCAGCTGCTGCTAAGGCCAATAAGATAATGGGTTGCATCAAAGGGGCATAGATGCCCGTGATGAAAATATAGTCTTACCACTTTATAAATCACTAGTCAGACCACACATGGAGTACTGTGTACAGTTCTGGGCTCCCGTGAACAAGGCAGACATAGCAGAGCTAGAGAGGGTTCAGAGGAGGGCAACTAAAGTAATAACTGGAATGGGGCAACTACAGTACCCTGAAAGGGTATCAAAATTAGGGTTATTCACTCTAGAAAAAAGACGACTGAGGGAGATCTAATAACTATGTATAAATATATCAGGGGTCAGTACAAAGATCTCTCCCATCATCTATTTATCCCCAGGACTGTGACTGTGACGAGGGGACATCCTCTGCGTCTGGAGGAAAGAAGGTTTGTACACAAACATAGAAAAGGGTTCTTCACGGTAAGAGCAGTAAGACTATGGAACTCTCTGCCTGAGGAGGTGGTGATGGTGAGTACAATAAAGGAATTCAAGAGGGGCCTGGATGTATTTCTGGAGCGTAATAATATTTCAGGCTATAGCTACTAGAGAGGGGTCGTTGATCCAGGGAGTTATTCTGACTGCCTGATTGGAGTCGGGAAGGAATTTTTTCCCCTTAAGTGGGGAAAATTGGCTCTACCTCACAGGGGTTTTTTGCCTTCCTCTGGATCAACTTGCAGGAAACAGGTCGAACTGGATGGACAAATGTCTTTTTTCGGCCTAATATACTATGTTACTATGTTACTATACATAAGAGATGTGCTAATTTAAGCCTTCTGGGCATACCGTTCTCAGCCTGAAAGTCCACTGCGCTTCTTTCTGAAGCACCTTTTTGTCATAATTACCACCTCTCGTGGATGTCCGTACCAATTCAATCCCCTGGAAGCCAAATGAATCCTTCTCATCTTTGTGACACATGGCGACATGCCGTGCCAGTGGGGTATCCGCATTATTCGTGATGTCATTAAGGTGTTCACCGATGTGTCTGCGGAATTCACGGATCGTTTTACCCACATATTGTGTACCGCACTTGCACGTCGCCAGGTACACCACACCACTGGTTTTACAGTTGATAAATTATCTAATTCTGTAGCTCTTTTTTGTGATGGTGCTACTAAAGGTGCTGCCTGTTTTAATAGCCCCGCAAGCCACACACCCGCTGCATCTGAACTTCGCCATAGGTCTCGTATTCAACCACAATGATGGACACGCGGATTCAAAGAGACCATGCACCAGTCTGTCTCAAAGATTCCTGCCACGACGATACGTGATCTTCGGTGCATCACCCACAAGGTGGCCTACGTCAGGGTCTGATTGTAAAATTCCCCAAAATTGTGTCAAGATATTTCGGACCCTGTTGTGCGCGTCATCAAAGGTCGCAATGATGCAAACCTCCTTGTCATCCTTATTTTTTGTTTGTAGGACCAATAGGGAATTTTGTTCTACTGTCAGCGAATGATGATGCGCCCTAGCAAGGACCTGTTTTGGGTACCCTCTTCTCTGAAATCTTTGTTGAAGGTCTTTGGCTGCTACCAAGTAGTCTGAAAGCTTTGAGCAATTGTGTCGAAGTCGCAAATACTGCCCCTTAGGGATGTCTTTTTTCAGAGGCGTAGGGTGGTAGCTATTCCACTCCAGGAGGCTATTGGTGACAGTCTTTTTACGGAAGAGATGGGTACCCAAATATCCCTCCTGATCTTTAAAAACCGTCAGGTCAAAAAAATCTATTCTGTCTTCATGAATTTTTGAGGTAAAGAATAACCCCAGATCATTACTGTTCAGGACTTGAACAAAAGCCTCAAATTCCGACCTCTTTCCTGTCCATAAGATGAGCCTGTCATCAATATAACGTAACCATAAGGTAATATGACGTGTCCATTCACTATTCTTCTGCGAAAAAACAACCTCCCGCTCCCACCAGCCTAGGTAAAGGTTGGCGAATGTGGGGGCACATTGGCTCCCCATCGCCACCCCCCTGAGCTGGTGGTAAACGCAGCGATCAAAGAGGAAAATATTGTTTTCAAGGATGAATTGGAGAAGTTCCATTATGAACTCATTGTGAGGCCAGAAGTGTGTACCATGCTGCTTAAGAAAGTCTTAAGATGTGCCTCCACATCCAAGCAACGTATGCTGTTCAGCCTGGATAACTTCCAATTTCTGAATTACCTCCATAGAATCACATGTATATGATGGGAGGGCTGTCGCAAAAGGCGAAGTATCGTGTCCACATAGGTGCTAATCCCATGTGTCAGGCTGTCAATTCCTGACACAATGGGCTTCCCTTTGAGCGGGGAGAGACCATTATGCACCTTTGGGAGACTGTATAAACAGGGCATTTGTGGATATTTTGGATGCAGAAAGGCATACCCGGTCTTACTTATCAGTTTGTTGTTACATGCTGCCTCCAGAATGTGTCTCAGTTTCGTGTGCAGAGCCCACAGTGGGTTATTGTCAAGAACATGGTAGCACTGTTTATCTTTCAGTATATTTAGGCACATGTCTTTATATTGATCCGCACCCAGTACTAACACATTTCCCCCATATCGGAGGGCTTAATTAGTATGGAAGGGTCCCCCTCCAATGAAACCAGTGCCTCTGTTTCAGCTCTAGTCAGATTAAATCATCCGCTCCTTTCGCCCTCAGTACTCCAAAGCTGGTCAGTGACCACCCTTAGGAAAATATCCATCACAGTGTGGTCACACACTGGAGGATTCTTTGTTGATGGAAGTTTTAGATGGACCCTCCCCTGGGCATCTCTCCCCCTCATCAATCATCGTTGCTAGCAAACGTACGTCTGGCAATTCATCTAGGTTTATCCCTAGTGCCAGGCATTGCTGTTTTTCATGGCCCTGTCCCTGTCATTATTAGGAATAATAAAGAATAATCTTAGCCTCAGCCTGGTTATTTACCGTTGCCAATAAACATAAACACTGTCAGAAGACGCACACTTTATTGGTGTGATTGATATTGTTGTCGTTTTCTAAATCGCCGTGTATCCCTGTTTTTGTATCCTTGTGTTGACACAGTTGCGGCATACCTCAAGTGTGGTCGGTGGCTTCGAAAGGAGTGACACCGTGAACACCGCGCCTCCTGTTCTCTGATTGGCCGCCTAGGGGTTTTGGGTCCGCCTTGTAGGAGTGGCTTGGTACATTCGAGCAGCAGATCACAGCACCCGCGTCGCGGCCACCCTAGCGCCAACGCTGCTGCCGCTGAATAATATGGCGGCCAGCGCTTGTCTGTCTATATTTGTGTATGTGTGCCAACTTACCAGCTCCTGATGACCCGCAGAGAAAAACGCGTCGAGATTGAAGGGCCCATGATGCGACACTAGGGCAGTTATATTAGCTAGGAAAGGGCAAAGAGCCGTCCTGAACGCTGCACAACTATTAGTGTAGGAGAGTGGAAGCACAGAAAGTCGGCGGGAGTTAGCACGCATGAGAGGACAGCCATAGGAGGTGAATTGGAGCCTAGCCTTAGTGTGCAAGGAGTAACTTCTTACTGAAAATAGCTTCCCATCCACCTAGATGCAACGTTCAGTTTCACCTGCCAGCATGCTATACACATGCTTCAGAGATAGTGAATGCCTGGCGGTGATTTAACGTGTAGGATACTGAGCGCTTGATGAGATTGGGTGGTGAGTGCAGGTTGTAACTTGCCCGGGTTCTTTGTAACTGGACAGACCTGCCCTCACATCTAAATTTGAACCCAACTTACTACACAGTGGTGTTTAGCTGGGGGACACCTGCAGGTAGAATCACCTACAGCTTTAGTCACCTGAGAGAGCTCAGTATCCTTGTCTCGTATCTCTGTTCCTAAAAAATGTGATCCACTGATTTTTTTTTAAATATGTGAAATAAAGATTATGTTTTAATTGATTTTCAATAAACCCACCCTATTTCAGTGACATGTAAACTCAATCCTGTCACAAGCTTTTTCAGAAATAGAGGTTAAATTACATTTATATATTTTATATTTTTTTTAGTAATTGTAAAAATGTATGGCACAAAATAAATGTACAATTGCTAATATTAATAAATAGATAGATTTATAAAATTTATAAAATAATACTTTATAATATGTGGGGAACTACTACTGATGTTTTTAGCCATAATATTATATATTCTAAATATATTATGGCTAAAAACTTATATATATATATATATATATATATATATATATATATATATATATATAGTAGCGTTTTTCATTTGTGCTGCTACCAAACTTCTATATATATATATATATATATATATATATATATATATTTAAATTAAGCTTAGCCTCTATTTCTGAAAAAGTTTTTGACAGGATTTGAACTCATAGCCAGAACTTTAATCGCTACACTATATAGCTGCATAGCCAGTCACTTAAAAAAAAGAAAAAAAATGAGACTTCTACTGTATAGAAATACATACTAGTAGTAAGTTAGTAAGTAGACTTGATTGAACACCTGGATGTTTGGGTTTGAGAAGTTCGGCCGAAATTTCCCGAAAATGTTCGGGTTCGGGATACGAACCCGACCCAAACTTCATCCTGAACCCGAACCCCAATGAAGTCAATAGGGACCTGAACTTTTGGGCACTAAAAAGGCAGTAAAATAGTCCAAGAAAGGGCTAGAGGGATGCAAAAGGCAGCAAAATGTAGGTAAATGCCCTGCAAACAAATGTGGATAGGGAAATGAATTAAAATAAAATAAAATAAATATTAACCAATATCAATTGGAGAGAGGTCCCATATCAGAGAATCAGGCTTGAAGTCACCCACCAATGGAGAAGGTCACTTTCTGTTATTTCGGCCACAGCACCCAGACAGAGGAGAGAGGTCCCATAGCAAGGAATAAGGCATCATATCACCCACCACTGGAGAAGGCCACTTTCAGTTATTTAGGCCCCAACACCGAGACAGAGGAGAGAGGTCCCACAGCAAGGAATAAGGCATCATATCACCCACCACTGGAGATGGCCACTTTCAGTTTAGGCCCCAGTACCCAGACAGAGGAGAGAGGTCCCACAGCAAGGAATAAGGTGTCATATCAACCACCACTGGATAAGGCCACTTTCAGTTATTTAGGCCCCATCGCCCAGAATGAGGAGAGGTTCTTTCAACTTTGGGTTGCACCGCAAGATCATGGTAAAGTTAAAAAAAATGAGGATTCAATAAAGAAGTGCCCCGGAGTACAAGAATACATCGTTAAGGGGGAGGCAGTTATAAATGTCTATTCTGCACAAGGAGGGACAGGTCCTGTGGGATCCATGCCTGGTTCATTTTTATGAACGTCAGCTTGTCCACGTTGGCTGTGGACAGGCGGCTGCGTTTGTCAGTAATGACGCCCCCTGCCGTGCTGAATACACGTTCAGACAAAACGCTGTCCGCCGGGAGGCCAGCACCTCCAAGGAATAAAATGCTAACTCTGGCCACGTGGACAATTTGGAGACCCAGAAGTTCAATGGGGCCGAACCAACAGTCAGTATGTGGAGGGGTCTGCAGACGTACTGTTCAACTATATTAGTGAAATGCTGCCTCCTGCTAACACTTTCCGTATCAGGTGGTGGTACAGTTAGCTGTGGCGTGGAGACAAAACTTTTCCACATTTCTGCCATGCTAACCCTGCCCTTAGAGGAGCTGGCCGTGACACAGCTGCGTTGGCGACCTCTCGCACCTCCTCTGCCTTCGCCTTGGGCTTCCACCTGTTCCCCTGTGACATTTGGGAATGCTCTCAGAAGCGCGTCTACCAGCATGCACTTGTATTTGCGCATCTTTCTATCACGCTCCAGTGCAGGAAGTAAGGTGGGCACATTGTCTTTGTACTGGGGATCCAGCAGGGTGGCTGTTCCCCAACAGTTGTAGGTGATTCTAGCACACGTTAAAATGTGGGCAACTCTGCTGTCGTTGCGCAGGCACTGCAGCATGTAGTCGCTCATGTGTGCCAGGCTCCCCAGAGGTAAGGACAAGCTGTCCTCTATGGGAGGAGTATCGTCATCATCCCCCAGCCACGCACCAGTGATGGGCCTAAGCTGTGTCGGGTGGCACTCCGCTGTGAACCTGCTTCATCCTCATCCTCCTCCACCTCCTCCTCATCCTCCTCATCCTCCAGTAGTTGGCCCTGGCTGGCCACATTTGTACCTGGCCTCTGCTGTTGCAAAAAACCTCCCTCTGAGCCACTTCTAACAGACTGGCCTGAAAGTGCTAAAAATGACCCCTCATCCTCCTCCTCCTCCTCCTGGGCCAGCTCTTCTTCCACCATCGCCCTAAGTGTTTTCTCAAGGAGACATAGAAGTGGCATTGTAACGCTGATAACGGCGTCATCGCCACTGGCCATGTTAGTGGAGTACTCGAAATAGCGCAACAGGGCACACAGGTCTCGCATGGAGGCCCCGTCATTGGTGGTGAAGTGGTGCTGTTCCGCCGAGAGACTCACCCGTGCGTGCTGCAGCTGAACCTCCACTATCGCATGCTGCTGCTTGCACAGTCTGGCCAGCATGTGCAAGGTGGAGTTCCACCTGGTGGGCACGTCGCATATGAGGCGGTGGGCGGGAAGGCCAAAGTTCTGCTGTAGCGCAAATAGGTGAGCAGCGGCAGGATGTCAACGCCGGAAGCACGCACAGACGGCCCGCACTTTAAGCAGCAGCTCTGACATGTCGGGGTAGTTGTGAATTAACTTCGGCACCACCAAATTCAACACATGCGCCAGGCAAGGAATGTGCGTCAAACCGGCTAGACCCAGAGCCGCGACGAGATTTCGCCCATTATGGCACACCACCAGGCTGGGCTTGAGGCCCACGGGCAGAAACCACTCGTCAGTGTGTTGTTCATTACCCCGCCACAACTCCTGCGCGGTGTGGGGCCTGTCCCCCAAACATATGAGTTTCAGAATGGCCTGCTGACGTTTACCCCGGGCTGTGCTGAAGTTGGTGGTGAAGGTGTGTGGCTGACTGGATGAGCTGGTGGAAGAAGAGGAGGAGGAAGCTGAGTAGGAGGAGGAGGCTACAGGAGGCAAAGAATGATGCCCTGCGATCCTTGGCGGCGGAAGGACTTGCGCCAAAGAACTCTCCGCCTGGGGCCCAGCAACCACTACATTTACCCAGTGTGCAGTTAGGGAGATATAGCGTCCCTGGCCGTGTTTACTGGTCCATGTATCTGTGGTTAGGTGGACTTTACCACAGATGGCGTTGCGCAGTGCACACTTGATTTTATCAGAAACTTGGTTGTGCAGGGAAGGCACGGCTGTCTTGGAGAAGTAGTGGCGGCTGGGAAGAACATACTGTGGGACAGCCATGGACATCAGCTGTTTGAAGCTATCTGTGTCCACCAGCCTGAATGACAGCATTTCAAAGGCCAGGAGTTTAGAAATGCTGGCATTCAGGCCCAGGGCTTGAGGGGGGCTAGGTGGGAATTTACGCTTTCTCTCCAAGGTTTGTGAGATGGAGAGCTGAACACTGCCGTGTGACATGGTGGAGATGCTTGGTGACGCAGGTGGTGGTGTCGGTGGCACATCCTCTGTTTGGTGGGCGGCAGGTGCCAACATTCCTCCAGAGGCGGAGGAAGAGTCCAAGGCAGCAGCAGAAGAGGGAGCAGGGGGAGCCTGAGTGAGTTCCTTGCTTTTAAGGTGTTTACTCCACTGCAGTTCATGCTTTGCATGTAGATGCCTGGTCATGCAGGTTGTGCTAAGGTTCAGAACGTTAATGCCTCGCTTAAGGCTCTGATGGCACAGCATGCAAACCACTCGGGTCTTGTCGTCATCACATTGTTTAAAGAAATGCCTTGCCAGGGAAATCCTTGAAGCTGCCTTTGGGGTGCTCGGTCCCTGGTGGCGGTGGCCAGTAGCAGGCGAACTCTCTTAGCGGTGGCTGTTCTGCTTTTGCCCCCTGCTCTCTCTTTTGCTACGCTGTTGCTCGGTCTTACCACTGCCTCTTCCTCTGAACTATGAAAGTCAGTGGCACGACCTTCATTCCATGTGGGGTCTAGGACCTCATCGTCCCCTGCATTGTCTTCCACACAGTCTTCCTCCCTGACCTCCTGTTTGGTCTGCACACTGCAGAAAGACACAGCAGTTGGCACCTGTGTTTCATCATCATCAGAGACGTACGGACTCCGATGAGGTGGTATTCCGATGTCCTCATAATCAGGAGACATCAGTGGTTTCTATGTAGAATGCATAAGTGCATTCTATGTCTTCCACCACTGGGGAAGGGCTAGGGCATCAGTGGTTTCTATATAAAATGGGTCAGTGCATTCTATGTCTTCCACCACTGGGGAAGGACTAGGTGGATTCCTTTGGGAAACCCTGCCAGCAGAGTCTTCAAACAGCATAAGATACTGCTGCATAACGTGAGGCTCAGACAATTTCCCTGATATGCATGGGGGTGATGTGACAGACTGATGGGCTTGGTTTTCAGACACCACATGTGCGCTTTCTGCAGAAGATTGGGTGGGAGATAATGTTGTGAACGTGCTGGATCCACTGTCGGCCACCCAATTGACTAGCGCCTGTACCTGCTCAGGCCTTACCATCCTTAGAACGGCATTGGGCCCCACCAAATATTGCTGTAAATTCTGGCAGATACTGGAACCTGAGGTAGTTGGTTTACTAGGACGTGTCTCTGTGGCAGAATGGCCACGTACTCTCCCAGCACCAGAGGGTCCACTAACACCACCACGACCGTGTCCGTGTCCCTTACTAGATGTTTTCCTCATTGTTACCGTTCACCAAGCACCACAATAAGAAAAAAAATATTTGACTCAATGAATTGAATTCAAATTCAGGCCTTTTTTTACAGGCACCTAACACTATCTGCCTATTAATTTGTGTACCGTATTACACTAATCCAGGCACAGCAGTAAACACTGATTTAGGGGAATATCTAATGTCGAGCTAGTATTTAGGCCCTGGATGAAAGGTATCCTTTTATGGACAGATTTACACTTGGAGATGCACAGTAGCGTGTGAAAAAATATGTAGGATTATGCAAATGTATTCTAACACTTTGTGTAATATACCCTTTAATGGACAGAAATACAATGGGAGATGCACGGTAGCGTGTGAAGTTATTGAAGATGACCCTCTCAGCATATACACCTTGAGTGTAATATACCCTTTTACGGACAGATAAACACTTCAGATTCAGGGTATTGCTATATTGGCAAGTGAAGTTCACCCCAGAACAAAATATATCCTTTGCCGGACACTATGAAACTTGGCCAGCCACAGCTGAAACCACTGATTTATGGTATTGCTATTTTGGCAATTGAACTTCACCCCAGAAAAAAATATACCCTGTTCTGGACAGATTTAACCTAGGCCTGCAACTGCTGGAACACCAGATTCAGGGTATTGCTATTTTGTCAATTGAATTTCACCCCAGAACAAAATATATGTGTTGTCGGACACTATTATACTTTACCAGCCACTGCTGGGACACCAAATCTATGGTATTGCTATTTTGGCAATTGAATTCCCCCTTAGAACAAAATATATGTTTTGCCGGACACCATTATACTTTGCCAGCCACTGCTGGGACACCAGATTTATGGTATTGCTATTTTGGCAATTGAGTTTCACCCCAGAACAAAATATATGTTTTGCCGGACACTATTATACTTTGCCAGAAACTGCTGGGACACCAGATTTATGGTATTGCTATTTTGGCAATTGAATTTCACCCCAGAACAAAATATATCCTTTGCAGGACACTATAAAACTTGGCCAGCCACAGCTGAAACCACTGATTTATGGTATTGCTATTTTGGCAATTGAATTTCACCCCAAAACAAAATATATCCTTTGCAGGACACTATGAAACTTGGCCAGCCACAGCTGAAACCACTGCTTTTTGGTATTGCTATTTTGGCAATTGAATTTCACCCCAGAACAAAATATATCCTTTGCAGGACACTATGAAACTTGGCCAGCCACAGCTGAAACCCCAGATTTATGGTATTGCTATTTTAGCAATTGAATTTCACCCCAGAACAAAATATATCCTTTGCAGGACACTATGAAACTTTCCAGCCACAGCTGAAACCACTGATTTATGGTATTGCTATTTTGGCAATTGAATTTCACCCCAGAACAAAATATACCCTGTTACAGACAGATTTAAACTAGGCCTGCAACTGCTGGAACACCAGATTCAGGGTATTGCTATTTTGGCAATTGAATTTCACCCCAGAACAAAATATATGTTTTGCCGGACACTATTATACTTTGCCAGCCACTGTTGGGACACCAGATTTAAGGGATTGCTATTTTGGCAATTGAATTTCCCCACAGAAAATAATCTATCCTTTGCCAGACAGCAGACAGTATTACACTTGGCTAGCCAAAGCTGGAACACCAGATTTAGTGGATTGGCATTTTGGCAATTGAATTTAACCCCTTAATAAAATATAGAAATTGCTATCCTGACTTTCTAGCGGTGACAATTAGCACAGCCAAGCCCCTGATGTAGGATATAGCAAAAATAAATCTAGTATTGATGGATTGATGGACTTGGTGGCAGCTTGTTCTGGTGCACCACAAGTCAGAAAATGGCCGCCGATCACCCCAGAAAAAAGTGACAGAAAAACGCTCTGTGCAGCCTAAAAACCAGTTAGCAATTAGCTAGCAGAAGTTGAATCATTCACAGCTGTAGATCGATCACTTCATTAGGTATTTTTGCTGACTTTTCCCTGCCTAATCTTGCCCTCACAGAAGCTGCGTCCTCTCCCTTCACTAATCAGAGCAGTGTGACGTGCGGCGCTACGTGACTCCAGCTTAAATAGAGGCTGGGTCACATGCTGCACTTGGCCAATCACAGCCATGCCATTAGTAGGCATGGCTGTGATAGCTTCTTAGGGCAAGAAGTAAAATGCTAGCTGATTGGCTGCTGTGCAGCCCTTCAGAAAGCAGGAAGAAATCGCTGAACAACGGACCCGAACTTTTTTGAAAATGTCCGGGTCCGGGTCCGTGTCCCGAACACCCCAAAATTCGGTACGAACCCGAACTATGCTCGAACTGTTCGCTCAACACTAGCAGTAAGTATTCCTCTACAGTAAAAATCTCATATATTATTATTTTTTATTTTATTTATGTAACTGGCTATGCAGCTATTATAGTGTGGAATATGTAGAAACAAACTGAATTCTCTTTTGCTCTTGTCGTTTACCGCTGTCTTTAAGGAACTCTGTTGGTGTAGTCCATATACTCTACATCTGTGTCTCTGTACCATGGCCCTTGGATAACCTTGTTAATGAAAGCTATTAACCATTTCTTGTAATCTTTCACCTAATCTAATGTTGTCAGTATCTATCCTTTTGTCCCTAAGTAGTTGGATATATGGTAGTGATTCCATCATATTTTTAGAGTGGGCACTATCAAAGCTAAGCATATTATTTCTATCTGTAGGTTTCACATACAAATCTGCACACAAGGACCCCTTGTGAACATAGACTGTAGTATCTAAAAATTGCGAATCAGTTTGTGTATACACTAGCGTAAATTGTAGTTTATTGTGCACTGAGTTAACCTACTGCTGAAATTCAAGTAATTTCTCAGATGTTCCCGTTCAAATAAAGAAAATGTTGTCTATATACCTCATCCAGCCCCTCACAAATGCTTGGAAGCTGGATTTGTATATAAACAACTCCTTAAATCTGTATATGTACCACTAATGATGGTTTGTTCCCCTTTATTTCCGTTGGGTATGTCTTTCCTGTCGCCTCTATGTCACTTTTGGGGTCCTGTTGTCCAATGGTGGTTTTCTCTAGCGTGTGATCCTTGCATAGTTGTTTCCTACTCCTGTTGTGTCTACGTCCTCCCCTTCTCATTAGTCTTTGTGTGGATCTTTGATACTTTGGATCATTCCTTGGTCTAAAACACGTTGATCCTTGCTTGCTTCCCTACATGACTCTGTGTCGTATTATATGGTCTCCTGCCTCTGGTCTTATGAACCTATGTCGTCTCAGAGTCCATTCCTCTGCCTTCCTTCAATTGGGGGTCTTTTTTAAATGTCACCTTTCACATAATTGTCCTGTCACGGAACTATTTTTGTCTCTTGGTTGTCTCAATGTCCGTGTGATTTGTTTGCAAATCCTTTAATGACTGTTTTTTAATTGTGCCAAACTCCTGAGGTGTCATAATGGATTTCAATTGCTGCTCATATGATTCTATCCACTTGTTACTTTCTATTAGTTCCTTTTGTAGGAATTCCAACTGTGCCGTCAAGAGGAGATGTGTAATAGATTTTATCAACAAGGTTATCCAAGGGCCATGGTACAAAGACACAGATGTAGAATACATGGACTAGACCGCACAGAGCTCCTTAAAGACAGCGGTAAACGACAAGAGCAAAAGAGAATTCAGTTTGTTTCTACATATTCCGCATAGAGTAAACAAATAGCACAGGTACTGAAGTCTAAATGGCACATGCTCACACAGTCCTTTACAGATATAGAGGAATTTCGGACAGCTCCCATTATGTCATGCAGACTATCACGAAATTTGGCTAATGCATAATGATATAATACAACGCCGTATACCAACTATTAAAAAGAACGGTTGTTTCCCATGCTTAGGATGTTGTAGTTGCAATAATATGCTTAAAGGAGTAGTTTCTCACACCCTAAGACAGGTATGCAATATCAAATAAATGGACACTATACGTGTAAATCAGATTTTGTGATCTATGTATTACAATGCCCATGCGGACTACTATATGTGGGAGAGACCACACAGGAACGTAGGAATAGACTGGATCAACACAGGTATCAAATTTGGAAGCTACTCTCTAGACAGAGACAGCTGGAACTACTAAAATCTGAGTAGCCAGTACCGGAACAATTCTTAAAACTCAGACATAATGTTTCCCAACTCAGATTTTGTATCATCAATGGGGTACCTAAAGAGTAAAAGGTAAAGAGATAAGCAGGCACACTCATATATGGTTAAAATCTAACTTAGTTTATTAATAAAAATAAGTATTAATATAGATGATATATTGCTGATTGAGAAGTTGTGAAAATATAGATGTGGTCAATAGTTCATAATAATGAAAGTCAATGATCCAATGTTAAAAATGCCACTTGAAATAAAATATAAAATATAAATATAAATAAAATAGCCACTTATGGTAAAAATGGGTAAAAAATAGCCTATGAATAGGGTCCCACCGTATTGTGGAACTTTGTGGAACAGTCCTCCACAAGACAAAGGTATGTAGTGGTTGTCACTGATGGCAAATCTTGTATTATACAAACCACGAAGGGTCTAACTTCACCTGGGGCTTCAGAATATATGTTTGTAAGCAATGTATATAGTTATTAGCTGTCGCGGTGCTGTGGGAAGAATAGGTGCTCTGTGCCTAAGCGCGGCATCCCGCGCTGTCTCCAGCTACAGAGATCACTTACCCACCAACTCGAGCGGCTGTAGGAACGGATCCTCTGGTGTCGGTCAGTTGTTCCTGGCCGAATTTGCGAAGTTCATCTGGTGGTGAAGTTCTCGGCGTCCCTCGTGACGCCCGGGGATGTAGTTTGCGCGTCTGTGGTATGACGCGGGTGGTCACGTGATCGGATCTTTGCAATGATTTTCGGAGTGCCCCTCATGCAGTCGTGATGAGACCACAGTTAGTGTCGATAATCTCTAAGGCTTTAGGCTTAAACACGTTTCGGGAGTCTCTCCCTTCATCAGTAAGTAGAAGATTGTGATGCCCCTTGTATTATTTATAGGGTGTTAGTTATTATCTGAATGATGATCTCATTAGCTTTTTCAATGAGGTCAATTATTCAAATGAGGTTGGGCACAATGATCCAATTATTTGTACGGTGATAGTCATTATCTGAATGATGAGCCCCTTGGCTTTTTCAATGAGGCTAATTATTCAAATGATATTGGGCACAATGATCCAATTATCGGATCCATATGTTGCATGGAAAAATCTAAATAATTTGGTTGTTGAATCCATATGTGGCATATAAAAAACATATGTGGCATAGGGGAATTAGAGCTAATTATGTATGTGCATTTTTTGAGTATAAAATTGTAAGGTTATGGCTTGTTACTTGATTAATAGTATAATTAGCATTTTCGATGGAGTCAATTATACAAATGAAGCAAGACATAGTATTCCAATGGTTGGCTGCATATGTGGCATAGACAAATGGTTGCAATCATTAAATCCTTGTGCAATGTCAAAAAATGAGATGTGAAATTGAGACTGGTTGTTTGGGCAAACACCTTACCCTGAAAAATGGATGATACATAATAAATAATAATCAATATGGAAGATATGATTGAACACCATGCATGGATATGGTTGTTTGTGTGTTATATAATTATATGCATTTCCAAAAAAAATAAAAATTAAAAGCAATGGAGATTGAGCTGATCAATTGATGGATTAGGTCCAAAGGATGAAGAAAGGAAATGTATATTTTCAATGTTCTGTTGCTGATAGATTTTATTATTATGTTATAATCCCATAATATATAGTAGGGAGGTATCCCTATTGTATCACTGGACCGTATACGCAAAAGTCCCAGTGGACATATGAATTCTCTATCCCTCTATATACATAGAGTACAATTTTAAATATGCATGTTGTAAGTGATAATAGGGGATCATACAAGTATCCCACTGGTCCGTAAAGCAAAATACCCAGTGTGTGTTTTAATTCCCGGTTGTTCAAGTCCACGGGATTATGGCTGGGAGGTATCTTCACTGTCTCACTGGTCCGTATATACAAATGACCCAGTGGGTATGAGGACTACCTTTTCTTCTATACAAATAGAGTAAGATTATGACTGTGGGTATTGTTATTGGTAATAAGGGATTTATACAATTATCCCACTGGTCCGTAAAAACAAAAGACCCAGTAGGTGTCATAATTCCCAGTTGTTCAAGTTGTACGTAGTTTCTTTTTCTTGTACTTTTATACCTATGGTTGGTTCCAAATTGCTAGAGTAGTTAAGGGGGCGGCCGCTCGCCAAGGAGAAACCAGGGCAACTAGGAAGGCTGCACTGGTGTCTCATCAGAGAGTAGCGGTCCCCCATGGTCAGACAAAACCGAAGATCTCCATCTCTGCATTCAGTCCATTCGGTAGGACAGAATCAAATTTGAAGATCCTTCTAGATCAGTGTTTTTCAACCTTTTTTGTGCCAAAGCACACTTTTTTTATGAAACAAATCACGAGGCACACCACCATTAGAAAATGTTAAAAAAATTAAACTCTGTAGCCTATAAGCCCTATATTGACTATATAAAGTAATTCTCGTCAAAGTGTCTTAACCACTTGCCGCCACGCTAACGCCGATGGGCGTCAGCGCGGCGGCTCTCTCAGGTCTCACTGCCGCCTATCGGCGTCATCTCGTGAGACCCGAGATTTCACATGAACGCGCGCGCGTCGTGCGTGCGCGTTCATGTGATCGGAGCCGGGACAACTGAAACTACAGCCTGCCAGCGCTGATCATGCGCTGGCAGGCTGTAAATGCGTGAAAAAACCGCATTTAAATCGCATATCAGACGCTGTTTTTAAACAGCGTCTGATATACCTGCTATCTGCTCGTCTGGTGGTCCCTTTGTTTGGGACCACCAGAGAAGCTATAGGAAAAGTGCACCAATCACTACACACACCCCCCACCCCCATCACTGATTAACCCCTGATCACCCATGTCACCCCCTGATCACCCCTGTCACCCCCTGTCACTAATCACCCCCTACAGGCTCATTCAGACGTCCGTATGTGTTTTGCGGATCCATGGATCTGCGGATCCATGGATCTGCGGATCCGCAAAAATACGGACACCGGCAATGCGCTTTCCGCATTTGCAGATCCGCACAGAACTATATAGAAAATGCTTTTTCTTGTCCGCAGTGCGGACAAGAATAGGACATGTTCTATATTTTTGCGGAGCGGAAGTGCAGACCCGGAGCGCGGATCCGTAATTCCGGATCCGAGCGGGACAAAGTCTGTCCCCATAGAAATGAATGGGTCCGCAATTCCGTTCCGCAAACAGAATTTCGGACGTGTGAATGGGGCATAAGGGTCCCGTTATCACCGCCAGTTAGTTAGCTACTTGTTAGTTAGCTAGCGCCCACCGCACCGCAATCACTGATTTTGGCAGAGATTTTTCATCCACATTGACCGATGCGAATGAAAAAATCTGTGCCGTTCATTTTTTTTTTTTTTCAGCGCAGCGGCTGAGACGGAAAAAAATCTCATTACCCGTATGCTCAATATAAGGAGAATCGCAGAAACTCCTAATGCTGGCCATACGTGTAATGATTGCGGAGACCCCTAAAATGCCAGGACAGTATAAATACCCACATGTGACCCCATTTTAGAAAGAAGACACCCCAAGGTATTCCGTGAGGGGTATGGTGAGTTCATGTAAAATTTTATTTTTGTCACAAGTTAGTGGAATATGAGACTTTGTAAAAAAAAAATATATATATATATATATATATATATATATATATATCAATTTCCGCTAACTTGTGTCAAAAATTTTTTTTCTGTGAACTCGCCATGCCCCTCACAGAATACCTTGGGGTGTCTTCTTTCACAATGGGGTCACATGTGAGTATTCTACTCACCTGGCATTTTAGGAGTGCTAAAGTGTGAGAATCCAAATGCGTAAAAATGCCCTGTGAAATCCTAAAGGTACTCATTGGTTTTAGGGCCCCTTTGCGCATCTTGGCTGCAAAAAGTGGCACACATGTGGTATCGCCGTACTCAGGAGAAGTAGGGCAATGTGTTTTGGGGTGTATTTTTACATATACCCATACTGGGTGTGAGAAACATCTCTGTAAATGACAACTTTTTAAAAAATTTTATTCAAAGTTGGCAATTTACAGAGATATTTCTCTCACCCAGCATGGGTATATGTAAACTACACCCCAACACATTGCCTACTCTCCTGATCGCGATACCACATGATGACTTTTGCAGCCAAATGCATAAGGGACAAATTCAATGAGTACCTTTAGGAAGAGCATTTTTACGCATTTTTCTTCTCACGCTTTAGAGACCCTAAAATGCCAGGGCAGTATAAATACCCCACATGTGACCCCATTTTGGAAAGAAGACACCCCAAGGTATTCGCTGAGGGGCATAGTGAGTCCATGAAAAATTAAACTTTTTGTCAAAAGTTAGCGGAAAGGGAGACTTTGTGAGAAAAACAATAAAAAATCAATTTCCACTAACTTGTGCCAAAAATTTTTTTCTATGAACTCGCCATGCCCCTCATGGAATATCTTGGGGTGTCTTCTTTCCAAAATGGGGTCACATGTGGGTATTTATACTGCCCTGGCATTTTAGGAGCCCTAAAGCATGAGAAGAAAAATGCGTAAAAATGCCCTCCTAAAAGGTACTCATGGGAATTTGGGCCCTTACGCATCTTGGCTGCAAAAAGTGTCACTCATGTGGTATCGCCGTACTCAGGAGAAGTAGGGCAATGTGTTTTGGGGTGTATTTTTACATATACCCATGCTGGGTGAGAGAAATATCTCTGTAAACTGACAACTTTGTATAAAAAATTTAAAAAGTTGTCGTTTACAGCGATATTTCTCACACCAGCATGGTATATGTAAAAATACACCCCAAACACATTGCCCTACTCTCCTGAGTACGGCGATACCACATGGTGACACTTTGCAGCCAAGATGCGAAGGCCCTAAACCAATGAGTACCTTTAGAGTTTCATGAGGCATTTTACGCATTTGATTCTCACACTTTAGCACTCCCTAAAATGCCAGGTGAGTATAAATACCCCACATGTGACCCCATTGTGGAAAGAAGACACCCCAAGGTATTCCGTGAGGGGCATGGCGAGTTCACAGAATTTTTTTTTGGCACAAGTTAGCGGAAATTGATATATTTTTATTTTTTTATTTTGTTTTTACAAAGTCTCATATTCCACTAACTTGTGACAAAAATAAAATTTTACATGAACTCACCATACCCCTCACGGAATACCTTGGGGTGTCTTCGTTCTAAAATGGGGTCACATGTGGTATTTATACTGCCCTGGCATTTTAGGGGCCCCTAAAGCGTGAGAAGAAGTCTGGAATCCAAATGCGTAAAAATGCCCTGTGAAATCCTAAAGGTACTCATTGGAATTAGGGCCTTTGCGCACCCAGGCTGCAAAAAGTGTCACACATGTGGTATCGCCGTACTCAGGAGAAGTGGGGCAATGTGTTTTGGGGTGTATTTTTATATATACCCCTGCTGGAGTGTGAAATATCTCTGTAAATGACAATTTTTAAATTTTTTATACAAAGTTGTCAGTTTACAGAGATATTTCTCTCACTAACATAGGTATATGTAAAAATACACCCCAAAACACATTGCCCCACTTCTCCTGAGTACGGCGATACCATGATGATACTTTTGCAGCCTGGTGCGCAAAGGCCCTAAACCAATGAGTACCTTTAGCTTTACATGGCGGCTCACAATTTAGCCCGCCCAAAATGCCAGAACAGTACAAACACCCCACAAATTACCCCATTTCGGAAAGTAGACACCCCAAGGTATTCACTGAGGGCATAATGAGCCCGTATGAGATTTTTTTTTTTTTTGCCAGAAGTTAGCAGAAATGGAAACTTTATTATTATTTTTTTCCTCAGAAAGTGTCATTTTCCGCTAACTTGTGAAAAAAATGAAATGATACATGAACTCACCAAGCCCCTCCGCGAATACTTTGGGGTGTCTTCTTTCTAAAATGGTGTGATTTGGGGGTATTTATACTTTCCTGGCATTCTAGCACCTGAAGAAACACGACAGGCGCTCAGAAAGTCAGAGCTGCTTCAAAATGCCGAAATTCACTTTTTGCACCATAGTTTGTAAACGCTATAACTTTTACCCAAACCAATAAATATACACTTATTGGACTTTTTTTTATCAAAGACATGTAGAACAATACATTTAGAGAAAAATTTATATAGAAATGTAGTTTTTTTAAAAAAAATTTACAACAGAAAGTGAAAAATGTCATTTTTTTTGCAAAAATGTCGTTAAATTTTTATTAATAGCAAAAAAAGTAAAAATGTCAGCAACAATGAAATACCACCAAATGAAAGCTCTATTAGTGAGAAGAAAAGGAGGTAAAATTCATTTGGGTGGTAAGTTGCATGACGGAGCAATAAACGGTGAAAGTAGTGTAGTGCGGATTTGTAAAAAAGGGCCTGGTCACTAGGGGGGTATAAACCTGTGGTCTTCAAGTGGTTAAATAGGACTGAAATAAACACAAATAAATTATTTCTTTGATCTTCGCTGATACAGTGCAGAAGGTGCATCCTGAGCTGAGGGCTTTTTTCCCGCCAGCTCATCTATCATTGTCAAGTTCCCAGCCCCCACTCCCCTCTCCTCTCCTCATATCTCAGGACCGGGTGGCGCTGTGCTTGGCTTGAAGTTACATTGGCGTGCCTGTGAATGAACTTACTTACCTGCTCCTATGGCTCCTGTCCTGGCTCTGGATGATGAGTCCCGTCCTCCTTCCCTCTCAGTCTCTTCTCCGCCTCTGCTCCACCTCCGAGTGCTGCTGTGAAAGTCGCACGGGGCGCATGTTCCCAAATTCCGCGAGACCTGCCGCGACCTCGAGAATAGTGTTGAGCTCGAATTAGTCGCGAATATTCGTGGTAAAAAAATCACATGCGATTTTTTTTACCACGAATATTCGCGAATAATTAGAGCTCACGGACACGGCACACCGGACAATATCTCAGGGCACACTAGTGTGCCGCGGCACAGTGGTTGAAAAACACTGTTCTAGATTCTATTCTAGACATTTTGTGTATGTGGTTTCCACCTCTCCAATCATTCTTTACTTTCTCCGGTGCTGTGTATTTTAGTCCGTTGGGATCTTTATTATGGACTGTTCTGAAATGGTTTGATACAGTATGTTTCTCGTACTCTTTTCTTATATTTGCGATGTGTTCAGATACACGCTTCTGGAATGTTCTTTTCGTATGGCCGATGTATAATTTTTGGCATGGGCATTCTAAAGACATAAATGACTTCAGTAGAACTACATGTTAGAAATTCTTTGATTTCTTGTTTGTGTGAATTTCTTTTGGATGTAACACAAATGGTTTTCTTTGGAAATGATGTTGACTGACAATTATTACATTTTCTGCATCTAAAAAAGCCTTTGATATCTGCCTATTCTTGAATTGTTGGCTATTTAGGCCTAAATTTGGAGCTTTGGTGAATGTAATTAGTGGAGTATTTGAGATAATAGACCCTATTGTTTTATCTTGTTTTATATGATACCAATGGTTATTTATATTTTTTTAATTTTTTTTGTATTGGGGGTTGTAGGGTAGTATAATCCTAGATGGCATATCTTCCTGTTTCTGTTTCGTATTTATTTTGATGAAAAATAATTTTCTTTCCATCCCCTTGACTCGATTTAACGATGTGTCTATCAATTGGATTGGGTACTTTTTATTAATGAATTGTTCTAAACTGCAATTTCTCCTGACTCTACGGAAATGTCCCTGCGGTATGTTTGTGAGCCATGATGGTAAATGGCAGCTATCATATTGGATGAAACTGTTCCTGGCTGTTGGGTCTCTGATAGGTGGTGCATATGAGTTTATCATTTTCTACTGATATTTACAGGTCTAGAAATTCTATTTTAGATGTAATGATAGTTCGTGTAAATTTTAGACTAAATGGGTTTTCATTAATCTCTCTTAAAAAAGTATCCAAGTTATCTGCACTATCTTGCCATATAAAAATGATGTAATCAATATAACGTTGGAAGAGAACCAGATCCGTCCCCAGTCTTGGCGCTATACTTTCCTCTTCGCACTGCGCCATGAATAGATTGGTGTAACTGGGGGCGAATATGGTGCCCATGGCGGTACCTTGGATCTGCAGGTAAAAATCGGAATTCCAATAAAAGTAATTATGATTTAGTATGAAGTTGATGCCTTTTGTTATAAATTTGATTTGTTCTGGCAATAGTTTGGCTTCTTTGGTTAGTTTGTTATGGACTGCTTCTCTTCCTTGTTGATGGTTAATACTGTTATAGAGTGATTGTGCATCTAATGTACCCATATGCCAATGTGATTTTAATTTTCATTTTTCTACTGTCTTGATAATTTGGTTAGTGTCTTTAATATAGGATTTAATATTTTTGACTCTTGGCTGTAGAAGAGTATCTATGTATTGTGATAAATTGCTGGTTAATGATTCTATACCTGAGATAATGCGGCGGCCCGGTGGATTATCCCTATTTTTGTGTATTTTGGGAAGACAGAATAGTACCGGTAATCTTTTGGGCATGTTCAGTATAAAATTATACTCTATTTCAGATAGGATCCCCTTCCCTATTTCACAATATGGTATTAGTTCTGATTAGTATTGTTCTGTTGGATTGTTCTTCAATTTTTTATATATACTTGTGTCTGATAGTTGTCTCATGCATTCGGTATTATAGTCAGTAACATTTTGGATTACAATTGATCCTACTTTGTCAGCTGAGTGTATTATTATGTCTTTTTCTTTTTGAAATTGTTTTATGGCCTCGGTTTATTTTTTAGATAAATCATTCCTTTTCTTTGGTTGTTCTTTCATTTTGCGTATATCAATCTATACGCACTTTTTAAAAGCTGCCAGTTCTTGTCCTATTTCCTGTCGGGGGTATTTCTTAGAAGTGCATTTTAAAGTAGTGTGTTCATATGACTTATTGTCTATATTTTATTTCATTATGGGATTTGTTATATAGTATTTCTTCAGACAGAGTTTGCGAATAAATTTCTCTATCTATGAATGTGTCAAATTTGTTTAGTGTATTGGTGGGTGCAAATTTCAATCCTTTGTTTAGTAGGCTGCTTTGGGCCTTGTTTAAAGTGACTTTACTTAAATTTATAATTGTGTCTTCATCATGATCCATCTGTTGTATTTTGGTCTTGTTTCCCCTTCCTCTACGTATCTTTTTCTTTCTCTTGTTTCGTATAGTCTTGTTTGATAGGTTTGGTGGTTGTCTCTCCTCTGGTGTGCTTGGTGATTGTCCCCTAATGGGTATTTTGCTCTCTTCTGGTGTTGTGGATTGTGTTGGTGGTGTGATCTGTGTTCCTTCTCTTGTGATTGTTGTCTGTATCGCAAATTGTATCTGTGATTTTGAGGAGTTGGTGTTGGGAAACGAAGTGGTCTCTGTCGAGTGTGAGATCTGTGGTGTGGGGGAGTTCAGTCTAAAAAATGGTTTTGTTCCTCCAATATTTTGAATCTGTTGCTAGTGGGTATTGGGTATTTATTTTGCTTTTGGGAGGTGCTACCTTGAGTATTATCTTCTCTTTCTCTGTGATTATCCTTTTCCCTATTTGTGGGGTTATTGTTCTGTTTTTCTCTGTGTTCTTTTTTTTAATTTGGTAGATATTTTTTCTTAATTTTCTGATTTTTTTCTCCATGATTTCTTGTTCTGCTTTATCGAGGTTATTACAAAGTATCTGTTGCCAAGAGTTGTAGTCGTCATTTTTTGAAATTGTTTCCATTTTAGTTTTAATTTCATCTAGTTGTGCTGTAATTTCTTTTAGTATAATGGATCTCCTTTTTATAATAAGGTGCATGAGTGACAGGAATTGTTCGTGTAATAATGTGTCCCATTCCTTGTTAAATTCTGTGTCCCATAGGTCCTGGGCAGGTGTCTTTGTCAACTGTAAACCTTTAGGTACTTTTTTATGTTCTATGTATTAATTTAATGATTTGATCTCCCATCGTTGTTTGAGCTGTCTGACTAATAGAGTTTCTGTTTTTTTTAAATATATCTGCCATATCTAGTTCTTGGTCTTCTGTGTTTGTTGTTTCAAAAGTGTATGTTTCCGCTTTAATGCGTTTGTTTTCAGCATGATCCCAAATATTCATTTTGATTGAGCAGTGAGCTGACGTCTAATGGGTGATACGATAATGGAGAGGTGAATGAAATGGACGGCTCTACTGTTCAAACAAATGATAGAGGTGCAATTGCTGCTAGATCTGACTCACCCAGTCAGGATAGTGGAGAGTAAAAGGTAAAGAGATAAGCAGGCACACTCATATATGGGTAAAATCTAATCTAGTTTATTAATAAAAATAAGTATGGATATAGATGATATATTGCTGATTGAGAAGTTGTGAAAATATAGATGTGGTCAATAGTTCATAATATTGAAAGTCAATGATCAAATGTTAAAAATGCCACTTGAAATAAAATAAAAAATAAAAATAAAATAGCCACTTATGGTAAAAATGGATAAAAAATTGTCTATGAATAGGATCCCAATATATTGTGGAACTTTGTGGAACAGTCCTCCACAAGACAAAGGTATGTAGTGGTTGTCACTGATGGCAAATCTTGTATTATACAAACCACAAAGGGTCTAACTTCACCGTGTCTTCAGAAAATATGTTTGTAAGCAATGTATATAGTTATTAGCTGTTGTTGTGCTGTGGGAAGAATAGGTGCTATGTGCCTAAGTGCGGCTTCCCGTGCTGTCTCCGGCTACAGAGATCACTTACCCACCAACCGGAGCTGCTGTAGAAATGGATCCGCTGGTGTCGGTCAGTTGTTCCTGGCCGAATTCGCGAAATTCAGTGCGATCTGGTGGTGAAGTTCTCAGTGTCCCTCGTGGCACCCGGGGATGTAGTTCACGTGTCTGTGGTATGACGCGGGTGGTCACGTGATCGGATCTTTGCGGTGATTTTTAGGAGCGCTCCTCAAGATGCAGCCGTGATGAGACCGCAGTTAGTGTCGACAATCCTCTAAGGCTTTAGGCTTAAACGTGTTTCGGGAGTCTCTCCCTTAAACTAAGTAGAGGATTGTGATGCCCCTTGTATTATTTATAGGGTGATAGTCATTATCTGAATGATGATCCCATTAGTTTTTTCAATTAGGTTAATTATTCAAATGAGATAGGGCACAATGATTAAATTATTGGATCCATATGTGGCATGGAAAAATCAAAATAATTTGGTTGTTGAATCCATATGTGGCATATAAAAAACATATGTGGCATAGGGGAATTAGAGCTAATTATGTATGTGCATTTTTTTTTGTATAAAATTGTAAGGTTAAGGCTTGTTACTTGATTAATAGTATAATTAGCATTTTCAATGTAGTCAATTATACAAATGCAGCAAGACACAGTATTTCAATGTTTGGATGCATATGTGGCATAGAGGAATCATTGCAATCATTAAATCCTTGCGCAATGTAGAAAAATGAGATGTGAAATTGAGACTGGTTGTTTGAGAAAACACCTTACCCTGAAAAATGGATGGATGGATACATAATAAATAATATGGATATGGTTGTTTGTGTGTTATATGATTATATGCATTTTTTTAAATTAAAAATTAAAAGCAATGGAGATTGAGCTGATCAAGTGATTAGGATTAGGTCCAAAGGATGAAGAAAGGAAATGTATTTTTTCAATGTTCTGTTGCTGATAGATTTTATTATTATGTTATAATCCCATAATATATAGTAGGGAGGTATCCCTATTGTATCACTGGTCTTATATGTGAAAAACCCAGAGGACATAGGAATTCTCTATCCCTCCATAAACATAGAGTAAAATTATAAATATGCGTGTTGTAAGTGATAATAGGGGATCATACAAGTATCACACAAGTATCCATACAAGTTTATTAAAAAGACTGGAATTGGGGTGAATTTTTGAACTACAAACGCTTGAACCCAAAGGCTTTAATAGAGAGTTCAAAATAGGCTCACTCTACTGAACCTGACAGGATTACGATTCATCTTCACTGTAAATGATTACTATACCTTACTTTATAGTTCATATGTTTTTATTAATTATTGTACCCAACCTACAGGTTGTGCTGTATATTTTAATTCTAGGTATTTTCACTGATTTTGGAAACTGGGGGCATAAATGTGAGAAGAATCTGTATTGAACTAGCTTGTTCATGTGGTAGATATACATAATTGATAAATGGATGACAAACAGTTTTTGTTTTCTATGGTCACCTTTTTTATCAGGTTATAGTACAAGAGGTTATATTGCGGACTGCCTTAGACCAACAGGATATAATTGGTTTTGGAACATTTGCTCCTTTGTTTATCGGGTTCCATATTGGGGCTATTGGAATATGTCAATTTGATAGACCCTGCTCTTTTTAAGTTCTTCTAAGGGGCTGAAATAAAAATGGGATGTTTCTGTGTGTGTATGAGGGGGAAGGGGGGGATGCCCCATATTGAGGCACACTATTTAACCCACAGAAACCGTGATTTGGGATTTGGATGCATCCTCCTCACAAATTGAGGGGCACAACTCCACCCGCTGTATGACTGTCACACCCAAACAGTAGATACATTTCCCCCTCTTAGACCAAGGGATACGCCCCCCATTGGGTGTGAATATATGCATGACATACACAATAGAGGAGGTTGTTCCTTTGACAGATGTGATGGACATATCCCCCCTCTAATATAGCAGAGAATGCAGCCCAATTGTATTTAGAGCGATGTACAGTTCCACAATATGAACCCCCTATTAATTTGTTCAATTCTTAATTCTCTTTTGATCCATTTAATATGGTTCGACCAAGTCAGCCCCACAATCCCCTCATTAGGTAATATATTTCAACTTTTTTAAGATACATAGGTGACCACAGTAAACAACACTATTAGCCTTAATATATGTTATAGTGACTGGAGATTGGCACATCATTAGATTCCCTGCTCCCCCTAGCTGTAAGGACGCAGGCTCACTGGAGGATGGCACGGCATGAGATTCCCTGCTCACCCTAGCTGTAGGGAGGCAGGCGCACTTGTGGATGGCACGGCATGAGATTCCATGCTCCCCCTAGCTGTAGGGACACAGGCGCACTGGAGGATGGCACGGCATGAGATTGAAAAAAGTAAGAAATGCCTGTCATAGATTGTACGTAGTACCTTCTTGGACAGCTGCTCCCAAGACCGTACAAAAATATGAAAAAAAGGAGGGGCAGCTACAATTAAAACTTAGCTTTTACTGCGAATATATGTTAAAAAGAAAAACAGCCCCTACTGACAAAAACCGGCACAAACAGTGCCAAGGAAGTGTCAAGCAAAGTAAGTTGGTGTCGAGTTCCAAAGGGGGCTAAGGGGATTGTGTACTATCCCAATCTGTCTACCTCCATTGGAAGAAAGAGTAAAGCTTAGGGGGTGTAAGGGGAAGCTCAATATCCATTACCTCAAAGACAACTAAAAAAATTGGTATAAGGGAAGGGGGTGGAAGCTAGTCCTGGATAGCCCTACTTGGCCTACTCAGCCCTAGGCCTACAACAGTGTCCAACCCCGCTAGGAGTGGCACCGTTACTGGAACCTTACCCTTCTCTTATTGCCCTGGTCAATCCCTAGTGATTGAGGGAGGAAACCAGGGCTATGTTGGGAAGGATACTTCACCTGGATAAACCAGGTGGAATACCCCAAATGTATATATAGGTGACCCTACGCGTTTCGTCATTGGCTGTAATCAGCCCGCCCTTAGACTCGTCAGGGGACACAGGGCTGCAACGGGTATATTAAGATGGTTGTTACCAGTGTTAGTACAGAGATTCCAAAAGTCATTTGGTCTCAGATCGACCGGCATATGGCCAGACAATAAGGCACAGTTGAGCCCGCTGGGGGAGCAGTGTCCCCTTCTCCTGTTGTGTAGCGGGTCTCGACATGAGATTCCCTGCTCCCTCTAGCTATAGGGATGCAGGCGCGCTGGAGGATGGCAGGGTATGAGATTCCCTGCTCCCTCTAACTGTAGGGATGTAGTTTCACTAGCGCATGGACACGGCTGGCCTAGATGGCTCCTACACTTGCACAAAGCACACAGGCACACCAGCTACAGGAGGATGCCGAATTAAGCAGGCTCAGTGCAGAAGCACACTCAAAAATACAGAAGTATTCTTCTCACTATGGATGCTAGTATGCCCTCGAGGATCTCCCCATATAGTAAGCACATTGTTATGACTATATACTATATTGTTGTGGTGATTATGTTGGCACAGCAGGTAGATTTTATTATATGGTAATATGATGTAAATGGTATTCTTGAAAGCATATGATCACATACAACTATGTTGATTGAATACCCAGAGGAATGTTTGTGATAAGCATATTCATTAAGGTCATGTGACGCTCTGGGAGGGTATATATATCTCTGTATGCACACCTCACTTGTTGCTTGAAAAAGACCATGTAGGGTCGAAATGTCACACATTTTGGTGAATAATTGCCGAATCTATGAAGAATTGGGAGTGCTGCGATTTCCTTTAATATTCCTAAACAACGGGGGAACTACAGACTGGTAACCATCACCGCGGGCACCACCACTGTATTGGACACTTTTTACATAAGTGCTGCTACAAACCTTTCTTGCTAGGCAGAACATACGTCATTTAGCCATTAAAGGCTATGTACACCTTTGGGGACAATTTTTTTTAATTATTGCATTGTACTTATTTTGAGCTAAACATCTTTTATTTATTTTTTGGTCTTTATTAGAATTACAGAATCCTTTTTTGTGTACAGAGCTGAGATGCTCTAGTAGCAGCCTGTGGATTTTTAGTCTTTTCCATCATTTGGGGAGCTGCTGGGCCCCTTATCTCTGCTCTCTGACCTCCTAAACACTCATTATAGCTCAGTTATTATCTTACTGATAAGGATGTGGGATAAATAACTGTTTATGATTATGACCTCTTAATAGTTTACAGATAAGGGTTATTAGATGATCAGAACACAGTGAAAGTACCAGTCACACAGCTAGCAAAAGAGTTAACCCTTTGTGACAGAATGGCTTAATATTTTTAATAAAGGCCAATTGAAAATATGATTTTAGCCACAAATGAGTAAAATGCAATCATAAACAAAATTTGCTGTACATATCCTTTAAAGGAAATCGAAGACAAAATACAGGCCATAATGTAGCACTCACCCCTAAACAAGCCATCAGTCCTGCGGGTGAGGCACAAGCACCTTGATACAAGTTTCACCTATAATAGTTTGTCAATTCATAGAAATGCTTTAACATGAAAAAAAAAAAAAAAAATATTATGTTCCTTTTTAGCAAGCTTTCCCCGGCGGATGTCCACACACAGATTAGCACCAACAAATGAATCTGCAATCAGATCTGCAACATGACAAACTGCAAAGCTATGGAAGAAATCTGAGGGTCCTCCTTGGATTTCTGCTGTGGATTCTGCAGTACAGTCAGACTATTTTGGTGTATTTTACCATGTGAATATATCCTTAAGAAGATGTAGCAATCGTATTCTAGAGTTAACTCTGCAAATGAGAGCTCTGCTTATTGGTTAATTCATGTCTACAAATCAGCACCAGAACCTGGAAGTAAGCATCTCGTAAATGAAAGAAGCTCCTTATTACCAAATATTGCTTCTACGTAGATGAGAGGTTGATTATAACATAATGTAGTTATGTCATCTATAGACTCCTGGTAGATTCAAGTAACATGATTTATAATTACTACATTATTGGCCTGAATTTGCCACTCACAGAGGTACCATAATCCAATTATCCTTTTAGTGTCTCTTCATATAAATGTCCATCTTGTGGAACATTTAGAATTGTTTTCCAGGAATTTCTTACCGTATAAATAATTGATTTACCGTAACAATAGGAAACTTTTCATTTTTTTTTTTTTTTTTAGTATTGAGCATGTTTTCAATACTTGCAGTTTTCTTAATTTAATTAATTGATTTATTGATAGTGATGTAAAAAATACACTAGCTGGTAAAACTGAAGGTCACATCTGTCAGTCTTTATACTTTATCAATTTCTGAGCTAATTATCTTAGTGTTGCAGTATCTAAAAGTAAACTGTAAAACTGGGTGTGTACACGCAGTATTCTGAGCAATCAGACCTATCCTAAGGCTCTTTAATACAGGTGGTTTATTTGGTCAATTATTGGCAATGAACGTTTGCATGAATACTCTTTCCCGAAAACGACACCCAAACAACTAATTTCTGGGCACAGATTGTCCTGTGTACACAGTGATCTGCTCCCATTCAACCCAGCTGTTTTTAATTAGCAGGAGACTATATTAGGGTAACAGATTTGGGCTCAGTCTGGTTTCTGAAAGCACATGGAAAGATGAACTTTTGAGATCTGGTTCTATGGTGTGCTTCTGGATGATGTTTGGTGCCAAGTAGGCTTATCCTAAGAAGAGGGATGCTGTTAGATTTCTGGTGGCAGGTGTAATGTGGTACTGTGCTAAATTAGTGTAGGGACACATTTGAAAGAGGCCACCTACACAGGATTAGATAGACATATGCATTTTGATTATGCTTATCAGCATTAGATCAATGGATAGCATGTGGATGTGCGGAGCATCAGGGAGATTTATCAAAATTGCTATACAGGAAAACTGGCTTAGTTGCCCAAAGCAACCAATCAGATTCCAACTTTCATTTTTCAGAACTCAATTGTATCTGCCGTTGTAGGTGTCTCAATAAAGTTGTTGTTAAAATGGCCTACATGGCCTCAGGAAAGATAGGGGGAGATTTATCAAAACTGATTTCAAGGAAAACTGGCTTAGTTGCCCATAGCAACCAGTCAGATTCTACCTTTAATTTTCAAAAGGTGCTGTGAAAAATGAAAGGAGGAATCTGATTGGTAGCTATTGGCAACTAAGCGAGTTTTGATTTACATCAGTTTTGATCTCTTTAAATGTCTTTTTGTATACAGTTTGTCAAAATGAGTGAGACTAATCAATCAAGCTGAGATGGATAGGTGGACATTCTTGTACTTAAAGGGGTTGTCTGGTTTCAGAGCTGAACCTCTACATATCTCCTTCTTCCCTCACTCAGCCCCTCTGATATGAGCATCGGAGCATTTCATTCTCCAATGCTCTCCCTTGCTTGTGCTGCATTGTGCAGGACAAAGGCCTTTTTCTGGAGATCTGGTGACATACCAGGCTCTCCATGGAATATGCTAGGTGGAGGCTTCGGCCTAGCAGTGAGCCCATTGACGTCACCAGTACTAATGGGCAGGCTGTAGCGCTGCCCTAGCCTGAAAAATGGCTAGTGCAGTGTTAAAGCCCGCCCATCAGTGCGGGTGAGTGACATCACCAGTAATGTTTTAAGTGGAAGCCTCTGCGTGATACCGCTCAGGGCAAGAGAGAGCATCAGAGCATGAAATGCTCATCTCAGAGGGTCTGGAAGGGAGAAGATGGGGATATGTCCAGGTTCAGCTCTAAACCTGGACAACCCCTTTTACACTGGACTTGAGCCAGTAGATAATTTCTCTAAAATGCCATTGCATACCAATCAGAGCATCGTAAATGTGGGCTGATAGGTCCACTTTAAATTATAAAAGTGGGTACTAATAGTAAGCAACTATTGGTGGGCGATTCTATCATAAGAGGTGTGAAGTTTGAAGAAAAGGGTTTTGTGAGATGTCTCCCTGGTGCTACTGCTTGCAGGTACAGACGACGTATCCTTAACATTATTAAGCAAGAAAAAATGGAAAAGGAGGTGGATGTTATTGTCCATATTGGGACAAATGATCTGGCTTGCAATGAAGTTTCAAAGGTGAAGGAAGCTTTTCACACACTTGGTAAATATATACGGGAGATAGCATCGACTGTCTCATTCTCTGCAGTTCTGCCTGTGCATAACCGTCAGCATGACAAGCAGTTGCGTATTAAGGAATTCAATGTATGGCTTGGTGAATGGTGTTTGAACCAGGGATTTGGCTTTGTGTCTCATGTTGGCTCTAGCTGGAATGGAAAAGAACTGTACAAGAAAGATGGTTTGCATCTTTCTCTTAAGGGAACGAATGTCCTCAGTGAACAGTTCAAAGTTTTTGCAAAGGAACATTTAAACTTGGAAAGGGGGGCACAAAAGAGACAATCCAACAGTTTGAAAGGGGGTGGAGTGGCCCTATATGTGAAAGATAGCATAAAATCTAATCTAATACAAGTCATCGAAACCAATTTAGAGTCAGTTTGGGTTACGTTGCAGCTTGGTAATCATAAGGTAACTCGTGTAGGTGTCATATACAGACCACCAAGCCAAGTCAAAGAATTAGATGATCTACTAGTTGAGGAAATGGCTAAAATGACATTGAAAGGGGAAGTTGTCATTATGGGAGACTTTAATCTTCCTGATATAAACTGGAAAACCAAAATAGCTAGTTCTGCCAGGAGTACAGACATTCTAAATTCCCTACTGGGATTATCTCTACAGCAAGTAGTTGAGGAGCCAACCCAGAAGGAGGCCGTTTTAGATTTGGTATTCACAAATGGCAATTTGGTATCTGATATTACTGTAGGGGAAGCTTAGGATCTAGTGATCACCAGTCAGGGTGGTTTACTATAAGTACAGTGACTGAGTCACTCCACACGAAAACAAAAGTTTTAGATTTTCGAAAAACAGACTTTTCAAAAATGACATCAGTGGTATACGAGTCCCTATCAGACTGGAACAATTTCAATGGAGTCCAAGAGAAACGGGACTACTTAAAATTGGCACTATTGAAGGCAACAGAAAAGTGCATTAGGCTTGTCAGTAAAAGCAAAAAAAGGAAAAGACCACTGTGGTACTCAGCAGAAGTGGCCAAAATCATTAAAAACAAAAAGATGGCATTTAGTAAGTATAAAAACACCCAAAACGAGGATGACAGGGAAATCTATAAGATGAGGCAGAGAGAGGCCAAGCAAGTTATAAGAGCTTCTAAAGCTCAGGCAGAAGAGAAATTAGCCCAGTCGGTGAAAAAAGAGGATAAGACATTCTTCAGATACATAAATGAAAAAAGGAAATTAAAACAAGGAATTACAAAATTAAAAACAAAAGAAGGAAGGTATATGGAAGAGGATAAAGAACTAGCTGACTGCCTCAATGAATACTTCTGTTCAGTTTTTACAAAGGAAAATGAAGGAGAAGGACCTCAGTTAGGGAGGAAGACTAATCAATTCTTTGATGCATGTGTCTTTACAGAGGAAGAGGTTCCAAGTCAGCTGTCTAAAATTAATACAAATAAATCACATGGGCCTGATGGGATACACCCAAAGTTATTAAAAGAGCTTAGAGGTGTACTAGCAAAACCATTAACAGATTTATTTAACCAATCACTGGTAACAGGAGTCATCCCAGAAGATTGGAAATTAGCAAACATTGTGCCAATTCACAAGAAAGGTAGTAGAGAGGAATCGGGCAACTATAGGCCAGTAAGCCTGACATCAATAGTGGGGAAATTAATGGAAACCATACTCAAGGAGAGGATTGTGGAACATCTAAAAACCCATGGGTTGATTGATAAAAAACAGCATGGGTTTGCTTCAGGGAGCTCATGTCAAACTAATCTTATTGACTTTTTTGATTGGGTGACTAAAATAATAGATGGCGGAGGTGCAGTAGACATCGCTTATCTGGACTTTAGTAAGGCTTTTGATACTGTCCCACATAGAAGGCTTATCAATAAACTGCAGTCTTTGACCTCGGGCTCACATATGGTTGAATGGATTAGGCAGTGGCTGAAGGACAGAAAACAAAGGGTTGTAGTCAATGGAGTATATTCAGACCATGGTATTGTTACCAGTGGGGTACCTCAGTGATCTGTTCTGGGACCCATATTGTTTAATATCTTTATCAGCGAAATTGCAGAAGGCCTCAATGGTAAGATGTGTCTTTTTGCTGATGACACAAAGATTTGTAACAGGGTTGATGTTCCTGGAGGGATACACCAAATGGAAAAGGATTTAGGAAAACTAGAGGAATGGTCAAAAATCTGGCAACTAAAATTTAATGTTGATAAGTGCAAGATAATGCACCTGGGGCGTAAAAACCCAAGAGCAGAATATAAAATCAGTGATACAGTACTAACCTCAGTATCTGAGGAAAGGGATTTAGGAGTCATTATATCAGACGACCTAAAGGTGGGCAGACAATGTCATAGAGCAGCAGGTAATGCCAGCAGAATGCTTGGGTGTATAGGGAGAGGCATTAACAGTAGAAAGAGGGAGGTACTCGTGCCGCTCTACAGAGCACTAGTGAGACCTCATTTGGAGTATTGTGTGAAGTACTGGAGACCATATCTGCAGAAAGATATTTAAACTTTGGAGAGAGTTCAGAGAAGAGCTACTAAACTAGTACATGGATTGCAGGACAAAACTTACCAGGAAAGGTTAAAGGACCTGAACATTTATAGCTTGGAAGTAAGAAGAGACAGAGGGGATATGATAGAAACTTTTAAATACATAAAGCTAATCATCACGGTAAAAGAAGAGAGAATATTTAAAAGAAGAAAAACTGCTACAAGAGGACATAGTTTTAAATTAGAGGGGCAAAGGTTTAAAAGTAATATCAGGAAGTATTACTTTACTGAGAGAGTAGTGGACGCATGGAATAGCCTTCCTGCAGAAGTGGTAGCTGCAAATACAGTGAAGGAGTTTAAGCATGCATGGAATAGGCATAAGGCCATCTTTCATATAAGATAGGGCCAGGGGCTATTCATAGTATTCAGTATATTGGGCAGACTAGATGGGCCAAATGGTTCTTATCTGCCGACACATTCTATGTTTCTATGTAACTTATAGATATCATATAGGTGAATAAGACATTCCTATTTAAAGACCCATACTGCAGGGGCTAAAATATGTACTATTAGATTAAATTATGTTAAATCCATCATGGGCTTTTTTGTTTAAAAAATAAATAAAATAAATGAACTCAACTTAAAGGGGTGTCAAGTTTTCTGATCCACAGTCACTGGCACATGAAGTAATTCTGTACTTACCTGCTCTCCAATGCTCTGTTCTGACTCCCTGGATTTCATGCTCTTTTTAATAGACTTCCAGTCCTCTTCTGTCAACTTGGATTGGATCACCTGAGCCTCTGCAGCCAATGACTAACCTCAGCTGTGAAGTTTCCCCAAGCGAGTAAATGTGACTCGGTTTAATGTGCCTAGAGGAATGGCCACATTTGAGAGTTCACATTACTAGCAAAATGCCCTGACACATCATGTTTTTTTTTTTTTGAACCAAGCTAAGTTAAAAATGCACACACATACACATGCAATCACGAAGTGCAAGACATACATATCAGTAAATCCAGGTTTGTTGCAATAACTTTGTTGATGCTTGTTGTTCTAAAGCACCAAAAATTGTTTTGTTTTTTTAAGAATTAATATTCTACTGGTATAAAAATGTGCTTGTTGTATTGAAACTGAACTTTAAATGAATAATACTGCAGCTGAAATTAATATTGTATAAGGTCCCTAAAATGGGAACATTTCAAGTATTGATTGCTAGAATGGAAACTGACCTGACATCATGTTAATATATAAAAGTTATGAAAGACCAGCTAAATGTTCATACACTTAACTACAAATAATATGTAAACCAAGAATATTAACTGTTATTTAGCATTTATAATTTATTCCTTTCATTTCCCTTCATAATTGACTATAACTAGAGATGAGCGAAGTTCTCTCAAATTCGAATCGGCTGCTTCGCCAAATTTTACAAAGAAATCAGTTTAGTGACAAATTACTTCTTCATGAAGCGCCCCCCGGTCATCGATACCCTCAGATGCCGTGTTCATCACTGATCGCTACAAAGAGGAGTCATTCTGGTTGGGAGTCCAATCCTGTTGTCCTTCCCTTAATAAACCTGGAACCTACATACCCATACCTTAGTTTCTTGCTAGGTTGATATTAGCTGAATTTTACCTTCCCTTTAAAATGTTTAAGTGATTCATCTCCACAGATTATTTGTTTGAGTTGTGTACACCTAACACCTTAGCAAAATTGGTTGAGGACTGGCCTAATCTTAAATAGAGGGTGAAATCTCAGGTCATCTTGGAGTGGACATTGTTTATTATCATTCTAATGCAAACATTTCAGAAATTATTTGAATCAGTTCCAGGCCATGGTCTTGTTGTAAATGGGAGAGTGACACGAAACATCTGTACTTCAATACTGTTTAATTTCTGGCTTTTTTTTTTTTTTACGAGTTCCATAAGCAGCACAAGTTGTCATCATATCTGCTACATTTACTGGGGTCCACCTCAGAGGTTGAGCAAATGATCATCTAGGATTTTGGGCAATACATTCCTGGGCATATACATTAGTTTCGGCCATCATTAAATTTACAGAATCCTCTGAAAAAAAGATTTCTATGAAGCCTGCAGTGTCTCAGGAATTTAAGGCTGATAATCCTTATAGGTGGGGTCCATATCTGAGAGTGTACCTCAGCTGTTGGCACATTCTCGAGGGTTCATTCTGTATGATGATGAAGACAGAGGACAAGATGAATGGTGGATCCTCTCCTAATGTGGTGACCATATTTGTGAACAGAGGCAATGGTAGTGTATGCCTCCTGAGCGGAATACAGTCTTTGGAATGACTCGGATATTTTTTTATAGATTTGTGTAATGTGTGCAATTCAACACGTGTAAAGGGTGATTTTGTTTTATTAATTTACAGGGTTGTATATGTAGTGCTTTTACGTGTGAAGAGGAAATAAATTTGAAATATAAGGAGAAAGTAAAATCTCATATATATAAAAATTTGTTTCTGTCTGTCCATCTGTCTGTCTGTTCTTTATGCATGGCTAAACGACTGGACCGATCTGCACCAAATTTAGCACATAAGTACACCTGGTGTCCTGGAACATTTTAGGCCAGGTCAGCTCTCTAGGACGTACCATTTCTGAGATATTCCCCAAAAATGACACACATCAAATGACTATTATCAGCCAATAGAAGCTGGCAGGCCCTTAGTCTTGTCATACACAGTTTTACACCAGGTTTCCATAACAACCCAGCCATTTTTCTTCACCCCTGTAGGTCACCTTTAAAGGGGCAGAGTGCTGTGGATGACACTGTTAAGGGAGAGGAGTGCTGTAGAGGTCAAAGTTAAGGGGATAGGCTGCTGTGGAGGTCACAGTTAAGGGGACGGTTTGCTATGGAGGTCAGTGTTAAGGGTAGGAGTGCTGTAGAGGTCACTGTTACAGGAGTGGGTTTTTTGTGGAAATCAATGTTAAGGAGATGGGGTACTGTGGAGGTCACTAATAAATGGGCAGCCGCTATGGAGGTCACTGTAAAAGGGGAGGCACTGTGGAGGTTACTGTTAAGAGTGCAGGGGACTGTGAAGGTCACTATTGAAGGGGCAGTTACTGTGGAGGTCACTGTTAAGGCAGAGGGGTACTGTGGAGGTTACTGTTATGGGGGCAGGGGACTGTGAAGGTCACTATTAAAGGGGAAATCCCTGTGGGGGTCACTGTTAAAGCAGTGGGGTACTGTGGAGGTCACTGTTAAGGGAGAAAGGTACTGTGGCAGTCACTATTAAAGGGGTGGGCGCTTTGGAGGTCTCTGTTAAGAGGGCAGAGAACGGTGGAGTGGAGAACGAGTCACAGTTAAGGAGATGGTCCACTATGGAGATCAGTTTTAAGGGAAGGGGTGCTGTAGAGGTCACATTTTAATTGAATGGAGACTGTGGAGGTCACTGTTAAGGAGACGGGGTACTGTGTAGGTCACTAATAAATGGGTAGCCGCTGTGTAGGTTACTGTTAAAGGGGTGGGCACTGTGAAGGTTGCTGGTGAGGGTCAGGACACTGTGGAAGTCACTATTAAAGGGGCAGCTGCTGTGGAGGTCACTTTTAAGAGAACGAGTCACAGTTAAGGAGACGGTCCACTATGGAGATCAGTTTTAAGGGAAGGGGTGCTGTAGAGGTCACATTTTAATTGAATGGAGACTGTGGAGGTCACTGTTAAGGAGGCTGGGTACTGTGGAGGTCACTAATAAAGGGGAAAGCACTGTTGAGGTCACTGTTAAAGGGGCGGGCACTGTGGAGGTCTCTGTTAAGGGGGCAGGGAACTGTGGAGGCCACTATAAAAGTGACAGCTGCTGTCGAGGTCACTCTTAAGTCAGTGGGGTACTGTGAGTTCACTGTTAAGGAGCAGGGTACTGTGGAGGTTACTGTTAAAGGGGGCGAGATGCTGTAGAGGTTACTGTGATGGAGAACACTGTGGATATTTTTTAACCTCACACACAAACATTAAATAAAATACATGAAATATACCAGTGCAAAGCCGGGTTCTTCTGCTAGTGTATCTGTTGTATTAAAAAAATGAGTTTCTGTCTGTCTCTCCTGACATCTGTCTGTCTGTCTGTTCTTTATGCGCGACTAAACAACTGAACGGATCTTCACCAAATTTGGCACACAGGTACATCAGGTGTCCGGGAAGATTTTTGACCAGGTCTCAGCTCTCTAGGACGTACCATTCCTGAGATATTCCCAAAAAATAACCTGCATTAGCCAATTCAAGCCTGCAAGTTTTTCTCTTCATATGCCATAAACACGGTCACATGTCCTTTATCAGTCAATAGAAGCTCGCAGGCCCTTAGTCTCCACATGCACACAGACAATAAACGACAATAAATCACACGACTCATAGGGCACAACTACACTGCTACATGCATCCATCTTGAATGTTTTTTTAAGACTGTCGTGTGACAGTTGCAGTCACTGTTAAGGGGGCAGGGGCCACTATTAAAGGGGCAGATGCTGTGGAAGTCACTGTTAAGGGGGCAGGAGCCACTATTAAAGGAGCAGCTGTTGTGGAGGTCACTGTTAAAGGGGCGGGCACTGTGGAGGTCACTGTTAAAAGAGCATTCACTGTGGATGTTACTGTTAAGGGGGCAGGCCGCTGTGGAGGTCACTGTTAAATGGTTGGGCACTGTGGAGGTCACTGTTAAGGGGGAAGGGGCCACTATTAAAGGGGCAGCTGCTGTGGAGGCCACTGTTAAGTCAGCAGGGTACTGTGAGGTCATTGTTAAATGAACAGGGTGTATTATATAATATATATATATATATATATACTGAACAAAAATATAAACACAACACTTTCGGTTTTGCTCCCATTTTGCATTAGCTGAACTCAAAGATCTGAAGCATTTTCTACATACACAAAACACCCATTATTCTCAAATATTGTTCAGAAAACTTGTTTATATCTATGTTAGTGAGCATGTCTCCCTGGTCAATATAATCCATCCCACCTCACAGGTGTGGCATATCAAGGTGCTGATTAGACAGCATCAATATTGCACAGGTGTGCCTTAGACTGCCCACAATAAAAGGCTACTCTGAAATGTTCACCATTTTGCCTTACTTGGCGGGTGGGGGGTGATGGTGGTCAGAAAACCAGTCAGTATCTGGTGTGGCCACCATTTGCCTCACGCAGTGCAACACATCTCCTTTGCATAGATTTGATCAGGTTGTTGATTGTGGTTGACGAGCATGCAGATGAGCTTGCCTGAGATGGTTTCTGGCAGTTTGTGCAGAAATTCTTTGGTTATGCAAACCGATTATTGCTGCAGTTGTCCGGATGGCTGGTCTCAGATCATCATGGAGGTGAACATGTTGGATGTGGAGGTCCTGGGCTGTTGTGGTTACACATGGTCTGCGGTTGTGAGGCCGGTTGGATGAACTGCCAAATTCTCTGAAACGCCTTTGGAGACGGCTTATGGTAGAGAAATAAACATTCATTGCACGGGCAACAGCTCTGGTAGACATTTCTGCATTCAGCATGCCAATTGCACGCTCCCTCAAACGTTGCAACATCTGTGGCATTGTAATGTGTGATCATAATGCAAATTTCAGAGTGGTCTTTTATTGTGGACAGTCTAAGAGACACCTGTGCAATATTCATGCTGTCTAATCAGCACCTTGATATGCCACACCTGTGAGGTGGGATGGATTAGCTCAGCAAATTAAAAGTGATCACTATCACAGATTTAGACAGATTTGTGAACAATATTTGGAAGTAATGGGTCTTTTGTGTATGTAGAAAATGTTTCAAATCTTTGAGTTCAGCTCATGCAAAATGGGAGCAAAACTGAAAGTGTTGTGTTTATATTTTTGTTCAGTGTATATATTGTGGGGATTTGCTCTGGTAGACAGGCTTGCGGATGCAGTATAGAGGCAAGGTACACAGTTCTCTGGGTAAAGCAAAAGTGTTTTATTCACACTCAGCAACACAGAAACAGTCTTAGTGCTTGTTCACATGAGGCAAAACAGAAACAGTCTTAGTGCTTGTTCACACGAGGCAAAACACAAGGCAAAAACATCAGTCCCACAGCAAGGTCACCTGAGTGGTCGGTGTTAGTTCACACCTGGCAGTTAGCTCGGCCACGCAAAGTTTCCACCAGAGGCTTCTAGGTAGACTGCACGCCTGATTGCAGACTCTTGCTCTCAGCCCTGAGAGCTCCACAGTAACACCAGCAGCTTCCAGGATAATCACCTCTCCACCTGCTGAGGTGGCTGCCTTTTAAAGGCCCGGAAAAAGTCCGGCCTGGACCATGGGGAACAGTCTCCCACCCAGCACTTGACTATTTCCAATAAGAGCCGGCCCGGATCGGCTTTGTAGCCATACTAAATATCAATGTGTCAAACAGCACTAGCTGCTGCTGACACACAAAAAATCCGTCTCTTATCTCACCGAGGCCAGGAACCTCGGTGACACGTACCTTCCGTCGACGACGGAACCTTGCGCCCTCTTACAATATATATATATATATATATATATATATACAGTATATACTTTTTGTTAACTGAACAGAAAACTGAACACAGATGCCATCAGTAATTTGCAGTACTTGTCAGCAGCTGCAGGACGAATTTCCCTGATCAGTGCAGATGGTGTTTAAACATGCACAGTGTTACAGGATAAAAAAACAAAACTGTGGATTGTAGAGGATCCAAGCATCCGAAAATCATGCCGTGACGGGGTCAGATTGTCTGTCCATATAACACGCACTAGTGCTACTTGTCAGAAGGAAGAGTGGCTTGTTGGGACCAAGCCTCCAAAAATGATGCCTTAACGGGGGCAGAATGCACACACAAGTGTAAATTGTAAAAAGTGGCAGTGGTTAGGTAGAAAAAACACTATGTGCTGATTCAGTATCCCTGCATACTGCCTTTTGGGGATTTGTTCCTCACACCCCTTTTTTGTTTTGTTTTTTTAACATATACAAACAATAAAACTTTTTTTGTTTTTGCTTTCAACGTTTCCCAGCTAGTCAGTGAATTCTATCTAATACTAGAAGCATTTACCTGTATATCCACTGGCCATGATATTTTTGTAGATGCATTATCCCAGATTTTGGTCTACTATTTACAATGTTTTCACTGAGATTTAAAACACTACCCTCTGGATTGTAAAACACGTACTGAACTTTTTCCTCCCACGTAAATACTTTTGAAAGGGAAAAAACAAAAGAAATGTTCTTGCAGGTAGCTGCCTTGAGGTTCTGCAGCAACTGCAGCTGTACTATCAGGCAGTAACTGCAGCTAGAAGGCACTGCCTAGCACAGTGAGCCTCAGTTCCTCACTCCTAACTACGTGGCTGAAAGCTTTCTATGCATTTCTCTATTTTACACAATTATTTTGCTTTCTAGCCTTTCCGTCCACTGTCCCTGACACTAGATTAGAAACTTGATTGTGACTATTTACCTATCCAGCCTTTCTGCCTGCTGCAGCACTGATTGGCTCATTCAGGCTGTCTGTCAGCCTCTGAGCTTATAAGGGCAAGCCCAAAGGCCCCCCCCACCCCCCCACACACACACTCCCTCTCAGGGATAACCACTGAAGCTGCTGCAGCTGCAAACCACTTTACTGGATTTGTAAGTAAAGCTAAAAATCTTCTGGTGAACACATTTTTGGGAAGTTCTTAACAAACTCAGTTCATTATGAACTGATTTGCTCATCTCTACAATAAACTATATGCATCAAACACTTGCCAACCTTTACAATAATCAGTAATTGTGAGCCAAATCCAGACATGTAGCCTATACTGAGATAAGGTATAATGAGAACATTTGCACTTGTTCTGGGTTACTAACTTGCATCTGGTTTTGGTTTACAAATACAATCACTGAACTCTGTATTGTGGAAAGTGTGTAAGGCAGTGGTTACTGGGAATTAATTTCAATAGGTTATTTTTTAAACAAAACTAGAAATAAATTAGTCTCTGATTTATTTCCTAAACATTCTACTTTGGAATATTTCCTAAGAGATCTAAGGCTTCCTCTGGTTTATAGTCCTTTTTACTGCATTAATAATGACCATGGCAAGTGTGAGGTATTTGCTTTGCATTTATTTACAATTAACCTTTGGCTCTTGCCATTTGTCATATCTGTTTTAGTTTTAGTTTAAAACTTCACTTTTATTGTTAACTTTAAAAGAAAAGGGAGAAAAGAAGGAGAAAGTATTTAAAAACCCAGCCTGTTATCACTGTATTTCTAACCATTTGTTTTCTAGTCTGCATTATATAATGGAACTGGCTTCCACCTACAATTGTATAAGACTAATAGACTCGTGTTAGGAGACTGAGGTGAGGTAGCAAACTAAAACGGCACATCTAATTACAGGCTGAGCTATCAGCTCGGTAGGGGTACTGATCAAAGCACGATATATTTCAGCAGCAGTGCCAGCCATACGTTACGTCAGAGCGCAGGTACACAGGGCAGCACAATCTGCCAATGTTACTGAGGTGTTTAATCTCTAGAACATCCCTGCTGGCCTATCGGTCCTAAGCCTGCTAACAGTGTCCTGTCCCGCAGGACAGCACCGTGACTGGATCCTGTCCTGGACACACTGCCCCTGGTTGAGTGGGACAAGAAAGAAACCTCCTGACAATAAGTTAAAAGTGCATCACAGGGAAACAGCCACGTTTTCTCTACATATGGTTCTGGAGCAGAAAGTATAAAGACGGGCCTCCTGGATTATGCTAAAGAGAGTAGTGGTACTTATCAAATGCCGTTATCGGATGTGTCACTCCATCTCACGGTATTCTCAGCCTGCTATGCAAACCTCGGCGCGTTTCATCTCAAGCCAGGCACGCTGAGTGGCCTAAAGACTCATCAGGGGCATAAGGCCACCACGGGCAAGGGGTCAAGTGATTCAACACCCTTGTCATATGATAACCTGAATGACGTATGGTCCAGAAAGGTATCAAGGAGCTTGTGCAGGGACCGGTATATCCCGTGCGCCCGTCCCGTGCGCCCGTTCCCATGCTCGAGCACAATCCCTCTGAACGGGCGCACGGGATATACCGGTCCCTGCACAAGCTCCTTGATACCTTTCTGGACCATACGTCATTCAGGTTATCATATGACAAGGGTGTTGAATCACTTGACCCCTTTGCCCGGTGGTGGCCTTATGCCCCCTGATGAGTCTTTAGGCCACTCAGCGTGCCTGGCTTGAGATGAAACGCGTCGGGGTTTGCACAAGCAGGCTGAGAATACCGTGAGATGGAGTGACACATCCGATAACGGCATTTGATAAGTACCACTACTCTCTTTAGCATAATCCAGGGAGGCCCGTCTTTATACTTTCTGCTCCAGAACCATATGTAGGAGAAAACGTGGCTGTTTCCCTGTGATGCACTTTTAACTTATTGTCAGGAGGTTTCTTTCTTGTCCCACTCAACCAGGGGCAGTGTGTCCAGGGACAGGATCCAGTAACGGTGCTGTCCCTTGCGGGACAGGACACTGTTAGCAGGCTTAGGGACCGATAGGACAAGTAGGGATGTTCTAGGGATTAAACACCTCCCAGTAACATTGGCAAGATTGTTACTACCCTGTATTACCTGTCCTCCTGACATGGCAATATTTTCTACTTTGATCGAGCTTTGATGTTGCCCGAACAGAATATATTGTGCTGATCAATTTTCACAAGATTGTTATTTTTAACCTATGAATTAAATGTTACGTTTTAGACTTGCACCCCCTTATTTTTCAGTTTCCTGACTTCCATCGGGTAGCAAGTGGCCATCTGTCTCACACCGACCCTTAGGCCACGGAGGTATACATTTTTTATTTTCATTAGACTGTATATTGCCCAATCCATTTGGCTAAATAAAATCCAAATTGAATTTCAAGAAATTCGCTCATCAGTATTAATGTTGCATAATTGATATATGTATGGGTCATTGCACTTAATGGACATGTGTCTTTTCTCAAACTAAGGTACACATTTATCATTTGTGGTTATTTTTATGTCAGGACATTTCACCACAAAGTGCAAAGCAATATGAAAGTACCATGTTATAGAGCGGTAGAAGCTGGGCAGATTGATATATAGTTTTGTGAGAAAAGATTCAGCAAAACTTATAATTTATACATTTATATATCAGACTTTTTCTATCTCCTGTGTACAGCATTGGTAGACGAGGGACAATATTAGTGACAGACCGCTATCTCTCTATGCACTCTTAGGCCTCTTTCACACTTGCGTTGTGTGGATCCGGCGTGCACTTCCGTCACCGGAAATGCCCGCCGGGTCCGTCACAACGCAAGACAACTGAAAGCATTTGAAGACTGATCAGTCTTCAAAATGCTTTCAGTGCTACTATGGCAGCCAGGACGCTACTAAAGTCCTGGTTGCCATAGTAAGTATTGGGGAGCCAGGGGAGCAGATACTTACAGTCCGTGCGGCTCCCGGGGCGCTCCACAATGACGTCAGAGCTCATGCGGCGATCTGACTTCATTATGGAGCGCCCCGGGACTCGGGAGCCGCACATATGGTAAGTATACTTCTCCCCTGCTTTCCCACTACACTTTACCATGGCAGGCGGGACTTTAGCGTCCTGACTGCCATGGTAATCATTCACAAAAGCTAAACGTCGGATCCGGCGATGCGCCGAAATGACGTTTAGCTTAAAGCCGGATCCGGATTAATGCTTTTCAATGGGCATTAATTCCGGATCCGTCCTTCTGGTATGCCTTCAGGATTTTTGGCCGGAGCAAAATCTGCAGCATGCTGCGGATTTTGCTACGGCCAAAAAACGTCTCAGTACTGAACTGAAAACATGCTGATGCATCCTGAACGGATTTATCTCCATTCAGGATGCATTGGGATAATCCTGATCAGTATCTTTCCATCCTAGAGCCCCGAGGACAGAACTCTAGGATGGAAAGATAAAACGCCAGTGTGAAAGAGTCCTTATACACACAATACTATCAGTCATATTAAAGGGGTTCTGCAGTTCTGCAGTTTATTTAAGCTGATGATCTATCCTCTGGATAGATCATCAGCATCTGATCGGCGGGACACCTGGGACCACCGCCGATCAGCTGTTTAAGAAGGCAGCGGCGCTTGCAGTAGCGCCTCGGCCTTCTCGCTGTTTACCACAGGCGCAGTGACGTTACGACTAATATCACTGGCCTGGAGGGGCTAAGCTTCATTCAAGTGAACAGAGCTTAACCTTGCCAAGGCCAGTGATACTAGTCGTGACGTCACTGCGTCTGCGGTAAACAGCGAGAAGGCCAAGGTTCTACTGCCAGTGCCGCTGCCTTCTCAAACAGCTGATTGGCGGGGGTCTCAGATGTCGGACCCCAGCCGATGAGATGCCAATGATCTATCCAGACAATAGATCATCAGTTTAAATAAACTGCAGAACCTCTTTAACTAACGCCAGTTCTCTCTCTCTCCCCATGTCATTCTCTCCACCCTCTTGTCATTCTCCCTTCCCCCTTGTCATTCTCTCCCCCCCATGTCATTCTCTCCCCCTCTTCTCATTCTCTTTGTCTCTCTTGTCATCCCTACCTCTAGTGTAGCGTGGCCGAGCGCTGTTTGGTCCGCGTGTACAGGCGCTTTTGTTTCCTGTACCAGAGCGGCCTGACAGGAAGTGCACACTGTGTACGCACTTCATGTCAGTCCGGCCAGGTAGAGGAGACAGATGCTCCCTGTACCGCGGACCATACAGGGCTTGGCCACGCTACAATGGGGGAATGACAGCGCTCCCCTCCTGTCAGCCCCTCTCCCCTTGCTGCGCCCGGCGGGACGCCCTCATGGATGCGCCAGCCCGGGCAGTGCTGCAGCTGCCAGAGGCTCAATATAGAGCGCTCGGATGGGTGCAGCATGAGGGGGGGGGGGCGGCGCTCCTGGCAGCTGCTTAGCCAGCTTATAGGACGCGCCGTCCCTGCCTCCTGTACAGATGCTGTTCACAGAGGGTAGAATAAGCAAATATATAAATCCATAAATTAAAAGTTTTACTGAATCTTTTCCCACAGATCAATCTGCTCAGCATCTCCTGCTCTATAACATGGTGCTTTCAGCTTACATTGCATTTTGGGGTGACAGGTCCCCTTAAGTTTGAATTTGCTTTGTGTGTCTGCACCAGATTTCTAAAATGGTGCAACTTAATAATATATTTGGAGTGAGTGCAATGTGGCTTACACCTATATGTGTAAAAGTTGACCAGTGGGTTGTCTGGCATAGGTAACTTGCAACTTTTTAGTAAATGAGCCATAATCCAGGTCTAATCTTAGTTTTAGCCTTTAAACACAGACCACTTTCAAAGGTGGTGAGAAACACTAAATGTCGCAAAAAAAATGTCAAATTTCGCAGAGCATGGCGACTCCAGTTTTCTGGTATGCAAAAGTCAAGTATTTTGTTGCAAATGCCAAATTTGTGACTTTTTAGCTTTTAGAGATGTCTTTGCCACTTTAGTAAAAGTTAGGATGGGCATGGATAGGAAGAGGCAGGTCACTGGTGGGAGGTCTGTGACATGACTGATTTAACAACACATGTGCCAGAAAGCTGGCACACAATAAACATTGCTTGTGACTGACAAACGATAGGCATTGAGCAATAGGAGTTGTCACCAGTGAAGTGCTTAATTTCCATAAGATGGACAGGTCACACATATCAGATATACAGAAGATGCTGGAAAATCACTCCCAGTATCCCTGGCAAATCCAGGGGCAGAAAACTCTTCAGCTTGTTCTCACAACCTCCAACAACTGACTACTACCCCTAGTCTCAGATATATCCAGAAACACATGTGCCCCTCCCTGTCTGTACCATCACTAGCAGGAGCAGTTGTTCACTACCCTGAGGATAGAAAAGCTATCATGCATGGTCAGACCACTGATACCCCTATAAAATTGCACAGATCCCAAGTCTAACATTTCCTGAAGGTTTCAGAGGTCATCAGCATAACTTGTCTCTGGTAACAGGGACATATGAAGACTATCACTAAAACCCCCAACATCTAATACAATCCCCTATATCTAATACAGCATACACTGACTATAAAAGAAGCACATTGACCAGATATACAAGGTTATAGGAACATGACAGTCTACTGTGACAAGAGTATTAAAATTTTGGCATATCTCACAAATTAAACCAATGTACAAAACATCGGTCTTAATAAATCTCTTTCATAGTTCCTTCATTTGTGCCTGGACAACCACATCTTATTATCTGTCTAAAAAGCTTGTACACAATGATGTTTTTTGTCGGCTGTCAATGTTGAGAAAAATTCCCACATACGACATGCCTGCACAGAGTTACTTTACTTCAGCCTGACTGAGCTGCTGAATGCCGCGTTTGTCTGAGCTCCTCCAACTTATCGGCAACTAACCCTCCAAATTCACTTCCTAACTGCACCAGCATGGCAAAGAGAAGACCAAAGACACCCTGGGTCTCTCCCAAAGCCGTACCAAGCAGACAGAAATTTAGAAATTCCTAAAAAGGACCCCGAGACCTGCTGCCTCGGCTAAGCCCAAAATGGCGGAGAGCCAGGCTCCTGATTCAGATGCAGGAGACTTATCAGATGCAGGAAGCTGTTCAGACATCTCCGAATCTAGACACAGCGATCCTACTATCTCCTCATCAGTGGTCAGAGAAATCCTGGACATAGCCCTGACACCTCGAAAAAAGGATCTATCAGACATCAAGGAAGACCTACGGAGCATGGGCCACAGAGTAATGGTGCTGGAAAATGCGCAAGAGGACGTCATAAGATTCCAAGAACAATTCAGCGGAACCTTCACCGCACACAGAGACCATTTGAATGAGGCGCTCATACGAATAGAGGATCAGGAAAACTGGAGCCGCCGAAAAAATGTTAGAATCCGGGGCCTACCCGAATCAATGGCAGTGGAGGCACTCCGCAACATGGTGCGGGAACTGTTCTCCTCCCTTCTAGGCTCCCTCTTCCCTTTCGGCCTTGCCATTACCAAGAACGGCCGACAGGTCACAATCAAGACCCTCCAAGACCCTAAAGCCGCGTGGGACCTACTAGGCATTCCCCCCTTGAACTTGCCGTCTTGGTTGCCAGCAGACCAGAGCGTGCCCCGCCGCTGCCCTCCAAAGGACCCCAGTGGCAGAAAGTACCGTATGGAAAGCCAGACCGCAGGGGAAGAAACAACACTCCCTCGCTCCTTACCTGATCCGGTACATAGATCCCTGGTTCCAGGTATATCTCTCCTCCTCTTAATGGCGATCATCCACCGACTCCCTCACTGAAGAAAATCCAACGACCGGGGAATACCGACACCTGGAGGCTCGTCCGCTTCTACAGCAGCCATACCCAGGCAGCGAAATTCTGACACCTAGTGGATGCTCTGCATATCCCACATCAGCCACATCACCGGCAGAGAAAGACTGACATCTAGTGGATGCTCTGCTTTTTCCACAACAGCCACATCACAGGCAGAGAAAGGCAGACACCTAGTGGTCGTTCTGCATATTATACGACCCCGGAAGACGTCAGACCCCTTCATAGTGGACACTCTGGTCATGTGGATCTACAATCGCCGACTCAGTATTGTCGATTTCTTTTTTTTTTCTTTTCCTTTCACCCCCCCCCTCCCTTCTGAACCATATTCCCCCCATGCGAGAGGAATTATGATGCCTCAGGCGAGATGTAGGCTGTGTTTACTCAGTTTTGACTATGTTTTTATATGTTATTTGTTTGTGCATCACTGTTAGGTCTTGTCCCCCCTCCTCTTGTGTCTTCCACCTTGGTGGTCATGTGTCAACCATATCCAAACCCCAACAAGGGTTGAGAACCATTAGCCGAGGTCAAATATTTCTATTGTTCTGCACATTTTCTAATCCTATAGCATGAATTCTGTTGTAGTAGCCTCATACAATGTGAAAGGACTGAATGAGCCCTGCAAACGCGCCCAGATCCTGTCGCTTCTCCAAAAGGATAAATCCTCCATTATCTACTTCCAGGAAACGCACTTCAAGTCCAGTAAGGTCCCTAAATTACCCTCCACACGATTCTCACACTGGTTCCACAGTACAAACACTGCGGCCAGCAGAGGAATCAGTATTGCTATCCACAAGCAGCTCCCTTTTAAACTTCTATCTACGGTCACTGACCCTGATGGACGTTTCCTATTCGTTAAAGGCCTTCTAGCAGACCAAAAAGTAACCCTTGCCAAGTGCCAACTTTTATGCCCTTAACAGAGGCCAGATCTCATGGCTCATTCAGTCCTTAGTCCTGCTATCTTCATTCCAGGAAGGTATGACAATCCTGGGAGGAGACTTTAAAGAGGACCTTTCATCACCCTAACAAATGTAAACTAAGTACACATACATGGAGAGCGGCGCCCAGGGATCTCCCTGCACTTACTATTATCCCTGGGCGCCGCTCCGTTCTGCCGGTATGTCCTCCGGTGACTTCAGCTCTGCGTCTCAACTGGGAGAGCCTGCTCTTGTTCTCCTGGCGTCTCCTTCTCCCAGGCTGTGGCGCTGACCAACGCAGCGCTCAGCTCATAGCCTGGGAGAAGAAAACCTCCCAGGCTATGAGCTGAGCGCTGCGGTGTATCACGCTACAGCCTAGAAGAGGAGACGCCCAGGAGAAGCAAGAGCAGGCTCCTCCCAGTGAGACGTAGAGCTGAAGTTACCGGAGCCTATACCGGCAGAGCGAGCGGCGCCCAGGGATAATAGTAGGTGCAGGGATATCCCTGGGCGCCGCTCTCCATGTATGTGTGCTTAGTTTACATTTGTTAGGGTGATGAAAGGTCCTCTTTAACACCACCTTGGAACCGGCGCTGGACTCCTCTTGCAAGCGCTCGGCCCAATCTCACAGAGCTTTGAGACGGCTCAAAATCCACCTAAAAAAGCTGAAGGTCATAGACGTTTGGAGTTCCCTCCACTCTTTAGAAAGAGATTTTACATTTTACTCACACGCAAAGTCCTCTTACCAAAGGCTAGATTATGTTTTTCTATCCACAACCCACATTCAAAAAGTCTCCAGAGCAACCATAGGGAATATCACCCTCTCAGACCACGTCCCAATATTCCTCCATATTTCCATGACTGACTCTCCTCAAAGAGAGCGAAACTTGTGCCTTAATGAGTTGCTCATAGCAGATAGCTCCCACAAAGCCAGAGTAGTAGACACACACAAACACCGATACAGCTGGATTCCAAGCTGGTCCTGCTCTGGTGCCCCAACCCCTCTCTCACCCCATCCAGGCGCAGCCTCCCCACAATGCTTAGAACCTCAGCTAGGCTTCTAATCCCTTTGCTCTGGAAATGTGAATCCACTCCCCTCATTGCCTCTTGGACAGAGAAGACGGACCAAATATAGAGGTTTGAAAAACTTGCGTCCTATGAACAAAGCACCAGACAGAAATTCTTGGACACCTGGCATCCATGGAAACAATACTGAAACTTCTCCTGATTCACTCAGGTTCACATACCCCACTTCACATAAATAACCATTGACCGTACAATGCAATATCGCTACAGTCAGTGCAGCACCCTCCAAGATACAGTCCTAGCAGTACCTGTCTGCTGCTTTAAAAGGCTGCCTGGATCAAATTAGAACAGTAGGTGCTCTTCTCAAGTAGAGAAGACTATGGGCTGTAGCATGAAGGGCCATTAACAAAGACGCATGTTCTTATGAATGGCATATGAACTTTTGTAGCCACACGTTATCAATTGGAATCTTTACTTGGACATTATAACTGACTGAATGAGAGGAGAAACTATATGATCGCTCTGATTATACTGCACAATGCTGAGTATAGAATGATGAACTTTGGACATATGGTTGTCATTTTATAATTTTAGCGATCAATTGAAAACCACAGCATTATCTCTTCGCAATATATCAGGATTTGTGCAATCAAGCATTATTAACTGGATATATGTAGTCATTAGTGCTCCTTGTGTGCACATTTTATTTTCATTTTTATATATTTTATTAATGTTATTTCTGTATGGCTCTATTGTAATAAATTTTATATACATCTATATTGGGTTTAAATGAGGTGTGCTCGCCCTATAATCAGTCATTATCAGTCTATTTCTATTTACTGGGTAAGGTGAGACCCATTTTAGGACTGAGCACCCGTTACATACCTACCTGGAGTGAGCCACCCTACACTTTTGTTTCATTTTATTTATTTCATATTTTAGTTTTAGAGAAAGGGCGGTGACTTGTGACTCCCAGTTTTAGCTCTCCCATATGTCGTGGTCACATTTGACTATGGCATCTGAGGGGTTAAATGGCTGATTGCAGCCATTATCCTCTGGCCTCTGCTGTTTAAAGCAGCAAAAACACCCTCCCTTATGTTTATTGCTCGTGAATGCCGCTTTTAAAGACTGGACTTCCGCCATACATGTATGGTGAATGTCCGGAAGGGGTTTAACTTTAAAGATTGTTTTAGAAGAAAATGGTCAATTGGAGAGTGCAATATACAGTATCTGTAATACAGGACAATACATTCTGCTGCAATGTCATTATCATGCGCCGTGCACTGGAGGTCTTGCTGTGACTTCATTATCATGCCACTAGCATAATAAAGATGTTGCAGAAGGACAGCCCAATGGCCGCATTGTGTATTGCAGTGAGGGCGTTGGCCCTGCTGCAGTGTCATCAGGACTAAAAAAATGGAGTGAAAGCATTTTTGTTGAAAGCAACCAAACTGAATTCCCAAAAGTAACAGATCTACATATCACTAGATATATTAATCCAATAAAGATATATGTAGATAGCAAGTATCACAAAAATACACAATAAGTATAAATAATCAAGACTAGTTTATTAAACAAAATCAATTACTACATTATTGACAACCACGTTAAAAACAATTTAAAAACAAAAAGGCCCGTGGAACATGATAGTGTGGATCAAAGATATAAATAAAGTGCCAGTGCAATATGGGTTGGTACAATACAAAGTGTATGTAACAAAATAACCAATGTTGTGATAACTAGCCAAACACTAGTATAAGGCCCAGATGTGGGTCATGAAAAAATAATAAGCAAAAGCTGAATACATCACATAATAAAAACATAAATAAAGAAAATACATCACAACCACCAGACCACTCCCCCCCCCAGTGGTCTGGTGGTTCTGACGGTGTGCAGTTGGGTTGGTATCTATATGCTTCATTTACTTAAGTATTTTCTTTATTAATGTGTTTGTATGTGATGTATTCAGCCTTTGCTTATTATTTTTTCATGACCCACATCTGGGCCTTATACTAGTGTTTGACTAGTTATCACAACATTGGTTATTTTGTTACATACTCCTTGTATTGTACTAACCCATATTGCACTGGCACTTTATTTATATCTTTGATCCACACTATCATGTTCCACCGGCCTGTTTGTTTTTAATAAACTAGTCTTGATTATTCATACCTATTGTGTATTTTTGTGATACTTTACTATTGGTTCAATTTTTCTTGAAAGGTCCCAGTATCTATAGGTTTACAAGCTTATCTGAAAATAATAATAATAATAATAATAATAATAATAATGTGCTTTGCACAGACCGCATAGATGTGATTGCAGAGGATTAGCTTTGCTTTGTATGGAAAGTTAATGCCAGCCTGTCACTAGGCCTAAACTGTGAACTTCTTCAAGTGAGAAGCCAACACTAAGGAGATGGGATTTTGAGGCCAGCTGTTGGGTCGTGACATCAGCAAACAGCATGAGACTACTAAACTTTTGTACTGCGTTGAGTGAGACTAGATGAACTGGGAAAGATAGAGTGAGACATGCAAAGTACACTACAATAAATAAAACAATTAAAGAAAAATATTTTTTTAGTCCCCGGATGATGCCTTTAATAAACTTTTTTAAATATTTTTTTGAAGGCCAATTCGACACAGTTTACTACAATATACAGATGGTCTCTGTAGGGAATAATACATTGATTTGAATAGCTTTAATTGCTGAAACAGTAACTAACATCATGGTTACAAGACTCCAGGGGGCCATCTGTCTGTCTGTGAGTGTGAACTATGTGATGAAGATTGTGCTTATTGACATTAATATTAAATTGAGAAGCATAGTTTTAGATTCTGCACACTAGCAGAAGCAGTCTAAAATCGCCAGCCTTTCTGATGCAACCTAAATAAGTTGCACACTGACACATTCACTCCTGTCTCTAAAACCTATCTCTCTGTTATAAATTGTACATCTAACTAGCTGCTGTATTTCCCTGTGAAGAAACCTCTCCAACACTAAACTATATGTATTTTGTGTTTTAAGATTACTTGACCTTTTCAAACAGGCATACTGTCTCATATAGTGCCGATAACAAGTCCACTGACATCATAGTTATAGTCCCTCATGATTGGCTGAGGCAGGCTCCTGTGATCCATTTTCTTCATTTTCTCATCTTTCCTGAATTCTAATATGTAAAATGGTGGACACCATTTTGAGTGATTCATGCAGGATGAATTCCAAAAACTTTAGAATCACTGGAATTTAAAATTTTTGTAGTATTATTTCACTCATCTGTAATCCTCACATGTAGTTAAATGTTATCTTTGTTATCTTTGTAAGGCAGTACTTTATGTTCTCTATTCTAGCCATTTTAACAATACAGGTTACATAGTGAACATTTCCATAGACAGCTCATGTTGTGTGAAGAATGTATTGAGTCCTACATGGGTAACAATGCAAGTAATGAGACCAAATCCAATTTAAGAACTCTGAATAAATAAATGAAGTTCAGTCTTGTGCTCATAACCCATTACTTTCTATTGATTTCAGCTCTTCATCACAAAAGATTTTGCAACAAAATAACTTGTTGTGCTTATTCAGTAGTAGAAATGGATTTTATACTTCCCATAACAATAAAAGTAGATATTCATATTTATTTTTCTTTACATTCTCTTAAAGCTACAAAGTGAAAAATAATCCAGTATAAATTCTAATTAAATTACTTATAGTATATTGTTTTCATGCTTTTAAAATAAGACTACCTGTACAAATGTTTTATCATTATTGATTTAAAAGTGTCTGGCTGCCATTGAGAAGCTAAAATTATTTGTATATATCGGATTGATTACCTGCTTTTTATTTTTCTCAGAAATCCTCAAACTTAGGTCATCAATATCAGATTGGTGGGGGCTCAACACCAGGAACACTCACTGTTCCTCACTTACCTGCACCTCATCTAGTGATATGCAATTACAGCTGTTTGCCCCATTCATTAGAATGGGATAGGAAGCTTTAATTACACTGAACCACCACTACAATCTAGATGGCATGCAAGTAACAATTAAAGAGAATGCAGTACTTACAAGAATGCTGAGGCCCCTTCAAAAAGCTGATTGGTGGGAGTGCAGGTAGTCAGACCCACACCTATTTGACATGGAAGACCATTTCTAAAGGTAGGTTACTAGAGTTGAGCGAACCCGAACTGTATAGTTCGTTGATCGGCGATTTCTTCCTGCTTTTTCAAAGGCTGCAGGGCAGCCAATCAACAAGCATTTCACTACTTTGCCCTAAGAAGCCTTCAAGGCCATGCCTACTATTGGCATGGCTGTGATTGGCTAAGTGCAGCATGTGACCCAGCCTCTATATGAGCTGGAGTCACGTAGGGCTGCATGTCACTCTGCTACTCTTAGTGTACTGCTGCTGCTGCTGTGAGGGAGAGATTAGGGAATAAATATGTTGAACTTGGTGGTGTTAAATCTTCAAACTACAGCAATTATTGAGGGTGCTATGCTATATATTTGTACCCAGCCCTGAGCTCAGTGACACTGCAAAAGAATTTTTAATCCATCTGTTACTGAGGTGGGGGTCGGCGGCCATTTTAGCAACTGCAGTGTCCTTGGAACTGCATGTGACCTGCATGTGTGCCAGCCAGCCAGGGACGTCAGTCTAATTATTTTTTGGTAGCTCAGTGGAGGAAAAATTCCTTTTTTCTGGCAGGTCAAGTCCCCCTCTATTACCTATTTTATAATTTCGGGGTGACATTTCTGTAGTTGAGGGAATAAACCCGTACTGTCGTACCACAGAGCAAATTTGCATACACCGCTGAAAAATCTGTCGATGACGCCATCCCCTGACGAAGGTACGCAGAAATGCACATTGGGGTTGGCGTCATCCTGGAGGTTGCTCAGCATGGGTAACTGTACCAATTGTTAGTTACTGGCCTTTTGGCCTATATTTGCACTTGCACTTTACTGTTTTATTATTATTGTTGTCAGGAGCTATTTCATGCTGTGTCTTCCCTCTAGGTGATGCCTTTTTCTTGCACTTGTATCCCTTATGTTATGTTTTGTTTTTAATATATGCTAATCATGTTGTGAATAAACTCACTAGTGTATACATTTGTATACCATTATAAACAGTCTGGTAGTTCCTTGTAGGTTGTTTATTTTTTGGTAACTCAGTGGAGGAAAAAATTCCTTTTTTCTGGCAGGTCAAATCCCCCTACATTACCAATTTAATAATTTTAGGGATGACATAGTGCATTTCTGTAGTTGGGGGAATAAACCTGTACTGTCATACCACAGGTCACATTTACATACACCGCTGAAAAACCTGTCTTATAATTTTGCGTTGACATAGGGCATTTCTGTAGTTGGGGGGATAAACCCATTCTGTAGTACCACAGAGCATGTTTGCATACACCGCTGAAAAAACAGTTTTATAATTTTGCGGTGACATACTGCATTTCTGTAGATGGGGGAATAAACCCGTACTGTCGTAACCACAGAGCATGTTTGCATACACCGCTGAAAAACCTGTTTTATAATTTTGCGGTGACATAGGGCATTTCTGTAGTTGGGGGAATAAACCCGTACTGTTGTGCCACAGAGCACTTTTGCATACAAAGCTGAAAAAAACTGTTTTATAATTTTGCGGTGACATACTGCATTTCTGTATTTGGGGGAATAAACCCGTACTGTTGTGCCACAGAGCACTTTTGCATAGAACGCTGAAAAAAATGTTTTATAATTTTTGGGGTGACTTACTGCATTTCTGTAGTTTGTTGCAATAAACACTGGTTTTGTGCTACATAGCAGATCTGAGGCCTACCCTGTATTTCAGTCATTTTAAGTAACCTGTGGAACTCCGCATTTACATAGTTAACACGGGTTTTGTGGTAGATAGCACATTTGCCGTGTACGCTGCATTTCTGACAGTCAAATTAAACCGTTAATCTCTGCTTCTACATTGTTGGTTCAAAAAAATCACATTTTTGTTGATAGTGAAGTAATTGTATTGAATTGCTTCGTTACACTGTTGTGTGACCTAAAGAAATGTATTCTGTTTATGACACGGGCACTGCCTTACTGTTAGTGAGCTTAATTGTTGACTTTTGCCAGTTAAATTGACACCTGAGATAAACCATCTGTTAGTTTGGTGGGTGAACACAAAAAAAGAGGAGAACATCAAATAAGGGACGTGGATATGGTCGCGGTGGTGTTAGTAGAGCTCCTGTTGCTGGGAGAGGACTTGTCCATTCTATGCCAGCTACAGGTCCAAGTGAAACACCTTCCTCAGGTGCGAGTAGGTGACAGAACCTGCAGCGTTATTTGGTAGGCCTGAATGCCGCTCTATGGATGGTGAGGTCAGAACAAGTACAGACGATAGTAGATTGGGTGGCTGACAGTGGCGCCAGTTCCTTTACAGTATCTCCCACTCAGTCCTCTGCAGAAAGCTCAAAGTTGGCACCTGCAGCACATGCCCATCAATCTTTCACCTTACCTCCTTGTAAATCAGCCAAGCAGTCTGAGCTCCAAGTCATGCAGCAGACTCATGCTTTTTGATGACCCTGCTGGCAAGGTTTCCCCGGGCCATCGACATAGCCCTGTCCCAGAAGTGAAAGACATTGAATGCACTGATGCCTAACCACTTATGTTGCAGGATGAGGACATGGTAATGCCACCACAGCACGTCTCGGATGATGGCTTTCTGCATTGTGCAGACCGACTAGGAGGGCAGGGGTCAAGAATGGTTGGAAGATGATGTGGAGGACGATTAGGTCCTAGACCCTGACTGGACTCAAGTTCATGCTAGTGACGTGTGCAGTTCAGAGGAAGAGACGGTGGTAGCACAGAAGCAACAGCACAGCAAAAGAGGGAGCAAGGTGAAAAGGCCGTCTCTGAGACATTAAGCCAGCTACTTCCCACCGCACCCAGGGAGCTGCCAGCTCCAAAAAGTTCATTGGCGTGGCAGTTCTTCAGACAATGTCCTGACGACAAGACACGAGTGGTTTGCATGTTGCGCCATCAGAGCCTGAAGCGAGGCATAAACGTTCTAAACCTGAGCCCAACCTGCATGACCAGGCATCTACTGTACATGCAAAGCACGAACTGCAGTGGAGTAAACACCTTAAAAACCAAGAAAGGTGTCAGACTCCTCCTGCTTCCTCTTCTGCTGCTTTTTTTGCCTCTTCCTCCACCTCTGGAGTCGCAGTGGCACCTGCCACCCAGCAAACAGAGGATGTGCCACCAACACCACCACCTCCGTCATCATCACCAAGCATTTCCACCATGTCACACACAAGCATTCAGCTGTCCATCTCCCAAACATTGGAGAGAAAGAGGAAATACTGACCTACACACCCTCGATCCCTGGCCCTGAATGCCAGCATTTAAAAATTACTGGCTTTGAAATGCTGTCTTTCTGTCTGGTGGAGACGGACTGTTTTAAACAGCAGATGGCGGTGACTGTTCCACAGTACTTCATTCCCAGCTGCAACTACTTTTCCAGGCGAGCCGACCCTTCCCTGCACAACCAAGTGGAGGATAAAATCAAGTGTGCACTGCTCAACGCCATCTGTGGCAAGGTCCAGATAACCACAGATAAACGGACCAGTAAGCACGGGCAGGGACGCTATATCTCTCTAACTGCACACTGGGAAAATGTAGTGGCGGCTGGGTCCGAGGCGGATACCTGTTTGGCGCATGCCCTTCCACCACCAATGATTGCAGGGCATTATTCTTTGCTTCCTGTTGCCTCCTCCTCCTACTCCGCCTACTCCTCCTCCTCTTCTACCACCTCCTTATCCGGTCAGTGAAAGACCTTCACCACAAACTTCAGCACAGCCAGGGGTAAATGTCAGCAGGTGGTTTTAAAACTCATGTGTTTGGGGGACAAACCCCACACCGCACAGGAGCTGTGGAGGGGCATAGAAGAACAGACCGATGAGTGGTTGCTGCCAGTGAGACTCAAGCCCGGCCTGATGGTGTGCGATAATGGTCGAAATATCGTTGCAGCTTTTGGACTAGCAGATTCGATGCACATCCCTTGCCTGGCGCATGTGCTGAATTTGGTGGTGCAGAAATTCCTTAAAAACTACCCAGACATCTCAGAGCTGCTTCAGAAAGCGTGGTCCGTCTGTGCGCACTTTCGGAGTTCTAACCCTGCTGCTTGCCTGTCTGTGCTGCAGCGTAACTTCGGCCTTTCTGCTCACTGCCTCGTATGCAACGTGCCCACCAGGTGGAACTCCACCTCACATATGCTGGAGAGACTGTGCGAGCAACAGCAGGCGATAGTGGAGTTTCATGTAGTAAAGGATTGGAACCGTGCTGCTTGTAAATTAGTCGAACAACTAATTCACAAGCAGCGCGGTTCCAAACCTTTACTACATGAATTTTCCAGTGTGAACTACCCACCACACTACATCGGAACCAGCAGCGCAAGTAACTGTCCGTGTTTCTGGGACACAGGACTGACATTTTCTATTTATTTTAGATAGTGGAGTTTCAGCTGCAGCACGCATGGGTGAGTCGCTCTGCGGAACAGCACCACTTCACCACAAATGAGTGGGCCTCCATGCAAGACCTGTGTGCCTTGTTGCAGTGTTTCGAGTACTCAACCAACATGTCCAGTACCGATGATGCCATTCTTACCGTTACAATACCACTTCTATGTCTCCTTGAAAAAACACTTAGGGCCATGATGGAATAGGATGTGGCACAGAACGAAGAGGAGGAGGAAGAGGTGGCATTTCACAGGGTTTCAGGCCAGTCATTCAGAAGTGGTTCAGAGGGTGGGTTCCTGCACCAGCAGAGACCAGGTACACATGTGGCCAGCCAAGCCACAGTTCTGGAGGATGAGGAGGATGAGGTAGAGAAGGAGGAGGAATAACCGGGTTCACAACAGGGTGGGACCCAACACAGCTCAAGGCCATTACTGGAGCACGGCTGGGGGGATATGGAGGACACAGACGATACACCACCTACAGAGGACAGCTTATCCGTACCTCTGGGCAGCCTGTCACACTTGAGCGACTACATGCTGCAGTGCCTGCACAACAACCAAAGAGTTGCCCACATTTTAACTTGTGCTGACTACTGGGTGGCCACCCTGCTTGATCCCCATTACAAAGACAACGTGCTGTCCTTAATTCCCTCACTGGAGTGTGATAGAAAGATGTGCAACTACAATCGAACGCTGGAAGACGCGCTCCTGAGGGCATTTCCAACTGACACTGGGGGACAAGTGGAAGCACAAGTCGAAGGCAGAGGAGGAGGAAGAGGTCCCCAATGCAGCTGGGTCACGTCCAGCACCTCAGAAGGCAGGGTTACATGGCCAACATGAGTAAAAGCTTTGTAACCATGCCACAACAACCGGCACCACCAGCTGATATGGAACGTCTTAGCAGGAGGCAGCATTTAAACAACATGGTGGAACAGTACATGTGCACACGCCTACAAGTACTGACTGATGGTTCTGCCCCATTCAACTTCTGGGTCTCCAAATTGTCCACATGGCCTGTGCTTGCCCTTTATGCCTTGGGGGTGATGGCTTGCCCTGCAGCCAGTGTACTGTCTGAACGTGTATTTAGCACGGCATTCTTGTACTCAAGTGCACTTATTTAATATGAATGCGAGTGGCCCTTCAAAACCAATGAAGATAAAGTTAAAACTTAACCTTTAATAAAGTATATATTAAAAGCTGTATGAAGCCCTATATATAGAATGTATCAAGATGCACTGCCTAAATGGGTAGTAGCAGGTAGTGGTAGATAGCGATTGCTGAGGGAAACGCCTGATATTGGGTAAGGGTGCTAACCTAGCGACTATTTCATAGCCCTTGATCTCACCCTACAATTGGTATCTAAGAATAACCAGTGGGGAGACCCTAACTGGCTGTCGCGGAGCACCCGCCCCGAAAAGGGCGACCCCCAGCCGCTGTAACCTGGGACCTGACTGTCAAACCCTGCTACTATAATCCCTTAAAGTGCAATGAATTATATCCTAAATCCTAAGTCCGACGCGTTTCCCCATGCCCAAAAGAGCATGGATCATCAGGGATATCAGCATAGGAGAGGAACGCTGGGCCGCACAGTGCAGTGGCGTCGTGCTATGCGCCCGCGTGTTTATGGCAGTGGCAACATTCCCTGGTGGGCAGTGGCTATTTAAAGCCCGCCTATACCTCCCATGATTGCGATAATCCAATCGCATCACGGGGGTGTGTGTACGACACGCCCATACTCCGAGAGTCACAGCTGTGATGCCGACCAGTTCACCCCGCCTCACGCCTGTGAGTCACGGACAGGGCGCTCTGATCGACACACCTCCTGCCGTGACGCAGACAGAGGGGTGCGTCCAGTTTCCATGGAGATCTTATCCGCGTCTCCGGCAGTTTGCTTGTAAGTGCGGTCCATTTGTATGTCACAATTGTAACATATTGCCTTGCCCAAATGAGTCAGTGCAAACTTATTAATGGGGGGCTTTTATGCAAGAGGAATAAAAAGAAAATACAAAATATAGGTAGTGTCATGTGATCAACTCAACATATACTATATCCCATGATTTTTTGATTTTTGAAAAAGGGGGTCATCATGTACCTCATACCTATAGAGATAGTTAGAGGAGGGAGTAGGAGGACTTGTATGTAGTTATTGTCTATAGAAGATTACATCAAAAAAGGTGCCAGTGGGAAAGTGGAGAAATGGAGGGGACCTATGCTATAGGAATGGCTTAAAAGAGATAAACTCATTCAGGTCCCTTAGGTGACACTGAGTCCATTTTAAAAATCCATTTTGTTTCAGTTCTCAAAATTAACTTATCCCAATCACCTCCCCAAGTGCACTTATTGTTTGATTTCATTTTTTTTTCTATTTTTTTGGGGGGGCTACCCCAATTTATAATAAAAAGAAAAAAGAACATTAGCTATCTCTTCCTCCTCCTCCATCGCCGATTCCACCTACAACACCACATTCACTGCCTCCTCAACCTCCGACTCCACATCCACCTCTTTCTCCGAGTTGCAAGTTAATAATTTTTTATTTTAATTACTTTATTTTATTTTACGTTATTTCCCTCTCCACATTTGTTTGCAGAGCATTTGCCATGCTTTTTAGCACAATGTGCTGCCTTTTGCAGTCCTCTAGCTCTTTCCATTACATTTTTAGGGCCATTATAGTGCCCACAAGTTAGGGTCCCCTTTGACTTCAATGGGGTTTGGGGTAAAGTTCGGGTAACGTTCGGATCACGAACCCAAACTTTTTTGTGAAGTTCAGCCGAACCTGTTGAACCCGAACTTCCAGGTGTCCGCTCAAATGTATAGGTTACCAATATCAAGAATCCAGGCAGCCCTTTAACCCTTTCCCTGTCAAGGCTGTATCTCCTACTTCCTTTCAGGATGGCAATTCTGTAGACAAGGATGTATCCTATACATCTTTACTACTGATAGATGGATCACCATCTTGTTTGCCATAATTGCAGCACCTCTAGAGACCAAATATTAAAATCCATTAGAATGGAATGAGACAAACTTGGAATTAATTTCATTTTATAAGGGGTTCCATTTGTAGGGCACGACCACATGTAGTAGTATCAGCTGCAGATTTAGCCTTGTTTCCACAATGGCTGTTGGCTGTTGATTTCGCTGTAGATTTGGTATGAATTAAACACTATGGGCCAGATTTATCATTAGCTAAAGTCACTTTAATGGAGTGAAAAAGTCGCAAAAAATTGCGCAAAAAGGCAAATTGCGCAATTTTTTGCGACTTTTTGGAGACTTACGCCACTCACTCCAAAACCAAGTTTATGGGCGTTTTGTCGTATGTAAATCACTTGCAAGACAGATTTATTATTGCGACTTTTTAAATAGTCGCAAAAAAGTCGCAAAAAATTGCGCAAACTCACTCCACTCATGACCATGCTTATGTTTGACAAAATCACTTTTTTAAGATTGCGACTTTTCCAAAGACAAAGCCAAAATACAACTAGGAACCAGAAATACACCAGATTTATCAACCTCTGAAAGAGCCCATGATAAATTTGACTTGACTCAAATACACATACGCCTTCTTTGAAAGTGGAGTGAACTGCAAGAGTAATGATAAATCTGGCCCTATGTGTTCCAAAAGCAGAAATCCATTGTAGATATTTTCAGCATAAAAAGCCATGTTGTGGGCTTAAAATGTGCATCGCAGGTCAGTTTATGCTGATGTAGCTGATATTAGACATGTTAACAATAGTCATCACTTATATTAATTAGTTTCAAGTAGGGATGAGCGAACCCGAACTGTATAGTTTGGGTTCGTACTGAATTTTGGGGTGTTCGTGACATGAACCCGAAACCAAACATTTACGTAAAAGTTCGGGTTCGGGTTCGTGGTTCGGTGATTTCTTCCCGATAGCGTTTTACTTCTTGCCCTAAGAAGCCATCACAGCCATGCCTACTAATGGTATGGCTGTGATTGGCCAAGTGCAGCATGTGATCCAGCCTCTATTTAGGTTGGAGTCACATCGCGCTGCACGTCACTCTGCTCTGATTAGTGTAGTAATAGGATGAAGCTGCTGTTAGGGGAAAATTAGTCAGGGATTAACTCAGCAAAAACACTTAATGAAATGATCGATCTACAGCTCTGAGTCATTCAACTTCTGCTAGTTAATTGCTCACTGTTTGCAGGCTACCCAGAGCATTTTTCTGTCACTTTTTTCTGGGGTGATTGGCGGCCATTTTGTGTCTTGTGGTGCGACAGCACAAGCTGCCACCAAGTCCATTAATCCATCAATAGTAGTTTTATTTTAATTTTTTTCTATATCCTACATCAGGGGCTTGGCTGTGCTTATTGTCAACCCTAGAAATTCAGGATAAAATTTTCTATATTTTATTGAGAGGTGAAATTCACTTCAAAAAATAGCAATCCCCTAAATCTGGTGTCCCAGCTGTGGTTAGCCAAGTGTAATACTGTCTGCCAAAGAATATATTTTTTGTCTGGGGTGAAATTCAATTTCCAAAATAGCAATACCCTAAATCAGTGGCATCTGCTGTGGCAGGACAAGTTTTATAGTGTTCGGCAAAGGATAGCTTTTGTTCTGGGGTTAAATTCAATTACCAAAATAGCAATACAGTAAATCTGGTGTTCCAGCTGTGACTGGACAAGTATCATAGTGTCCGTCAAAGGATATATTATTTTATTGTGAGAAATTCAGTTGCAAAAATAGCAATACCACAAATCTGGTGTTCCAGCTGTGACTGGACAAGTTTACTAGTGTCCGGCAAAGGATACATTTTGTTCTGGGGTGAAATTAAATTGAGAACAAACACAGAACCAGAGATAGGTGCACGCTGCCGTCACACTAAACCCTCACACTGATGTTAAAAATTGAGAGTTAGTTCGACATATCCTACTAGGAGGACGTGTCTTAAGCCTCGGGCACCAGCGTCAAGGTCTCTCAAGTAGCCCGTGGGCCCTAACACTCACCTACCTGCGCCATATGGGCGATATCAGGGGCCAGTGGGCAATTACAGGAGCATTAGGACGACTCACAAATATCTCCTCTGTTACCTCCAGCATGTGGCCATGCTTGCAATGGGAGGTGGGAGGTGTCTATGAGCCCTACCCAAGACTGACTGATATAGCCCAAGGCAAGGCAGGTGCACCCAAATGTGACCTGAAGATGAAAAACAGGCACATTTAAAATGGAGTTTATACACCTCCATACATATATATATAAACCATCAAAAATGTGGTGATAAGTAAGCAGGATGCGCTCATACCCATATGCAGTTGTGCATTTCTGTAGGGGAGCACATCCTGCACTTGTAGTCCGTTGCTAATGGCAATCACCAGCAAAAATGCATACAATAGATGATGCCAGCAACGGACTACAAGTACCACAATGGACATCCTACATAAGATGAAATTTATGTGGATGTGGCAAGAATTCAGAACAAACACAGAACCAGAGATAGGTGCACGCTGCCGTCACACTAAACCCTCACACTGATGTTAAAAATTGAGAGTTAGTTCGACATATCCTACTAGGAGGACGTGTCTTAAGCCTCGGGCACCAGCGTCAAGGACTCTCAAGTAGCCCGTGGGCCCTAACACTCACCTACCTGCGCCATATGGGCGATATCAGGGGCCAGTGGGCAATTACAGGAGCATTAGGACGACTCACAAACATCTCCTCTGTTACCTCCAGCATGTGGCCATGCTTGCAATGGGAGGTGGGAGGTGTCTATGAGCCCTACCCAAGACTGACTGATATAGCCCAAGACTTGTAGTCCGTTGCTGGCATCATCCATTGTATGCATTTTTTGCTGGTGATTGCCATTAGCAACGGACTACAAGTGCAGGATGTGCTCCCCTACAGAAATGCACAACTGCATATGGGTATGAGCGCATCCTGCTTACTTATCACCACATTTTTTGATGGTTTATATATATATGTATGGAGGTGTATAAACTCCATTTTAAATGTGCCTGTTTTTCATCTTCAGGTCACATTTGGGTGCACCTGCCTTGCCTTGGGCTATATCAGTCAGTCTTGGGTAGGGCTCATAGACACCTCCCACCTCCCATTGCAAGCATGGCCACATGCTGGAGGTAACAGAGGAGATATTTGTGAGTCGTCCTAATGCTCCTGTAATTGCCCACTGGCCCCTGATATCGCCCATATGGCGCAGGTAGGTGAGTGTTAGGGCCCACGGGCTACTTGAGAGACCTTGACGCTGGTGCCCGAGGCTTAAGACACGTCCTCCTAGTAGGATATGTCGAACTAACTCTCAATTTTTAACATCAGTGTGAGGGTTTAGTGTGACGGCAGCGTGCACCTATCTCTGGTTCTGTGTTTTTTCTGAATTCTTGCCACATCCACATAAATTTCATCTTATGTAGGATGTCCATTGTGGTACTTGTAGTCCGTTGCTGGCATCATCCATTGTATGCATTTTTGCTGGTGATTGCCATTAGCAACGGACTACAAGTGCAGGATGTGCTCCCTACAGAAATGCACAACTGCATATGGGTATGAGCGCATCCTGCTTACTTATCACCACATTTTTGATGGTTTATATATATATGTATGGAGGTGTATAAACTCCATTTTAAATGTGCCTGTTTTTCATCTTCAGGTCACATTTGGGTGCACCTGCCTTGCCTTGGGCTATATCAGTCAGTCTTGGGTAGGGCTCATAGACACCTCCCACCTCCCATTGCAAGCATGGCCACATGCTGGAGGTAACAGAGGAGATGTTTGTGAGTCGTCCTAATGCTCCTGTAATTGCCCACTGGCCCCTGATATCGCCCATATGGCGCAGGTAGGTGAGTGTTGGGGCCCACGGGCTACTTGAGAGACCTTGACGCTGGTGCCCGAGGCTTAAGACACGTCCTCCTAGTAGGATATGTCGAACTAACTCTCAATTTTTAACATCAGTGTGAGGGTTTAGTGTGACGGCAGCGTGCACCTATCTCTGGTTCTGTGTTTGTTCTGAATTCTTGCCACATCCACATAAATTTCATCTTATGTAGGATGTCCATTGTGGTACTTGTAGTCCGTTGCTGGCATCATCCATTGTATGCATTTTTTGCTGGTGATTGCCATTAGCAACGGACTACAAGTGCAGGATGTGCTCCCCTACAGAAATGCACAACTGCATATGGGTATGAGCGCATCCTGCTTACTTATCACCACATTTTTTGATGGTTTATATATATATATGTATGGAGGTGTATAAACTCCATTTTAAATGTGCCTGTTTTTCATCTTCAGGTCACATTTGGGTGCACCTGCCTTGCCTTGGGCTATATCAGTCAGTCTTGGGTAGGGCTCATAGACACCTCCCACCTCCCATTGCAAGCATGGCCACATGCTGGAGGTAACAGAGGAGATGTTTGTGAGTCGTCCTAATGCTCCTGTAATTGCCCACTGGCCCCTAATATCGCCCATATGGCGCAGGTAGGTGAGTGTTAGGGCCCACGGGCTACTTGAGAGACCTTGACGCTGGTGCCCGAGGCTTAAGACACGTCCTCCTAGTAGGATATGTCGAACTAACTCTCAATTTTTAACATCAGTGTGAGGGTTTAGTGTGACGGCAGCGTGCACCTATCTCTGGTTCTGTGTTTGTTCTGAATTCTTGCCACATCCACATAAATTTCATCTTATGTAGGATGTCCATTGTGGTACTTGTAGTCCGTTGTTGGCATCATCCATTGTATGCATTTTTTGCTGGTGATTGCCATTAGCAACGGACTACAAGTGCAGGATGTGCTCCCCTACAGAAATGCACAACTGCATATGGGTATGAGCGCATCCTGCTTACTTATCACCACATTTTTTGATGGTGAAATTAAATTGGCAAAATAGCAATACCGTAAATCAGTAGTTTTAGCAGTGGCTGGCCAAGTTTAAAAGTGTCCGGCAAAGGATAGATAATTTTCTGGGGTAAAATTCAATTGTCAAAATAGCCATCCTCTAAATCTGGTGTCCCAGCAGTGGCTGGCCAAGATTAATAGTGTCCGGCAAAGGATAGCTTTTGTTTTGGTGTGAAATTCAATTGCCAAAATAGCAATCCCCTAAATCTGGTGTCCCAGCAGTGGTTGGCCAAGTTTATTAGTGTCCGGCAAAGGAAAGATTTTGTTCTGGGGTGAAATTCAATTGCCAAAATAGCAATACCGTAAATCAGTGGTTTCAGCTGTGGCTGGCCAAGTTTCATAGTGTCCGGCAAAGGATAGACAATTTTCTGGGGTGAAATTCAATTGCCAGAATAGCAATCCCCTAAATCTGTTGTCCCAGCAGTGGCTGGCTAAGTTTAATAGTGTCCGGCAAAGGATAGATTTTGTTCTGGGGTGAAATTCAATTGCCAAAATAGCAATCCCCTAAATCTGGTGTCCCAGCAGTGGCTGGCCAAGTTTAATAGTGTCTGGCAAAGGATATAATTTGTTCTGGGGTGAAATTCAATTGCCAAAATAGCAATTCCGTAAATCAGTGGTTTCAGCTGTGGCTGGCCAAGTTTAATAGTGTCCGGCAAAGGACAGATTTTTTTCTAGGGTGAAATTCTATTGCCAAAATAGCAATCCCCTAAATCTGGTGTCTCAGCAGTGGCTGGCCAAGTCTAATAGTGTCCGGCAAAGGATATATTATTTTCTGGGGTAAAATTCAGTTCCAAAAATAGAAATACCGTAAATTTGGTGTTCCAACTGTGACTGGACAAGTTTCATAGTGTCCGTCAAAGGATATATTATTTTCTGGGGTGAAATTCAATTGCCAAAATAGCAATACCCAAAATCTGGTGTTCAAGTTGTTGCAGGCCAAGTTTAAATCTGTCCGTAAAAGGGTATATTACACTCAGCGTGCATCTCCAAGTGTATTTATTTCCGTTAAAGGGTATATTTCAGTAATTGTTAAAATACAGCATAATCCTCTACATTTGCACATACTGTTTTGCATCTATAAGTGTATTTCTTTCCGTTAAAGGGTATATTACACAAAGTGTTAAAATGCAAATGCCGAAAGCATAATCCTATATATTTTTTCAAACGCTACTGTGCATCTCCAAGTGTTAATCTGTCCATAAAAGGATACCTTTCATCCAGGGCCTAAATACTAGGCCTACAATTGATATTCCCCTAAATCTGTGGTTACCGCTGTGCCTGGATTGGTGTAATATGGTACATAAATAGATAGCCAGATAGTGTTAGGTGCCTGTAAAAAAAGGCCTGAATTTGACTTCAAAACATTAGGCCAAATAACTTTTTTCTTATTGTGGTGAACTGTAACAATGAGGAAAACTTCTAGTTAGGGCCTATTACTGCTGCGTGGCTGGGGGGAAACGGAGGACGATGACAATACGCCTCCCACAGAGGACAGCTTGTCCTTACCACTGGACAGCCTGGCACACATAAGCGACTACATGCTGCAGTGCCTGCGCAACGACAGCAGAGTTTCCCACATTTTAACGTGTGATGGTTCGGCCCCATTCAACTTCTGGGTCTCCAAATTGTTCCCGTGGCCAGAGCTAGCCTTTTATCACTTGGAGGTGCTGGCCTGCCTGGCGGCCAGCGTTTTGTCTGAACGTGTATTCAGCACGGCAGGTGGTGTCATTACTGACAAACGCAGCCGCCTGTCCACAGCCAACATGGACAAGCTGATGTTCATAAAAATGAACCAGGCATGGATACCACAGGACCTGTCCATCCCTTGTGCAGAATAGACATTTATAACTACCTCCCCTTAACCATATATTCTTGGACTCCAGGGCACTTCTTTATTGAATCCTCTTTTTTTTAATTTTACCATTATTTTGCGGGGCAACCCAAAGTTGAATGAAACTCTCCTCCGTCTGGGTGCCAGTGGCCTAAATATCTGAAAGTTGCCTTCTCCATTGGTGTGTGAAATGAATCCTCATTCTCTGCCTCTCTCCTCTGTGTGGGTTCTGGGGTCTAAATAACTAAAAGTAGCTTTCTCCATTGGTGGGTGACATGATGCCTCTTTTGCTGCTATGGGACCTCTCTCCTCTGTCTGGGAGTCAGGGGCCTAACTTTCACATACTTGCTTTCACGTACTTTTTACTGTCTAATGACCGCCCCATTGTCTGGGTGTCAGGGGCCTATATGTCGTTTAATCATTTGTAGTCTTGGTGGGAGATATTAAACTCTTTTTACTGTCATGACCACCCTATTGTCTGGGTGTCAGGGGCCTAAATTTCATGTACTTGCTTGCTGTCTTGGTGGCAGACATTTAACACTATTTACTGTCTAATGAACGCCCCATTGTCTGGGTGTCAGGGGTAGAGATGGCCTGAACTATCCGCCGGCGAACAGTTCCTGGCGAACATAGCTTGTTCGCCGCAGCGGGCGAACACATGCAATGTTTGGTCCGCCCCCTATGCATCATCATTGAGCAAACTTTGACCCTGTACCTCACAGTCAGCAGACACATTCCAGCCAATCAGCAGCATAACCCCCCTCCCAGACCCTCCCATCTCCTGAACAGCATCCATTTTAGATTCATTCGGAAGCTGCAGTCTTAGTGAGAGGAGGGAGAGTGTAGTTGCTGCTGATTTAATAGGGTAATCGATAGCTAGGCTAGTGAATTCAGTGTCCACTCCAGTCCTGAAAGACTCATCTGATCTCTGCTGTAGGGACAGCGTCCTGACAGCACCCCAAAAAGCCCTTTTTAGGGCTGCAACATTAGTCTGCTTTTTTTTTCTCCATATATATATTGCAATTGCCTGGCCTGCCTGTGTGTGAGGAGCAGCAGGCCCACAGACTGTAGTGTGCCCACTGCCAGTGCCCACCCCTGTCATCATGTGTGGCACAGGACTTTGCATCAAAAAAAGGCATTTCATTTTTACACTTTAGTGTAATTTCAGTTGCTTGCCTGCTAGTGTGTGTCAGGCCAACTTCCACTGACTGTAGTGTGCCCACTGCCAGTTCCCACCCCTGTCATACCGTGTGGCACAGGACTTTGCATCAAAAAAAGGCATTTAATTTTCACACTTTAGTGTAATTTCAGTTGCTTGCATGCTAGTGTGTGTCAGGCCAACTTCCACTGACTGTAGTGTGCCCACTGCCAGTTCCCACCCCTGTCATACCGTGTGGCACAGGACTTTGCATCAAAAAAAGGCATTTAATTTTTACACTTTAGTGTAATTTCAGTTGCTTGCCTGCTAGTGTGTGTCAGGCCGACTTCCACTGTCTGTAGTGTGCCCACTGCCAGTGCCCACCAATGATACCGGGTGGCACAGTAGCTTGGCGATAAATAAGGCATTTCATTTTTAAATGCTTGCCTGCTGCCAGTGTGTGTCAGGCCCACTTCCACAGACTGTAGTGTGCCCACTGCCAGTGCCAACCACTGATACCGGGTGGCACAGTAGCTAGCCGATAAATAAGGAATTACATTTTTACACTTTAGTGCAATTTCAGTTGCTTGCCTGCTAGTGTGTGTCAGGCCGACTTCCACTGACTGTAGTGTGCCCACTGCCAGTGCCCACCACTCATACCGGGTGGCACAGTAGCTTGCCGATAAATAAGGCATTTCATTTTTAGACAGTAGTCTAAATTCAGTTGCTTGCCTGCTGCCAGTGTGTGTCAGGCCCACTTCCACAGACTGTAGTGTGCCCACTGCCAGTGCCAACCACTGATACCGGGTGGCACAGTAGCTTGCCGATAAATAAGGCATTTAATTTTTAGACAGTATTCTAATTTCAGTTGCTTTCCTGCTGCCAGTGTGTGTCAGGCCCACTTCCATTGACTGTAGTGTGCCCACTGCCAGTGCCAGCCACTGATACCGGGAGGCACAGTAGCTTGCCGATAAATAAAGCATTTAATTTTTAGACAGTAGTCTAATTTCATTTGCTTGCCTGCAAGTGGTGTGTGACAATGGAACAAATTTGTTGTCGGCATTGAATTTGGGCAAGTTGTCACATGTGCCGTGCATGGCACATGTGTTGAATCTCATCGTACAACGTTATGTGTCTAAGTACCCAGGCTTACAGGATGTCCTCAAGCAGGCCAGGAAGGTGTGTGGGCATTTCAGGCGTTCCTACATGGCCATGGCGCACTTTTCCGATATTCAGCGGCGAAACAACATGCCAGTGAGGCGCTTGATATGCGACAGCCCGACACGTTGGAATTCAACACTCCTAATGTTCGACCGTCTGCTTCAACAAGAAAAAGCCGTCAACGAGTATTTGTATGACCGGGGTGCTAGGACAGCCTCTGCGGAGCTGGGAATTTTTTACTGGACACTCATGCACAATGCCTGTAGGCTCATGCTTCCTTTTGAGGAGGTGACAAACCTAGTCAGTCGCACCGAAGGCACCATCAGCGACCTCATCCCATTTGTTTTCTTCCTGGAGCGTGCCCTGCGAAGAGTGCTGGATCAGGCTGTAGATGAGCGTGAAGAGGAAGAGGAAGAGTTGTGGTCACCATCACCACCAGAAACAGCCTTGTCATCATCGCTTGCCGGACCTGCGGCAACGCTGGAAGAGGAGTATGAGGAAGAGGAGTCAGAGGAGGAATGTGGCGGCTTTGAGGAGGAGGAAGACCAACCAAAGCAGGCACCCCAGGGTGCTCATTGTTGTCACCTATCTAGGACCCACAGCCCTTCAGGATCCAGCCTTAGAGAACGACTCGACCGACAGGTAGCAGACTACATCGCCTTAACAGCAGATATCGACACTCTGAGGAGCGATGAACCCCTTCACTACTGGGTGTGCAGGCTTGACCTGTGGCCTGAGCTATCCCAGTTTGCGATAGAACTTCTGGCCTGCCCTGCTTCAAGTGTCCTGTCAGAAAGGACCTTCAGTGCAGCAGGAGGCATTGTCACTGACAAGAGAAGTCGCCTCGGTCAAAAAAGTGTTGATTACTTCACCTTCATAAAGATGAATGAGGCATGGATCCCGAGGGGACTGACAGTGGGGGATACGTTTGACTAACAAAAGGCCTGATTACATGCCTTGGCCTCAAAATGGTCCCCACTCTGCTGTATTTAATGTCTGCATACCGCATGACTTTCGTGAATTCGCCACCACCAAATAGGGTTCAAGCCGCAATGTTTTAGTCACTTTTCTGCCTGGAAAACATCAATTTTTCCGGCCGCTGCTACAACAGCGGCTGCAACAATGCCATTATTTTTCAGGCATGTGTACATGCCAAATTTTTTTGTCCTATGGTGCAACACTGTGGCTGCAAAAACAAACCAAAAAAAAAAGGCACATACAAGTGTCAATTCCCCTTCGTGATCGTTACCTTGTTGTGGTGAAGGGGCTTGGGTATCACAATGAAGCCATCATCACCTCTATGAGTGTGTTGGCAATGTTGCCACACCCCAGATGATAAGGCCGTTGCTTCATTATGGTCAGACCAAAAGCGATCGGACGGCTGGATAATATTTCATAGAAAAAACAATTATTTACCTTTTTTTTAATTTTGTATGGGTTTTTAATACATAAAATAAAAAATCATAATAAAGCCTCTTAATAGTTTATTAGAAATAATGCAGACAATTAAAAAAATCCCCATCAATTCCAATACAAAGCAAGTACAGAGCTCAGAACTAAATTATTTCATGATGTCGTAATGGTTCGCTATTTCGACAATGGTTAATCAATTCGACAGACGTCCCCCGGATAGGGTACGTAACAGGGATTAAACTGATAGGAATAGTACTAGTTAAGACACCACTCATATAGAGTGTCACAGCACAGTGCTCTGTGCACGCACAGTGCCCCAATTTGGGAGTAAGAGGACCGACCAAGCTGCTTTTTCCATCTCCCGGTTCCTGAAATCAATTCAGTTTGGTGTATGAGAGTTTGGTCTGTCACTGTGAAGGCAGTCGAAGATACCCGGCCTAATTTTTTTTTTACAAAAGGCAATCCCTGATATGGGATGTAACAGGGATTAAACTGACGAGAATAGTACTACAGAAAATACTACTCATATCGGGTGTGACAGTAAATTGCACGGTGCAGACACAGTCATCGTGGATTAAAACAGAGTGGAGGGAGCCAGCGTTTTTTTAACCATCTCCCCGTTCAAAAAATCAATTCAATAAATGGCTCCCAGATTGGGGACGTTAGAGGGATTAAACTGTTGAGAATAGTACTACAGAAAATACCACTCATATCGGGTGTGACAGTAAAATGCACGGCGCAGACGCAGTCACCGTGGATTAAAACAGAGTGGAGGGAGCCAGTGTTTTTTTATCCATCTTCCCGTTCGAAAAATCAATTCAATTCACCTTTCGGGGACCCTTGGTGTTGTACGTGGCTGGGTGGAGGAAGAAACCTTCAGTGACATCACCAACACATGGCTAGCTTGGTATCCAACCTTGTGCAAATGTGGAGTTTGCGGCTGTGCAAATGAACTGTTTGCGGTTGTTTGTGGTGCATTAAAAGGGGAGTTTAATCTGTCAATGTCTGTGAAGCGGCCGTAACCCTTACACTACCTGATCGATACAACATCATACCTGATCGTATACACACACTGGATGTTTTAAAGCATGTTATTCCAAACAATTTAGGAATGTTAGTTGATTTATGCCCTTTATGGATTAAAACCCGACTCTGCTTCCACTACGTAATTTTCCATGGGAGTTTTGCCATGGATCCCCCTCCGGCATGCCACAGTCCAGGTATTAGACCCCTTGAAACAACTTTTCCATCACTATTGTGGCCAGAAAGAGTCCCTGTGGGTTTTTAAAATTTGCCTGCTAATTGAAGTCTATGGCGGTTCGCTCGGTTCGCCCGTTCGCGCACATTTGCGGAAGTTCGCTGTTCGCGAACGGAAAATTTTATGTTCGCGACATCACTAGTCAGGGGCCTATATGTCGTTTAATCATTTGTTGTCTTGGAAGATATTAAAGTCTTTTTACTGTCATGACCGCCCCATTGTCTGGGTGTCAGGGGCCTAAATTTCACGTACTTGCTTGCTGTCTTGGTGGCAGACATTTAACACTTTTTAATGTCTAATGACCGCCCCATTGTCTGGGTGTCAGGGGCCTACATAAATGATAATGTTCTGTTCTATTGCAGGTTGACCTGAGGCCTGTGTTGCTGTTACGGGACCGCTCTCCTCTTTGTGGGTGCCATGGCCCTGAGTCTGTGAATGAGGCCTGTGGCACTGCAGGCAGACATGAATCCTTTTTGGCTGTGATGAGAACATCAACTCCCATAGCATTCCCACCTGATGCCACCCCAACCTCCTATTCCATCTCCTCCTCCTCCAAGTTGCCAATTGATATTGGTTCATTTTTATTTATTTTATTTTAAGTCATTTCCCTATCCACATTTGTTTGCAGGGGATTTACCTACATGTTGCTGCCTTTTGCAGCCCTCTAGCCCTTTCCTGGGCTATTTTACAACCTTTTAGTGCCCAAAAGTTTTGGTCCCTATTGACTTCAATGGGGTTCGGGGCGGATCCAGAACCCGAACATTTTCGGGAAGTTTGGCCGAACCTCTCGTACCCGAACATCCATGTGTTCGCTCAACTCTAGTCTCAACTGTAAAAGATGATTTTATCTGTTTTGTTCTAATAAAAGGCTGTTGTCCTGAAAGAGTTAGTTTCAGATGTATCGTTGGGTTAGCTATTATACTATTTTTGCTATGTAACTCTGTTTAAAAGGCTGAGCAATTCATGTTATACCTATGAAACACTCCATTTCTTTTAATCCTTTTGGAAAGAAAGTAGCATTTTTCATGTGCAGATCTTTCTCTTGAATTGCTAAATATTAGTTTTTTAGAATCCATTTTTTTTTGAAAATTCTGAATCAATTAAAATAATTAATTTGCTCATCTCTAATATATATATATATATATATATATATATATATAAGAAAAATGGCGGCACTGGACAAAAGTGCTTGGGCGGGTGCAATGTTCAATGTGGACTGACCATAAGCCCCAAGATAATAATATAGAAAAACGAACTGCACTTCAAAAATGAATTAAAAAAACATTTATTGACACGCACGGGTCAATAAATGTTGTTTTTTTTATTCATTTCGGGAGTGCAGTTCATTTTTCTATATTATATATATGTATATATATGTGTGTGTGTATATAAATATCCTTCTCCCTCATAGATCAATTTTCCAAATTTTTTGGATGCTAAGGCGGTTATTTATCAATCTCAAATACACCTAAATTAGGAGTATGTCAGGCGCAATCTGCGACTTCTCTCCACTCACGCCAGGTCTAAAATTGTTGGTATGGGCAGGGAAGGTTTTAGGCGTAGAAAAATTTCTTAATATAAGGAGCTCAGAAGCTGTTCGGCGCCTCTTCATAACTCCGGCTGATCCACCGCCAGCTTAAGGCTTTATTAGGACCGGCGTCTAAAATGCCCCTAAGTTTGTAGTGGTGGCCTTTACCTGTTTAATCAGTGCTTTTTTATAATACCCTTTTCCCCTAGTGGTAGCCTGAAATTGTTCAATCAGTCTTTTTTCATAATAAGATTTTCCCCTGGTGGTAGCCTCAAACTGTTTACTCAGTGTGTGTTTTTTAAACTAGAGTTCCACTGAATTTGAAAAAGATAAGATTTAAAAAAAAAAAAAAAAAACTAGATTAATGATTACACAAATTAAACATAGGAAAGCTAAATCTTATATCACAAGATACCAATTGGTCTTTATTATATTGGACAGAATATTTATTGGTAGAATTCAGACTTTTATTCATCCCTCAATGAATTGCACTGTGATTTCAGATATGTTAACTAGATGCAGTCTTTCACTATTTCAGTTCCCAAACCATCATTTTCTCAATCTTTCTCTTTTTACTCCAATGTCCTTTATGGATATTCATTAAGCCATCGCCACCACTCTCATAAATAAAAGCCCATGACTGAATGTTTTTTTTTTTTTAATTTTCTATTATGACCCCTATAAAGAGATTTTACTTCCTTGCATGTTAAACTATATAATACAACTCAAAATGGTGTTTTCATAAATAGACATAAACAGAACAAATCACTATTCACCCTACAGAGTGTAAGCACAACACACTATGCATCACAGTAACTACAGGCCTATCCTTTATATATGCTTCTAGACCAAGCTATTTATTCCCCCTTCTTGACCAAGCCTAATTTTTTTAATCTGATATGCGTCAATTTATGTGGTAATAACTTGGAAATGCTTTTACTTATCTAAGCCATTCTGAGAATGTTTTGTCATGACACATTGGACTTCATGTTAGCGTTAAATTTGCATCATTATGTTTTATCTTTATTTGTAAAAAAAAACTTTGAAAATTTTACTATTTCCTAAATTTGAATCTTTCTACTTTAAAGACAGCTAGTGATACTTAATAAAAAAGCTATTAATTAACATTCACCATATGTTGGCATAATTACATTATGTTGGCATAATTTTGGAAATGTAATTTTATTTTTTAGAGTGTTAGAAAAAGAAAATTTAGAAGTAATTTTTAACATTTTCGAGAACATTTCCAAAATCAAATCTTAAGGATTAATTCAGTCTTGAAGTCACTTTAAGGAGCTTACATACTAGAAACCACACCTAAATTATCCCATTTTAGAAACAACACATTTCAATTAATTCAAAACAGATATTAGAAATGTTGCTAACCCTTCAGATGTTCCAGAGGAATTCAAGCAAAAGATGAAATTAAAATTGGCAATTTTTTGCAGATTTTCAATTTTTATCCATTGTTCTTGTAACATAGCAATGGTTAAAAGCCAAACAAACCTCAATATTTATTACCCTGATTCTGCAATTTACATAAACACCCAATATATGGAAGTAAACTGCTGTATGGGCACACAGCAGGGCTCAAAAGTCAAGTAACGCCATATGGATTTTGAAGGGCAGATTTGGTGGGAAAAGCCTTTGGGTGCCAGGCTTCATTTAAAAATACCCTGAGGTACCTCTACAGTGGAAACCCCCTAAAAGTGTCCAACTGCACTACCAAATATATTTTTAATGTGTGTAGATTAACGCCTGATGAAACCAACGTTGAACTTTTTGGGTATAATTCCGAAAGATATGTTTGGCACAAAAACAACACTGCAAATCACCAATAGAGCACCATACCCACAGTGAAGCATGGTGGTGGCAGCATCATGCCTTAGGGCTGTTTTTGTTCAGCTGGAACTGGGGCCTTAGTTAAGATAGAGGGAATAATGAACAGTTCCAAATACCAGTCAATATTGGCACAAAACCTTCAGGCTTCTGCTATAAAGCTGAACAGGAAGAGGAACTTCATCATTCAGCATGACAACAACCCCAAGCATATATCCAAATCAACAAAGTAATGGCTTCACCAGAAGAAGATTTGGAACGGCCCAGCTAGAGCCTAGACCTGAATCTGATTGAAAATCTGTGGGGTGATCTGAAGAGGGATGTGCATAGGAGATGCCCTCGCAATCTGACAGATTTGGAGTGTTTTTGCAAAGAAGAGTGGGCAAATCTTGCCATGTCAAAATGTGCCATGCTGATAGACTCATACCCACAAAGACTGAGTGCTGTAATAAAATCAAAAGGTGCTTCAACAAAGTATTAGTTTAAGGGTGTGCACACTTATGCAACCATATTATTTTATTTTTATATTTTTTCTTCCCTTGATCTAAAGGATTTCAGTTTGTTTTTCAATTGAGTTGTACAGTTTATAGGTCACATTAAAGGTGGAAAAAGTTCTGAAATGATTTATCTTTGTGTCATTTTTTACAGCACAGAAACCTGACATTTTAGCATATCCGCTGTATAGGCACCATTCATACTTCATCTGTTACTTTACTGATACAGTTACTGTACTTTATGGCCAACAGACTGCCTGGGGCCTGAAACAGTGGCAAAAATGTTGCTGTAGCCAGCATAAGTAGTAGCAGATGAAATAGTGTTGGTAGCAGCTCCCCCAGCAACAGGCCAGAGCTGCCACTGTCATCCAGCTGTCGTGTTTTGACCAACAATCCATCTGTACTGGAATGGTTGACTCGATCTTCAACATCAATGAAGAAAGGATCAGCACTCAAATTCAGTTCTTTGCAGCTATATTCCTTTTATTTTGCCCATAGATGAGGAGACAAAATGCTACACGTGTTTCGGCTATGTACTAGCCTTTGTCAAGCATGCAGACATACAGCAGTTCAAACCATTAAATAGTCTATTAACACCTGAGACAAATCAATGCCCTCAGGCTCTCTTGATCACACAGTGTTAAAATAAAAAAACATCAGATACTATGGCATCAGAAATCACATTATATAAGACATAATAGTCTAATCATATCAAAAGTATCACGGACTAAAGTTATTCATCTATCCATGTGGAATATACCAGGAGGGAGAAAGTTAAATTTTTCTGTGACTGTAGGAACAAAAAAAGAAAACAGCGAAAACAAAAAGAAATTGAAGAAAATTCATAAAAAATAGGGGAAGGGATTTTTTATAATCATAATTGACTATGATAATAAACATACAGTGTCATTGTAACAATAAATTATATTTTATAAAAATGCACTCAATTCATATTTAAGCCATAAGGCTCGATTGTCTGCAGTGTATGTATCCAGTAGTTCTCACGAATTTTCAATTGGCGCAGTCTATCCCCGCCACGTCTGGGCGGTAACACTTCCTCTATGATCTGAAATCGCAGTTGCGATATGTTGTGTGAACACCGATGAAAATGAAAAGGAACAGGTAATAATAAATTTTCAGTACGGATCGTGGACTTATGTTTTGAGAATCTGTCCTTCATTCTCATCGATGTTTCACCGACATAGAGCAAACCGCACGGACACTTTAATAGATAAACAACAAAATTACTATTGCAGGTAAAAAAACCATGAATAGGAAATTTCTTCCCAGTGCGAGGATGTGTAAAATAGTCTCCCTTTATGACTGCTGAACACTGAATACACTGCAAACAAGGGAATGTTCCTTTTTGGGGGTTGACAAAAACAATTGTTTAGATAATTTAACCGCACTGCCGATATCCGCTTTCACTATAGTATCTTTCAAATTTTTAGCACGTTTATAACAGATCATCGGGATCTTTTGAAATTCATTAACATTGGGATAAGCTTCCTTCAGGACATTCCAATGCCTATTGATGACATGTATGAATTTGTTCACATAAGGGTGATATTGCACAATAAAAGGTAATCGATCATTGTTACTTGAATTTTTTACTTTTTTATCACCCGATGTCACTTTTTGTATTTGTTCCTGAAGTAAACAACTGGGGTAACCTCTGGATTCAAATTTGCACGTCATTTCACGTAACCTCAATTTTTTAATTGGTCATCATTTACCAATCTGTTTACTCGCTGAAATTGAGAAAACGGCAAAGATTTTTTTTTACCGCTGGGGGATGGTTGCTTGTGAAATGGAGTAAGCTATTTCTATCAGTGACTTTGACATGCAAATCTGTTACAATATTACCCTCTGGAGTTTTAATGGCCCAAGTATCTAGGAAATTAATCCTGTCAGGATGCCATTGTGTTGTAAATTTTAATTCAGACCATACACCATTGAGAAAGGAGGAGAACCGCGATAGGGATTCATCGCCGCCACGGCACACGCAAAAAATATTGTCGATAAATCGACACCACACTACACAGTGCTGAATAAATAAATCATTTGTATAAACATATAGATCTTCAAAATGAGACATATAACTGTTTGCGTACGGCAGTGCGGCGTGAGAACCCATCGCGGTTCCCCGCCTCTGCTGAAAAAAAGTATCCTGAAACAGAAAATAATTCTCATGTAGGATCAAATGTAAAAGTTTTAGAAAAAAATTTTGTTGTTGTTGTGAGTATGTTGAGGTCTGTAGAATCCAGGTTACCGCAGTTATACCTTTAGAATGGTCAATAGAAGTGTACAAATTACAGACATCCAATGTCACCAATAAATCATCTGGCTGGATATGAATTTTACCAATCTCCCTCAAGAAATGATTTGTGTCCAATAGAAAGGATCGAGTATTTTGGACAAGAGGGGTAAGGACTTTATCAAGTAGCATAGCAGGAGGCGAAAGAATCGAATCATTAGAGGCTACAATAGGTCGACCAGGGGGGTGCGTCATGGACTTATGGACTTTGGGGAGAGTATATAAAACAGGTGTCACCGGATTCTGATTTACCAAAAATTGACATAGCTTGCTGTCTATTACACCTTTTTCATGGAATTGATTAACAATATTCATTAAATTAGCTTTTATATCAAAAACTGGATCTCTTTTAAGTGGACAATAGGTGTCTAGATCAGAAAGCTGCGTCAAAATTTCAGAGATGTAATATTCTCTGTCCATCATGACCAGAGCCCCCCCCTTGTCAGCAGGCTTAAAAATTACAGATTTGTCATCCAATATAGAATGGAGTGACACTAAAAAAGTATATAAATGGCAAGACACCCAAGGCACAGCGATTCCATTATTTAGAAGACCTGCACGCCGAATGGATTCTTTCTCATCTGGTTCTGGCAGTGATGCCTTCAATACTACCCGTGCTTCCACCTCCTCTTTTTTAGGATGCAAGAGGGACAATCGAAAAAGAGGACCAGAAGGGCAGGATGCCGTCACCGTCGACAAAAATCCTCCAATGCTGACCAGGTCACAGGTAGCGATGAACGATTAATTATTAATATTTCATCCAAAAATTTGACACCTGTTCAGACACAACTTCTTCAAAAGGGACTATCATTCAGTCCAACTGGACTATTTAATACATTTGATTTTGAAATGGATGTCCAACGTTTCTTTCGTAAATTGAGATTAAAAGCACATTTCAATACTGTTGATATATGTTCCACTGAGGGTGATTTAAATAGTGATGTATTATCTTTGTCAAGATTTAATCTAAGACTTCAAAGTCGGTTTATGCCACCAAGGAATTACCATCCAGTGGAAACATATATCTCACTTGTTCAAAGAGACATGGACAGTGTAGTGCATGACTTACCTACAGGGACGATTGGGTTATGTGAATGACAATCTCTCTCATGAAGAGAGGCTGTCACTCCATTCTATATTGGATGACAAATCTGTAATTTTTAAGCCTGCTGACAAGGGGGGCGCTCTGGTCATGATGGACAGAGAATATTACATCTCTGAAATTTTGACGCAGCTTTCTGATCTAGACACCTATTGTCCACTTAAAAGAGATCCAGTTTTTGATATAAAAGCTAAATTAATGAATATTGTTAATCAATTCCATTAAAAAGGTGTAATAGACAGCAAGCTATGTCAATTTTTGGTAAATCAGAATCCGGTGACACCTGTTTTATATACTCTCCCCAAAGTCCATAAGTCCATGACGCACCCCCCTGGTCAACCTATTGTAGCCTCTAATGATTCGATTCTTTCGCCTCCTGCTATGCTACTTGATAAAGTCCTTACCCCTCTTGTCCAAAATACTCGATCCTTTCTGTTGGACACAAATCATTTCTTGAGGGAGATTGGTAAAATACATATCCAGCCAGATGATTTATTGGTGACATTGGATGTCTGTAATTTGTACACTTCTATTGATCATTCTAAAGGTATAACTGCGGTAACCTGGATTCTACAGACCTCAACATACTCACAACAACAACAAAAATTTTTTACAACTTTTACATTTGATCCTACATGAGAATTATTTTCTGTTTCAGGATACTTTTTTCAGCAGAGGCGGGGAACCGCGATGGGTTCTCACGCCGCACCGCCGTACGCAAACAGTTATATGTCTCATTTTGAAGATCTATATGTTTATACAAATGATTTATTTATTCAGCACTGTGTAGTGTGGTGTCGATTTATCGACGATATTTTTGCGTGTGGCGTGGCGGCGATGAGTCCCTATCGCGGTTCTCCTCCTTTCTCAATGGTGTATGGTCTGAATTAAAATTTACAACACAATGGCATCCTGACAGGATTAATTTCCTAGATACTTGGGCCATTAAAACTCCAGATGGTAATATTGTAACAGATTTGCATGTCAAAGTCACTGATAGAAATAGCTTACTCCATTTCACAAGCAACCATCCCCAGCGGTAAAAAATCTTTGCCGTTTTCTCAATTTCAGCGAGTAAACAGATTGGTAAATGATGACCAATTAAAAAATTGAGGTTACGTGAAATGACGTGCAAATTTGAATCCAGAGGTTACCCCAGTTGTTTACTTCAGGAACAAATACAAAAAGTGACATCGGGTGATAAAAAAATAAAAAATTCAAGTAACAATGATCGATTACCTTTTATTGTGCAATATCACCCTTATGTGAACAAATTCAGACATGTCATCAATAGGCATTGGAATGTCCTGAAGGAAGCTTATCCCAATGTTAATGAATTTCAAAAGATCCCGATGATCTGTTATAAACGTGCTAAAAATTTGAAAGATACTATAGTGAAAGCGGATATCGGCAGTGCGGTTAAATTATCTAAACAATTGTTTTTGTCAACCCCCAAAAAGGAACATTCCCTTGTTTGCAGTGTATTCAGTGTTCAGCAGTCATAAAGGGAGACTATTTTACACATCCTCGCACTGGGAAGAAATTTCCTATTCATGTTTTTTTACCTGCAATAGTAATTTTGTTGTTTATCTATTAAAGTGTCCGTGCGGTTTGCTCTATGTCGGTGAAACATCGATGAGAATGAAGGACAGATTCTCAAAACATAAGTCCACGATCCGTACTGAAAATTTATTATTACCTGTTCCTTTTCATTTTCATCGGTGTTCACACAACATATCGCAACTGCGATTTCAGATCATAGAGGAAGTGTTACCGCCCAGACGTGGCGGGAATAGACTGCGCCAATTGAAAATTCGGGAGAACTACTGGATACATACACTGCAGACAATCGAGCCTTATGGCTTAAATAGAGAATATGAATTGAGTGCATTTTTATAAAATATAATTTATTGTTACAATGACACTGTATGTTTATTATCATAGTCAATTATGATTATAAAAATCCCTTCTCCTATTTTTTATGAATTTTCTTCAATTTCTTTTTGTTTTCGCTGTTTTCTTTTTTTGTTCCTACAGTCACAGAAAAATTTAACTTTCTCCCTCCTGGTATATTCCACATGGATAGATGAATAACTTTAGTCCGTGATACTTTTGATATGATTAGACTATTATGTCTTATATAATGTGATTTCTGATGCCATAGTATCTGATGTTTTTTTATTTTAACACTGTGTGATCAAGAGAGCCTGAGGGCATTGATTTGTCTCAGGTGTTAATAGACTATTTAATGGTTTGAACTGCTGTATGTCTGCATGCTTGACAAAGGCTAGTACATAGCCGAAACACGTGTAGCATTTTGTCTCCTCATCTATGGGCAAAATAAAAGGAATATAGCTGCAAAGAACTGAATTTGAGTGCTGATCCTTTCTTCATTGATTTTGTGAGCCTGCCGTCTCTGGATTCCTGAGTGCTGACCGTTTCTGTCTGCTTCGATCTTCAACATCATCTCAGGTGCGCACAGATGTTCCAATAGCAAATTTTAATTGCGAATATTGCAACTTCTAGAATTTGTAAATATTTTGAATATAGTGATATATATTCCTAAAAACAAATATTCATAATTTTTTTTTCATCTGAACACATTACATGCCTGCTTCTTGTTTTCTTGCTTGTGGGCCAATGTGAGAAGGCTGAAATATCTAGTGAATTAGAATATTCTTCATTATTTTATATAGTTTATGTTATGCAAAAAATCGGTAACTAAATATGCTCATTAATCGAATCGCATATGGGCCTTAAGCAACTTTCCTATTGGGTTGGCTTGGTAGAATTGTCGAATATGTAGAATATAGCGCTATATTCATAAATTATGAATATAGCACTATATTCTACATATTCAACAAGTCTACCAAGCCAAGCAAACCCAATAGGAAAGTTGGTTAACGCTCTTACACGATTCGATTAATGCGCATATTTAATTACCGATTTTTCGCATAACAAACTATATTAAATAATCCAGAATATCTGAATCAGTAATGAGTCATTACTGACTTTTGGGTCAGTATTCAGATGGAATATTCGTCATTTTTTTCCATCTGAAATCATGATTTCTCTCCGCTTAAGTTGCTTTTGGGCCAATGACTGTTCACATTAAATTGAAAAAAATGATGACTATTCTAAAAAACGAATATATAGCACTATATTCTGTAGTGCTATATATTTGTGTTTTAAAACATTCACATTACGCGAATATTACATTGCCGATTTTTTCACAATCAATAGAATAATATCAAATACTAATATTCGCAAATATATGACGAATATTCTAATGAATATCCGCAAAATATTGCTGATTTAAATATTGCCCCTGCCGCTCATCAATAGTGACAACAGATACACACAGCCAAGAATTAGTGAGTTCCCCTGACACCATACTTAGTTGGCATGGCCCAGGAACAACCTCTGTGCCCTCACCTGTCCTGCAACTGCCTCTTTCTTTTGCTGCTCCTTTTGCTCAGGAAGGTATGCATGCTGCCGGCTCTGCTTTTCAGTGAGGATGAGCTTAGTCAGGATTCTCAGCAGCTACAAGCCAGCACAGACTTGGAGGAGAGGTCCACTGTGTCCTCCCTTTGGTGTGCAACTAGCGATAATGAAAGTCGGTTGGGAGCAAGTGTTGCGAACAGTTAGGGATGTAGCCAAGAGACTGTGAGGGTGACATAAGTGACAAACAGACATTACTGGATAATGATATAGCCAATCACACATGGAAACCAGATGAAGAGAGGACATCATCATTATCAGGGGGTGAGAGTGGCAGCAGGCCCATGAGACAGCAGCAGGATGGCAGCATGTCGATGAGCCAGCAGGGTGGACACAGTGGGAGATTTGGAGCCAAACGTGCCCAGGGTAGACCGTCTCCCAAGAGCTTAGCTCTCAGGAAACAACTAGCAGTGCATTGGTTTATAAAGGCAGCAGAAGGCAGTCAGCACGGAGTGGTGTGAGTACTCGACAGTGTAGGAATTTTTTATCAAGTCATTGGAGGACGTTAGCGTGGTGGTATGCTGGATATGTGGACAGAAGGTGTATTCAGGGTGGTAATGTTGGCACCACTGCCCTGAATCAATATATGGAGCGTCACCATAAAGTGGCCTGGCACAACCGTGGCACTAATGTACTGGTACAGCCTGAGCGACTCTGCATCTCCCAGCGGCCAACACACCTTCTCCACTAGTCAGGACTAGAGATGAGTGAATCGAATCCCACAAAGTGGAATTCGATCTGAATTTCAGGATAAATTCGATTCACCTCAAAGCTGAATTTCTTCGTGCTTCGTGTCAGCGAATCGATTTAACCTGAAATAGTGTAAAAAACAAAAAAATTCTAACTTACAGTACCTCCTCCATTTGCTTGCGATGGGCCACTATCCTCCATATTTAGGCATGATTACATAAAATGCGCTTCATGATGAAGTAATTCATCACATTTTTTTGTAAAATTTGGCGAATCAGCCGAATCCAGCTTTTCATGAATTTGCTCATCTCTAGTCAGGACTCCTTAACCTCAGCAGATGGAAGCTGTTGTTCCTTCCCTTCGTTTATTGCTCCTGATTCTCCTCCTCCTACTCCTCATCACGTCTTTTGTCAGCAATTGATCACCGAGCCATTTGCAAAGAGACAACAGTATGTATGCACTCATCTAACAGTGCAGAAGCTGTGCACCTGGCCAGGTTGCTGGTACTACAGTCCCTCCATCTCCATATCGTGAACGCTGAACATTTCAGAGAAATGATGGCCTGTGCCCACCCAAGGTGGAGATTTTCAAGCTATCATTACTTCTCTAAAAAAGCTGTACCAGCCCTGGACACATATATTGAACATAAAGTGGGCCAGTTCTTCAGCCTGTTGGTGTCTGGTACAGTTCATGCAAGCGCTGAGGTGTGGAGCTGTAACTATGGCCCAGAAAATATATATATCCTTTACAGCAGTATAGTAAATGTGGTTCTGGCCCATGCATACCAGGAACTTGACCAGGTGATGGCAATGTAGCTTCCGTTTTCTGCGCCAATGTCCTCTTATGCCTCCTCATCCTCCACCTTGTCCACAGATTCCACCATAGGCACAGTTAATAGTGGTTCTCCAGCATACTACCTATGCAAAGCTCGCATTGTCACATGGTTCTGCACCTGGTCAGCCTGAGAGAATGGAGTTACAACGGGGAAGAACTGCTCCATGTCATCAACCAGATGCAGATGATCTCAACAGACCATCGCAGTATGCTTTGGAGATCAAGGCAGGGAGTCTCTCCAAGTTCCTTGGGCAAATAACCAGATGAATGCTGAGTTGACTGCATAGTGACAGCTGCATTATCGCTATTCGGTAGAGGGATGACTACTGGCTCTCCACTATAATGGGACCCTATTGGGGAAGGGCTTATTATAATCAAGATCAAACACAGCTCTACCAGAGCTCAAAACCACTTTTATCCCCAATAAATTAAAAAGTAACTTTTATTATTAATAGTTAAGATGCCATTTGTGAGCAAAAAAATGTTTAAAAAGCCTCTACTCCCGACTGTTCCAGGAGCCTCAGCCTATGTTGGCAGTGTAAACCGATCACCTCGGCTGTGCACTCGCCGCTGGTGATTAATGCACAATACTAGTTTTTCAAGTATATCGTAATTGCGATGAGCCTATGAACTAGGGACTACCAATGTAGAGAGTGTAAGCAGCTTTCAGCTGCACATGTACATCGCAATTACGATATACTTGAAAAACTAGTATTGTGCATTAATCACCAGGGGCGAGTGCACAGCCGAGGTAATCAGTTTACACTGCCAACATAGGCTGAGGCTCCTGGAACAGTCGGGAGTAGAGGCTTTTTAAACATTTTTTTGCTCACAAACGGCATCTTAACTATTATTAATAAAAGTTACTTTTTAATTTATTGGGGATAAAAGTGGTTTTGAGCTCTGGTAGAGCTGTGTTGGATCTTGTTTACTGGCTCTCCACAATATTAAACCCTCGCTACTGGGCCAAAATGTTTTTTTTTACATGTGCTGAGAGGGATGCAAAACTCAACTACTATCGAGACATCCTTTGTAGTCAGTTGGTAGCTGCCTACGTGTCCCATTGCCCATCCTCACAAAGGTCTAACCGGGGGAACTCTCTGAGCTCACACTCCACTGCTATGCAGGGGGTGGGGGAGAAGGAGCAGCACCAGCTCCATCAGAAATAACATAAGGCTTGAGTCTTTGATGAGCACTTTTCTTCACCCGACAACTGAAGAAACCACCAAACAGCAGCAGGACATGGAGCAGAACCTGAACCAGCATACCTGGGCTGCAACCTGTCAACCCGGATCCAAGATCCCCTGGACTTCTGGGCAGTTAAACTTGAATTTTGGCCACAACTGGCCGAGTTTTACCCGGGAACACTTTCCTGCCTGGCCAGTACTGTGGCATCAGAGCGGGTGTTTATTGTGAGAACTCACCTTTCAACCCAAAATGTTGAGAGACTAACCATTATAAAGATGAATCAGGCCTAGTCAGCCTGGGCGAAGGGAGTCACATCGGGGATTTCCAGACACTTGTGCCTGATACAAGAAAGTAGATCATTCTAGCAATGATGATCTGACTATAGTGTGCTACCACACAAGGACATTGTGGCAAAAGTCCCATTACTTCTGGCCACACCCTGCTGACACTATTCTGATGCTGTGCTTTCAAAAATAAATATTTCACACTTCTGTTATTTGGTTGTTTCTTCTATCACTTTTTGAGAGGCAAATTCAGGAGCCAAGCCTATTCTCTGATTATCATGAATAGCTCTGCACCTGTTCTGTGGGTTTAACCGGTACCTGCTTTGGGCTGACAATTAAAGACCAAATAAGTGAAGTGTGAACTAAGCCTAATAGTGACGCACAGTCATTCTACATCTAACAGAAGGGATTCAAACACGTGTTGCACTGCTATTACATGGATAAAACAAATCTTTTTTTTCTCCACTACTTTATTGGCGCTGCCTCCATTTCCTTATTTTGTTCCAATTAAGGTTCATTGGGACACCTGCAGGTCTGTGCAGCTTTTTAATTATTTTTTTTTCGCTTTACTGAAGGTCGGATTCTGTATGCTTTTTTTGGTTTAGCTAGGGGTTAGCTAGGAATGTTGGTGGCGACCAAACCGAATTTTTGAAAACTTCAATCATCTCTAACTGCCACCCTTTAAACTATGACGGCAACAAAGTATATATTTGCAGACAGCCTATTGCACATGTTATATACCAACCAAGCCAGCACACAACACGTGACTTCGATCATGAGCTATTCCTGGCTGGCATTGAAAGTTTGAAGTGGCCATAATAATGTGACTTGACCGTTTATAAAAAAACTATCTTACTCTTGTGTTGCATTGTATCATGCCAGTGCAAGTGTATTAGGGCCAAGGGCCTTATAGATGTACACACAAGATTGTCCTGGGGAACTTCTTTGGATTGATTAGTTAGAATTACTACAGCATTTGAGGGATTAAACAACCAGGATCTAATTGGAATATACCACTGACACCTACTTCAGATGGTGTAGTCCTGTCCATTGCCTGCACATTGATGGTGATTCACATTAAATACTTATGGGGTCATTTTTTAAGACCAGTGTTTTAGACACCAGTCTTAATAACCCTGTGCACTGGCGGTGAATCCACCAAAGTTATGAAGAGGCACTGGCCTGTTCAGAACTTTGGCACATCCAGTGCCGGTCTAAATCCACGCCAGCTTCCTTGCTGGCTTAAATTTAGACCATTTTCTACGCATAAAGTAGAAAGTGATAAAGAAGATGGGCCTCCTGAAACCTCCCCACCCCCCACCCCCTGTTTTTAGACCTGGCGTGAGTGGGAAAAAGTCGCAGATTGCAGCACAAATAACCTTTGCACTGCAATCTGAGCCAGATGCTGGCGTATATCACTTAATAAATGATACCCTTAGTGCTGCATCGTAAATTTATAGCATTTTGCAATAAGGATAGTATTAATTATTAATATTCAATTTCAATATTAATAATTCATATTTCCTATTACACATGGCAATCCAAGCTTATGCCATTTTGATTTTGTTTATTGCGTTGGATTTTATTATTATATTGTGTTTATTCTGTGAACTGGTCAGGTGGGAAAGGCGCGGACAGGTAACATTGGTAAAGGGTAAATTGGAATGTTATACTGTGCTTCCAAAGCCTGGAATTTAGACATGTAACACAGTTTCAATTTGGGGTCTTACACAGAACAATATCAATAACAGATTACCTAGAATATTTTGTTCTATAAGGTATTAACGTTTTTCTGTTTCCCTTGCAATCCAAAATGCGTACGGTATACGGCGAGTAAGTTGATGGGTGGCATAGTTTGAGAACCATCGGTGTTCTCGTTAATCGGGAAAATTCCAACTGGTCAGGAAAAAGCTTTCTGGAAGAAAAAGGACCTTTTCCAAGCAGCAAAGTAGGACAGAAGAGACAGCACCAAACAAGATGGCTTCTCAACGGGTGAATATTGATTGTACTACACTATGACAGCAAGCTACAAATAGCACATTTACCTCATCCTCTCCACCATGTACAAGTCACTGGAAATTCTGTGGTCTGCTTTGTTGGGACAGGCTTGTAGTCATGACAAGCTGTGAATTAACAAATGGACAATACTTAGCATAATTACTAAGCGGCTTCAGATGCTAGCTAAACTAGTGTATACCTTTGAGGATAGCATTTAGAAGCCAGAGCACGTAGCACTGGTGTCTCAGTCAACTAAAAAAGTTCCTCCGAACATTCACTGCCAGTGCTGTGCCAGTAATTTGAAGCAGGTTTCAGTATTGTGGGCATAGCTGGCAGAGAATGAGTAATATATGGTTGACTAAGACACACAAATGGCTAGAATGGAACCGCAGTTTGTAGAGCTGCAGAAGGAGGAAATTGAGGCTCTGTGGACTCATAGTCATATGTTGAGATCAAGGCCTTCAAGGATCAGGCTGTTTCTATTAATGCTATTAGGCTATAATAGTTCAATGAAGTGTTTGCTGCTAGGTCTTGACTGTTGACTAGCATGCTAAACATCATCAACAATTTTTCCAAAATGGTGCTGGGGCCTTTCTATTTCCTTATACTCAGGGCCAGGATCCCAAAAAATGTTGCCCTCTCCAGGGCAAAAAAGGGGGAGATCAAGAAACATTGTGAAGAATGCGTCCCTAATGATGGAACAATTCAGAAGAAGAGAGCACAATTGCAGTGTGTACAGACCTAAGCCATACAGAGCAGACATCAGAATGCATGTGCTGGCTTAGGTCATATAGCAAAGCACTGCAAATCAGTTAACCAAACACAAAGGGCATTTTCCCAGGTCATGTGTTTCAGATGTGGGTACAAAGGACACATTGCAAGGAATTTCCCCTATGCAAATAATTATAATGTGTCCGATGGTAGAAAGAAGGTAACAAATTGTACAATGGGGCCTAGTCAGCTTGGCCATAAAGGGGTTACCAATCTAGGCTAGAAAAGAATGTTTGATACGCCTATACTATTTGTTACCTAATCTGTTCCCCGTATATGTCTATGTCATGTGTTTTCGTTATCTGTTTGTCTGTTTTTTATGTTGATGGCTGTAGTACTTGTTTACAGATGTGTCCAGCCTCTCTTGTTTTTGTGGTTTGCATTCCGCAGTCTAATGCCCCTTGCAGACGAGAAAGCGTCTCGTTGCAGCGAGGCAACCGTCCTGAACTCTCAACGCTGCCAGGGTCACATAGCATTATAATGATTTATGATGATATGTAATCCTTACTAGTGTTGAGCGAACAGTTCGAGAATCGTTCGGGTCCGTACCGAATTTTGGGGTGTCCGTGACACGGACCCAAACCCGGACATTTTCAAAAAAGTTCGGGTTCGGGTCCGGTGTTCGTCGATTACTTCCCGCTTTCTGAAGGGCTGCACAGCAGCCAATCAGCTAGTGTTTTACTTCTTGCCCTAAGAGCCCATCACAGCCATGCCTACTAATGGCATGGCTGTGATTGGCCAAGTGCAGCATGTGACCCAGCCTCTATTTAAGCTGGAGTCACGTAGCGACGCACGTCACACTGCTCTGATTAGTGTAGGGAGAGGACGCAGCTTCTGTCAGGGCGAGATAGGCAGGGATAAAGAAGTGAATGATCTACCTTTCTACACCTGTGCATCAGAACAACTCAGCTGAGCTGTTCACTGAAAGTCACTATTTTGTTGAGACTGGCCAGAGCGATTTTTACTGGCACATGTAACTGGGCTGACCGGCGGTGGCCATTTTGGGACTTGTGGTGCACCAGCTCAAGCTGCCACAGAGTCTAAACCAAAGCTCCAAAGAAGTGAAAAATCTACACCTGTGAATCAGAACAACAGCAATTCAGCTGCTCAGTCAAAGTCTATTTTTTTTTCTGGCTGGGCAGACCGTTTTCTGGCACATGTTACTGGGCTGATAGGCGGCGGCCATTTTGGGATTTGTGGTGCTACAGCAAAAGCTGCCACAACATCCATTAATCTCATGTAATAGTCGATTTTTTCATAGATATACTACATCAGGGGTATGGCTGTGCTTGTGTCACCCCTACTAACTGCAAAGATATTTAATATATCAGTGGTGAAACTGAAAGTAACCCAATTGGATAGCAAATCCCATGAATGTGCTGTTCCAGCTAGGCTAGCCAGTGCCACTACAGCCAAGTCCAATACTGTCAGCCAGAAATATTTTTTTTTTTTATGTGCCAGAAATATAAATTAAAAAAAGCTTTCACCGTAATAATAAAATTATTCTGGTGTTAGACCAGAAGAAGCACTCCTTTTGTAATTAATACTGTAAAAAGGCTTAGGCAATATTTCTCCCAGTGTGGGAAATTTATCTAGCAAAACTAGAATTTTTAAAATTCCGGTGTTCTGAAATACCAGCAGTCCTCTTGTAATTAATACCGCAAAAAGGCATTATATCGTCCAGTGTTGTAATTTTGGTGAAAAAAAGGCCAATTTAATCAATCTGGTATTAGTTACACCAGAAACAGTAGGCCTCACGTTTTTACTCCTGTAAAAAGGAATTAATACCGGAAAAAGGCATTACATTGTCCAGTGTTGTAATTTTGGTGAAAAAAAGGCCAATTTAATCAATCTGGTGTTAGTTAGACCAGAAACAGTAGGCCGCACGTTTTTACTCCTGTAAAAAGGAATTAATACCGGAAAAAGGCATTACATTGTCCAGTGTTGTAATTTTGGTGAAAAAAAGGCCAATTTAATCAATCTGGTGTTAGTTACACCAGAAACAGTAGGCCTCACGTTTTTACTCCTGTAAAAAGGAATTATATCACCCCGTGTGGGAATCTATGTACAAAAACTAGCATTTTAAAAATTCTGGTGTCCAATTTGCAGCAGTTTTCTTGTAATTAATACCGGAAAATGGAATTATATCTTCCAGTGTGGGAATTTATGTACACAAACTAGCATTTTAAAAATTCTGGTGTCCAATTAGCAGCAGTCTTCTTGTAATTAATACCTGAGAAAGGCATTACATTGTCCAGTGTTGTAATTTTGGTGAAAAAAAGGCCAATTTAATCAATCTGGTGTTAGGTACACCAGAAACAGTAGGCCTCACGTTTTTACTCCTGTAAAAAGGAAATAATACCGGAAAAAGGCATTACATTGTCCAGTGTTGTAATTTTGGTGAAAAAAAGGCCAATTTAAACAATCTGGTGTTAGTTAGACCAGAAACAGTAGGCCGCACGTTTTTACTCCTGTAAAATGGAATTATATCTCCCCGTGTGGGAATCTATGTACCACAACTAGCATTTTAAAAATTCTGGTGTCCAATTTGCAGCAGTTTTCTTGTAATTAATACCGGAAAAAGGAATTATATCTTCCAGTGTGGGAATTTATGTACACAAACTAGCATTTTAAAAATTCTGGTGTCCAATTAGCAGCAGTCTTCTTGTAATTAATACCTGAAAAAGGCATTACATTGTCCAGTGTTGTAATTTTGGTGAAAAAAAGGCCAATTTAAACAATCTGGTGTTAGTTAGACCAGAAACAGTAGGCCGCACGTTTTTACTCCTGTAAAAAGGAATTATATCTCCCCGTGTGGGAATCTATGTACCAAAACTAGCATTTTAAAAATTCTGGTGTCCAATTTGCAGCAGTTTTCTTGTAATTAATACCGGAAAAAGGAATTATATCTTCCAGTGTGGGAATTTTGGGGCTAAAAAATAATATATTTTATTGTGGTGCGAGTTGAATCGCAACAATGAGAAAACATTCTATTAAGGGACGAGGACGCGGTTGTGGTGGTGTCCGTGGAGCCTCTGTTACTGGCAGAGGACGTGGCCGTTCGGCCTCAGGCGCACAAAGTAGTGAACCAACTCCCTCAAGTAGCCGGCAGAATTTACAGCGATATTTGGTGGGGCCCAATGCCGTTATGAGTATGGTAAGGCCTGAGCAGGTACAGGCATTAGTCGATTGGGTGGCCGACAGTGCTTCCAGCACGTTCACCACATTGTCTTCCGCCCAGCCTTCTGCGGAAAGCGCACAGGTGGCACCTGAAAACCAAGCCCATCAGTCTGTCACATCACCCCCATGCATATCAGGGAAACTGGCTGAGCCTCAAGTTATGCAGCAGTCTCTTATTCTGTTTGAACACTCTGCTCCCACGGTTTTCCAGGGGCGTCCACCTAGCCCTTCCCCAGCTGTGGAAGACATTCCATGCACTGACGCACAACCACTTATGTATCCAGATGATGAGGACATGGGAATACCACCACAGCAGAGTGACCGAGTCTCTGATGATGACGAAACACTGGTGCCCACTGCCGCGTCTTATTGCAGTGTGCAGACTGAACAGGAGGAGGTCAGGGAGGAAGACTGGGTGGAAGACGATGCAGAGGACGATGAGGTCTTAGACCCCACATGGACTGAAGGTCGTGCCGCTGACTTAAATAGTTCAGAGGAAGAAGCAGTGGTGAGACCGAGACAACAGCGAAGCCAAAGAGGGAGCAGGGGGCAAAAGCAGAACAGCCGCCGTCCAGAGAGTTCGCCTGCTATTGGCCAGCGCCAACAGGGACCCAGCACCCCAAAGGCATCTTCAAGGAGTTCCCTGGCATGGCACTTCTTCAAACAATGTGCTGAGGACAAGACCAGAGTGGTTTGCACGCTGTGCCATCAGACCCTGAGGCGAGGCATTAACGTTCTTAACCTGAGCACCACCTGCATGATCAGGCATCTACATGCAAAGCATGAACTGCAGTGGAGTACACACCTTAAAAACAAGAAACCCACTCAGGCTCCCCCTGCGCCCTCTACCGCTGCTGCCTCGGCTTCCGCCTCGAGAGGAATGTTGCCACCTGCCGAGCAGCAAACAGAGGATGTGCCACCGACACCACCACCACCACCGCCACCGTCACCTAGCGTCTCCACTATTTCACACAGCAGCGTTCAGCTCTCCATCTCTCAAACCTTTGAGAGGAAGCGCAAATTCCCACCTAGTCACCCTCGAGCCCTTGGCCTGAATGCCAGCATTTCTAAACTACTGGCCTTTGAAATGCTGTCATTCCGGCTGGTGGACACAGACAGCTTCAAACAGCTGATGGCCATGGCTGTCCCCCAGTATGTGGTTCCCAGCTGCCACTCCTTCTCCAAGACAGCCGTGCCTTCCCTGCACATGCAAGTGTCCGATAAAATCAAGTGTGCACTGCGCAACGCCATTTGTGGCAAGGTCCACCTAACCACAGATACGTGGACCAGTAAGCACGGCCAGGGAAGCTATATCTCCCTAACTGCACACTGGGTAAATGTAGTGGCGGCTGGGCCACAGGCGGAGAGTTCCTTGGCGCACGTCCTTCCGCCGCCAAGGATCACAGGGCATCATTCTTTGCCTCCTGTAGCCTCCTCCTCCTACTCGGCTTCCTCCTCCTCCTCTACTTCCACCAGCTCATCCAGTCAGCCACACACCTTCACCACCAACTTCAGCACAGCCCGGGGTAAACGTCAGCAGGCAATTCTGAAACTCATATGTTTGGGGGACAGGCCCCACACCGCTCAGGAGTTGTGGCGGGGTATTGAACAACAGACCGACCAGTGGTTGCTGCCGGTGGGCCTCAAGCCCGGCCTGGTGGTGTGCGATAATGGGCGAAATCTCGTGGAAGCTCTGGGACTAGCCGGTTTGACGCACATCCCTTGCCTGGCGCATGTGCTGAATTTGGTGGTGCAAAAGTTCATTCACAACTACCCAGACATGTCAGAGCTGCTGCATAAAGTGCGAGCCGTCTGTGCGCGCTTCCGGCGTTCACATCCTGCCGCTGCTCTCTTGTCAGCGCTACAGCGGAACTTCAGCCTTCCCGCTCACCGCCTAATATGCGACGTGCCCACCCGGAGGAACTCCACCTTGCACATGCTGGAGAGACTGTGCGAGCAGCAGCAGGCCATAGTGGAGTTTCAGCTGCAGCACGCACGGGTCAGTTGCACTGCGGAACAGCACCACTTCACCACCAATGATTGGGCCTCCATGCGAGACCTGTGTGCCCTGTTGCGCTGTTTCGAGTACGCCACCAACATGGCCAGTGGCGATGCCACTGTTATCAGCGTGACAATACCAATTCTATGTCTCCTAGAGAAAACGCTTAGGGCGATGATGGAAGAGGAGGTGGGCCAGGGCCAGGAGGAGGAGGAGGAGGATGACGGTCATTTTTAGCACTTTCAGGCCAGTCTGTTAGAAGTGGCTCAGAGGGAGGTTTTTTGCAGCAGCAGAGGGCAGGTACAAATGTGGCCAGCCAGGGACCACTACTGGAGGACGAGGAGGATGAGGAGGAGGTGGAGGAGGATGAGGATGAAGCAGGTTCACAGCGGGGTGGCACTCAGCACAGCGCAGGCACATCCCTGGTGCGTGGCTGGGGGGATGATGACGATACTCCTCCCATAGAGGACAGCTTGTCCTTACCTCTGGGGAGCCTGGCACACATGAGCGATTACATGCTGCAGTGCCTGCGCAACAACAGCAGAGTTGCCCACATTTTAACGTGTGCTGACTACTGGGTGGCCACCCTGCTGGATCCACGGTTCAAAGACAATGTGCCCACTTTACTTCCTGCACTGGAGCGTGATAGGAAGATGCGCGAGTACATGCGCACGCTGGTAGACGCGCTCCTGAGAGCATTCCCAACTGTCACAGGGGAACAGGTGGAAGGCCAAGGCCAAGGCAGAGGAGGAGCTAGAGGTCGACCACGCAGCAGTGTCACGGCCAGCTACTCTGATGGCAGGGTTAGCATGGCAGAAATGTGGAAAAGTTTTGTCTCCACGCCACAGCTAACTGCCCCACCACCTGATACGGAACGTGTTAGCAGGAGGCAACATTTCAACCCCATTCAACTTCTGGGTTTCCAAATTGTCCACGTGGCCAGAATTAGCATGTTATGCCTTGGAGGTGCTGGCCTGCCCGGCGGCCAGCGTTTTATCTGAACGTGTATTCAGCACGGCAGGGGGCGTCATTACTGACAAACGCAACCGCCTGTCCGCAGCCAACGTGGACAAGCTGATGTTTATAAAAATGAACCAGGCATGGATCCCACAAGACCTGACCCTCCCTTGTGCAGAGTAGTCCTTAATAACTGCCTTAAACCATGTTGTCTTGTACTCCTGGCCACTTCTTCATTGAAAAATCAATTTTTGAAATTAAGCAGGATCTTGGGGTGCAACCCAGAGTTGAATGAACCTTCCCTCTGTCTGGGTGCCGGGGCCAAAGTACATTAAAGTGTCCTTCTCCTGTGCTGGGTGATATGAATGTTATACTTGTGCTGTCTGACATGTCTCCTTTGTGTGGGTGCAGGGGGCCAAAGTCACTGAAAGCGGCCTTCTCCTGTGGTGGGTGATCGAAATGCCTGATTCTCTGCTGTGGGACCTCTCTCCTCTTTCTGGGTGCAAGGGTCAAAGAAACAAAAGGTGGCCTACTCCTGTGGTGGTTGACATGATGCCTGATTCTCTGCTGTGGGACCTCTCTCCTCCGTGTGGCTGCAGGGGTCAAGCTCTCTAAAAGTGCCCTTCTCTTGTGCTGGGTGATGTAAAACTGATGCTTGTACCATCTGACATGGTTGCCGGGGTCCCATTAAATGATGGCCTACTCCTGTGGTGGGTGATCAAAATGCCTGATTCTCTGCTGTGAAAACCTCTCTCCTCCGTCTGGGTGCAGGGGTCAAAGTCTCTAAAAGTGGCCTTCTCTTGTGTTGGGTGATGTAAAACTGATGCTTGTGCCATCTGACATGGTTGCCGGGGTCCCATTAAATGGTGGCCTACTCCTGTGGTGGGTGATCTAAATGCCTGATTCTCTGCTGTGAAACCTCTCTCCTCCGTCTGGGTGCAGGGGTCAAAGTCTCTAAAAGTGGCCTTCTCTTGTGCTGGGTGATTTAAAACTGATGCTTGTACCATCTGACATGGTTGCCGGGGTCCCATTAAATGGTGGCCTACTCCTGTGGTGGGTGATCTAAATGCCTGATTCTCTGCTGTGAAAACCTCTCTCCTCCGTCTGGGTGCAGGGGTCAAAGTCTCTAAAAGTGGCCTTCTCTTGTGCTGGGTGATGTAAAACTGATGCTTGTGCCATCTGACATGGTTGCTGGGGTCCCATTAAATGGTGGCTTACTCCTGTGGTGGGTGATCTAAATGCCTGATTCTCTGCTGTGAAAACTTCTCTCCTCCGTCTGGGTGCAGGGGTCAAAGTCTCTAAAAGTGGCCTTCTCTTGTGCTGGGTGATGTAAAACTGATGCTTGTACCATCTGACATGGTTGCCGGGGTCCCATTAAATGATGGCCTACTCCTGTGGTGGGTGATCTAAATGCCTGATTCTATGCTGTGAAAACCTCTCTTCTCCGTCTGGGTGCAGGGGTCAAAGTCTCTAAAAGTGGCCTTCTCTTGTGCTGGGTGATGTAAATCTGATGCTTGTACCATCTGACATGGGTGCAGGGGTCAAATTAACTAAATGGTGGCCTACTCCTGTGGTGGGTGATATGAGGCTTTAATATGTGCTGTGAAAACCTCTCTCCTCCGTCTGGGTGCAGGGGTCAAAGTCTCTAAAAGTGGCCTTCTCTTGTGCTGGGTGATGTAAAACTGATGCTTGTACCATCTGACATGGTTGCCGGGGTCTCATTAAATGATGGCCTACTCCTGTGGTGGGTGATCTAAATGCCTGATTCTCTGCTGTGAAAACCTCTCTCCTCCGTCTGGGTGCAGGGGTCAAAGTCTCTAAAAGTGGCCTTCTCTTGTGCTGGGTGATGTAAAACTGATGCTTTTACCATCTGACATGGTTGCCGGGGTCCCATTAAATGGTGGCCTACTCCTGTGGTGGGAGATCTAAATGCCTGATTCTCTGCTGTGAAAACCTCTCTCCTCCGTCTGGGTGCTGTGAAACCTCTCTCCTCCGTCTGGGTGCAGGGGTCAAAGTCTCTAAAAGTGGCCTTCTCTTGTGCTGGGTGATGTAAAACTGATGCTTGTGCCATCTGACATGGTTGCCGGGGTCCCATTAAATGGTGGCCTACTCCTGTGGTGGGTGATCTAAATGCCTGATTCTCTGCTGTGAAACCTCTCTCCTCCTTCTGGGTGCAGGGGTCAAAGTCTCTAAAAGTGGCCTTCTCTTGTGCTGGGTGATGTAAAACTGATGCTTGTACCATCTGACATGGTTGCCGGGGTCCCATTAAATAGTGGCCTACTCCTGTGGTGGGTGATCTAAATGCCTGATTCTCTGCTGTGAAAACCTCTCTCCTCCGTCTGGGTGCAGGGGTCAAAGTCTCTCAAAGTGGCCTTCTCTTGTGCTGGGTGATGTAAAACTGATGCTTGTACCATCTGACATGTTTGCCGGGGTCCCATTAAATGGTGGCCTACTCCTGTGGTGGGCGATCTAAATTCCTGATTCTCTGCTGTGAAACCTCTCTCCTCCGTCTGGGTGCAGGGGTCAAAATCTCTAAAAGTGGCCTTCTCTTGTGCTGGGTGATGTAAAACTGATGCTTGTACCATCTGACATGGTTGCCGGGGTCCCATTAAATGATGGCCTACTCCTGTGGTGGGTGATCTAAATGCCTGATTCTCTGCTGTGAAAACCTCTCTCCTCCGTCTGGGTGCAGGGGTCAAAGTCTCTCAAAGTCGCCTTCTCCTGTGCTGGGTGATGTAAAACTGATGCTTGTGCCATCTGACATGGTTGCCGGGGTCCCATTAAATGGAGGCCTACTCCTGTGGTGGGTGATCTAAATGCCTGATTCTCTGCTGTGAAACCTCTCTCCTCCGTCTGGGTGCAGGGGTCAAAGTCTCTAAAAGTGGCCTTCTCTTGTGCTGGGTGATGTAAAACTGATGCTTGCACCATCTGACATGGTTGCCGGGGTCCCATTAAATGATGGCCTACTCCTGTGGTGGGTGATCTAAATGCCTGATTCTCTGCTGTGAAAACCTCTCTCCTCCGTCTGGGTGCAGGGGTCAAAGTCTCTAAAAGTGGCCTTCTCTTGTGCTGGGTGATGTAAAACTGATGCTTGTACCATCTGACATGGGTGCAGGGGTCAAATTAACTAAATGGTGGCCTACTCCTGTGGTGGGTTATATGAGGCCTTAATATGTGCTGTGAAAACCTCTCTTCTCCGTTTGGGTGCAGGGGTCAAAGTCTCTATAAGTGGCCTTCTCTTGTGCTGGGTGATGTATAACTGATGCTTGTACCATCTGACATGGTTGCCGGGGTCCCATTAAATGATGGCCTACTCCTGTGGTGGGTGATCTAAATGCCTGATTCTCTGCTGTGAAAACCTTTCTCCTCCGTCTGGGTGCAGGGGTCAAAGTCTCTAAAAGTGGCCTTCTCTTGTGCTGGGTGATGTAAAACTGATGCTTGTACCATCTGACATGGGTGCAGGGGTCAAATTAACTAAATGGTGGCCTACTCCTGTGGTGTGTGATATGATGCCTGAATATGTGCTGTGGGGCGTTTCTCCTCTTTCTGGGTGCAGGGGTCAAAGTAACTAAAAGAGGCCTTCTCCTGTGCTGGATGGTATAAATGTAATGCTTGTGCCATCTGACATGTCTCCTCTGTCTGGGTGCTAAGGCCTAAGTCACTGAAAGTGGCCTTCTCCTGTGGTGGTTGATATGATGCCAGATTCTCTGCTGTGGGACCTCTCTCCTTTGTCTGGATGCTGGGGTCGAAATAATAGTAAGCGACCTTCTCCATTGGTGGGTGATTTGAAGCCTGATTCTGTGCTATGGAACCTAACTCCAATTAATATTGGTTAATTTTTATTTATTTTATGTTAAGTCATCATTTCCCTATCTACATTTGTTTGCAGGGGATTTACCTACATTTTGCTGCCTTTTGCAGCCCTCTAGCCCTTTCCGGGAGTCTTTTACAGCCTTTTTAGTTCCCAAAAGTTTGGGTCCCCATTGACTTCTATGGGGTTCGGGATGAAGTTCGGGTTGAGTTCGGATCACGAACCCGGACATTTTCCGGAAGTTCGGCCGAACCTCTCGAACCCGAACATCCAGGTGTTCGCTCAACTCTAATCCTTACAGTTCTGGAATGTATTAGGTGACACTAAAATAATGCTGTCAGTATTATCCAATACATTTAAGAACTGTAAGGGTTGCATAGTATCATAAATCATTATGCTATGTGAGTTCGCAACGAGACACTCGCTCGTCTGCAAGGGGCCTAAGTCCAGGCGCAACAGTTTTTAAAATGTTCACAGATGTTTCATTTGAGTAGAACTGTGTTATACTGTGGATTGGGGAAGATGTTGCTTTGCAGACAGGTAACATTGGTACACCGTGCAGTGTGATTTTATATTGTGCAGCCAAGCTCTCAGATCGAGGTTTGACAATAGCAATTTTTGATACAGAATAATTACTTCACTGAAGAGAGGTATGCTTGTCTACATCAAATTCAAACACCAGTACAGAAGTGTTCACAAACAATAGACTATGAACAGCACACAATACCAGAGTCACTACTTCCAAACCAAGTTTCCCTTCTGGATTACAGTATATTAGATAATTAAATAATATTTATCCAGCATCTTCATTGATGGATCACTTTTATTGGAGTGCTCACAAACAACACTATGTATTGGTCTTACGTAGGCATTTTTCCAAGTGCAATCATATCACTCAACTATACCGTATATAGAGGCCCTTTGACCAATCACAATGTACTCATTGTAACAGCGGCTGCTGTGCGCCACTGTTCCCCTGCTTACCGCCGCGATCCCGGGTGCCGTGTTCAGCGGTGATCCTCTGCCAGTGTTTCCTTTCAGCCCTGGCCACACCATGCTTGCTGCTTGTTTCCTGCAGCATTTCCTTAAGGGCTGGCGTGTGTCACTTCCTGTGTTTTAAGGGTTGGATCATGTGACCTCGCCAACCTAGCCCTCCTGCACATATATAAGTGGCTCAGCCCCTTATCCAGATGCCTCAGTGTCAAGGTTTTTGTGTCTTGCTAAGGTTCCTGATATCCACTTCTGTGCCTGTATTCCTGACTCGTACTTGTGCCTGGATTATGCTACCCAATTGATCCCTGCCTGCTTTCCTTGACTCTCCTGTTGCAATCCGGATTGCCTGACCTGTACCTGTGCTGCCTGCCCTGACCTATTTGCCTGTCTGACTTCGCCTCTGCCTCAAACTTCAGTCCTGCACTGTTGCTCCTGGTAACAACTCAGCCTGCTGACACTTCCTGTACCTCTGGTACCTTTCTCAGATACCTCCTAGTCTGTCTGGACAAGCTGCCTCATGTGCCTATCCTCCTCAAAGAGGTAGCAACCTGGTGCTCTCCTCGGGAAAGTCTATCCCCACCATCAGGGGTACTGTGAAGATTGAGGGGTTCACTTAGACAACCTTAGAGGAGGTAGGACATGTGGCACAGTGGGTTCACACCCGCTGGTTTGTGACACTAATGTAGAGTCAGCCAATCGAATGAATCCCTTATAAAAACAATTTAATAATAACTTGGAAATGGGTAATACAGATACAAACATTATTCAAAGACAAAATGTAGAGGGATATTCAGTGAGTGAAAATATGCTTTTTTATTTCTTTAATGAGACTCGACTGCCCCATTAACTTTTAAAAACATACAGACAACCCCTTTAACTCCATATCTATATAGTCTCATACTGCAGTTGTGCTTCCTTTGATCTATCCACTACTACAGGGGACCAGTGGCTGCTTTCATAAGTGGAGTTGAAGAAACCGGAGTTCTACTGCTGAGTGTCTTTTTGTTGGGACTGCAAGTGTCTGAGTGTGGTGTGAAGCTGCTTACCTAGAAAGTTAAGTACTTGCAGTTTAGTTCTGCCATTTAAAACCGCTTTTTTCTCTCTCTGCTGTGTAGTGTCATTTAAAGCAGTTTTTTTTTCTCTGCTTGGTGAGGGGGAGTGGCTTGGCCTAACAGGTGCTATAAATTAGACCACTCAACTCTTCCAGAGCCTGCTCTACCTGAGGCCTGCATTACTAAGTGGCTGCTTTCATAAGTGGAGTTGAAGAAACCGGAGTTCTACTGCTGAGTGTCTTTTTGTTGGGACTGCAAGTGTCTGAGTGTGGTGTGAAGCTGCTTACCTAGAAAGTTAAGTACTTGCAGTTTAGTTCTGCCATTTAAAACCGCTTTTTTCTCTCTCTGCTGTGTAGTGTCATTTAAAGCAGTTTTTTTTTCTCTGCTTGGTGAGGGGGAGTGGCTTGGCCTAACAGGTGCTATAAATTAGACCACTCAACTCTTCCAGAGCCAGGAAAAGGAGCAAGAAACAAAGATTCATTAGATTATCCTTGTATACAGTTGATTTGATTCTAGCTTGTCTTCTACTGCTGTAAGGGACCACAGTAAGTAAGAATCTTGATATCACTGCTCTATATTGTATTTATTTATTTTTTTCCCTCTCTTTTCCTGTGTAATCCCCATTTAGTATGACTTCCATTATTGACAGCGCCGTCCAGTGCACATCTTGTATGATGTATGCAGTCCTGGAACAGCCGTTCGAGGGTGTATATGTTTGTTCAAAATGTGAGCAAATTACCCGTTTGGAATCGCACATCGAGTCTCTAAACAGGCAAGTTGCAACACTGAAAGCCACTGACAATTTGGAAAAGAGTTTGCTGCTCACTGAGCAAGCACTCTATGGGGTAGATGTGGGGGAGGGTGGTAGCGAGGAGGCTGAGGAGAGTGAGGTAGTTAGCTGGGTAACAGTAAGAAAGCGGGGTAGAGGGAAGAGTGCCAGGGAGGCCAGCCCTGATCTGACACACCCCAACAAGTTTGCACGGTTGGCAGATGAGGGGGATGACAGTTCAGGGACGGCACCGCTGCAGCCAGACACTTCCTCTGCCAGTCAGGGGAATGTCAGCTCCAGTAAGCAGGGGACCAGGAGAGCAGGGCAGGCCAGACAGGTGCTGGTAGTGGGAGACTCAATTATTAGGGGTACAGATAGGGCAATCTGTCACAAAGATCGTGATCGCCGAACAGTGTGCTGTCTTCCTGGCGCTAGAGTTCGACACATTGCGGATCGGGTTGACAGATTACTGGGAGGGGCTGGAGAAGATCCAGCGGTCATGGTCCATATCGGAACCAATGACAAAGTTAGAGGAAGGTGGAGAGTCCTTAAAAATGATTTCAGGGATTTAGGTCAAAAGCTTAGGGCAAGGACCTCAAAAGTAGTATTTTCTGAAATACTGCCTGTACCACGAGCCACACAAGAAAGGCAGCGGGAGATTAGGGAGGTTAACAAGTGGCTCAAGAACTGGTGTAGGAAGGAGGGGTTCGGGTTCATGGAGAACTGGGCCGACTTCTCTGTTGGCTACAGGCTCTACCGTAGGGACGGGCTGCACCTCAATGGGGAAGGGGCAGCTGTGTTGGGGAGAAAGATGGCTAGAAGGTTGGAGGAGTGTTTAAACTAGGGACTGGGGGAGGGTAATTATGTTATAGGATGGGAAGATAGTGCAGATAGAGACCAGGGGCGAGGTAGTGTGTCTGGGGGAGGAATGGAAGGGGGACTAGAACAGCTCAGAATGAAAGATGTAGGGTCAAAAATACACATAAACCTGTCAAATGTATGTATACTAATGCCAGAAGCCTGACTAACAAGACTGGTGAACTGGAATTAGTGATGTGTGAGGAGGACTATGACATAGTGGGAATAACTGAGACATGGCTGGATGATAGCTATGACTGGGCAGTTAATATAAAGGGTTACAATCTGTTTAGAAAGGATCGTCAAAACCGGAGAGGTGGAGGGGTCTGCCTCTACGTGAAGTCGTGTCTAAATCCCGTAATTCGAGAATACATCTCTGAGGGACATGAACATGTGGAGTCACTGTGGGTAGAAATACATGGAGCAAAAAACAATAATAAAATGCTAATAGGAGTGTATTATAAACCACCTAATATACCAGAGTCCACAGAAAATCTATTACTAAACGAGATAGACGAGGCCGTAAATCATAATGAAGTCGTTATCATGGGGGACTTCAACTACCCAGATATAGACTGGGAAACTGAAAGCTGTACATCCCATAAAGGAAACAGGTTCTTGGCAATAGCCAAAGACAATTTCCTTTCCCAACTGGTTCAGGACCCCACTAGAGGGACGGCCATACTGGACTTAGTATTAACCAATAGACCTGATAGAACAACAGATGTGCAGGTTGGGGGACACCTGGGAAATAGTGACCATAAAGTTATAACCTTCCAATTATCCTTCAAACGAGAGTTTCTAAAGGGAGGAACAAAAATACCAAACTTCAAAAAAGCAAAATTTAGCCAACTAAGCGAGGCCATAGGCCTAACTAACTGGGACAAAGTCCTCAAAAATAAAAATACAACCATAAAATGGGAGATTTTTAAAAGCATTGTAACATCTAATTGTGAGAGGTACATACCTTATAGGAATAAAAGGCTAAGGAACAATAAGAGACCAATGTGGATAAATGGAACCGTAAAGAAGGCAATAAATGACAAAAAGAAAGCATATAAATCGCTAAAACAGGAGGGCAGTCAGGAAGCACTGATAAACTATAAGGAAAAAAATAGAATATGTAAAAACTAATAAAATTTGCCAAACTAGAGACCGAGAGATTAATTGCCAAAGAGAGTAAAACTAACCCTAAAATGTTCTTCAATTATATAAATAGTAAAAAATATAAATCTGAAGGAGTCGGCCCTCTACATAGCAATGAGGGGGTGTTGCAGAGAGCGACGAGGATAAAGCAAAACTATTAAATATTTTTTTCTCTACTATATTCACTGAGGAAAATAAACTGTCAGATGAAATGCAGAATGTAAAAATAAATCCCCCATTAAAAGTGCCCTGTCTGACCCAGGAAGAAGTACAACAGCGACTTAAAAAGATTAAAATAGACAAATCGCCAGGACCGGATGGCATACACCCCGTATCCTAAGGGAATTAAGTGATGTCATAGCCAGACCATTATTTCTGATATTTACGGACTCTATAATAACAGGGAATGTTCCACAGGATTGGCGCATAGCAAATGTGGTGCCAATATTCAAAAAGGGTCCAAAAACAGAGCCTGGAAATTATAGGCCGGTAAGTTTAACATCTATTGTTGGTAAACTGTTTGAAGGGTTTCTAAGAGATGCTATCTTGGAGTATCTCAATGAAAATAAGCAAATAACGCCATATCAGCATGGCTTCATGAGGGATCGGTCATGCCAAACAAATTTAATCAGCTTCTATGAGGAGGTAAGTTCTAGACTTGACAGCGGTGAATCAATGGATGTCGTATATCTGGACTTCTCCAAAGCATTTGACACCGTACCTCATAAAAGGTTAGTATATAAAATGAGGATACAAACAGGGGAGATAGAGCGGCACTCCAAAGGAAAGCACACAGACCGTGGACCGGTCGCTTACAGCAGCGCAAGCAGTCTCCTGTAAAAGTTCCACACCCGGCGGTGCACAGGCCCCAAAGAAGCAGGATACAAACGGTCTTGAAAAATGAAGGTATGAACGGGGCGGCACTCACCGATGGAATCAAGAATACACTTTTATTCGTAGATAAAGCGTGCAGGCAATGTCGGGCGGGACGCCATCTATTTCATCCGATGGAGAGAGCGACGGCCGTTTCGCGCTAAGACGCGCTTCGTCAGGCTGTTACGTCCTGGGCGCGCATGCGCCCGTCTTCTTAAGCCGTGTGCTCCCTCACCAGGTGAAAAATCAGTGACGGTGCCACGGCATTCCCAGAAGATTAAAATCACAGCAAAGTACATAATAACAAACAATACAGTAAAACATCCCACATAGTCAATAATACACCGGACAACAAGAAAGATAGTGTTGCAACACAAATCAAAGTCCTGGCAAAACATGTCACTTCATGGAGAACAAAGCGCACATCTATAAACTGCAGATCACACTAAGCGGATCTACCGCGACCCAACGTATCAGGAATGAGGAAAAGGGAAGAATAAGGCAGGACCATTTTATCAAAAGGGGGAATAAAGGACAACGGGTGCAGCGCACACAAAGGGATTATCACCCATACTAGGGCACCTAGATAAACATGCCCAGATCGGTGCGATCATTTAACCCTAGCCCTTCAGCCGCCCTGGTGCGCAGTATCCATCTCGCTTCTCGTTGTAGGAGAAAACGGTGCCTATCACCCCCTTGAGCAGGAGGAGGCACCATCTCCAACCCCGAGAAGGAGAGGGAACTGATGTCGCCACCATGCGCCGAATTCACATGCTCTATTACTCTAGGGCAGCCTTTACCTGAGGTAATGGAATTGAAATGCTCGCGGACTCGTTCATACAGACACCTAATGGTTTTTGAAATGCTCGCGGACTCGTTCATACAGACACCTAATGGTTTTGCCTATATAAAAACGTCCGCACGTGCAATTCAACATGTACACTACATACGTACTCCTACAGTTAATAAAGCTACCCACCCTGTGATGTAGGCCTGCAACCACCAAAGTTTTCTTACAAGAGTTGTACTTACACAAAGGGCAACTACCGCACTTAAAATTACCTACGGGGCGATTCATATTAAGCCATTGAGTCAGCCGTACAGGCGGTAGTCTGCTCCTAACTAATTTGTCGCGCAGCGTATGGCTGCGTCTAAATGCAATAATAGGTCTCTGTTCAGTCAAGTCCGATAGGGTGCCATCCCGTTTGAGTATGTCCCAATTTTTGTGGATAGCGGTGCGTATAATGTCCGCCATCGGGCTAAACTTGAAAGAGAACACAAATCTACCTGGATTGGAGTTCCTGGCGGGAGTCCTCGATCTGCTGCGATCCCTATTTCTATGTAGAAGGTCAGCTTGGGAAAACCTCTTCTCCACCTCTTCCATGTCTCTATCAAGGGCCTGTGGGGGATAACCCCTTTCAGCCAGTCGATGCTTAAGTTCTAATGCTTGCCGTCGGTATCCTTCCACCTCACTGTTAATTCTACGTAATCTAATGAACTGCCCGTATGGTAACGACCTTTTGACTGTCTCAGGATGAAAGCTGTCGTGGCGGAGCAAGCAGTTGGTCGCAGTGGGCTTACGGAAGCCCTCCGTGACCAACCCGTCGCTACCCGCCACAACCGCCACATCCAGAAACTCTAGTCGTGAGCCCCCAAAATTTAGGGTGAACTTCATCCCAATGGCGTTACTATTGAGGTAACGTACAAACTCCTCGCATTGGTCTCTATTACCTGACCATACAATGAAAACATCATCGACATAGCGGAGGAAACATTTAAGGAACTGGGAGAAAGGATTGGATACTGAGAAAATCAGTTTGTCCTCCAATCTAGCGAGATACATATTGGCAAATGTGCATGAAACGGGGGTCCCCATCGCGGTCCCCAGTTTTTGTCTGTACCAATCGTTGCCAAACTTGAATGCATTATTCGCAAGTATGAGGTGCAGTGCATCACACACAAAATTACAAAACAGTGCACTCTTTCCTGCATTCGCTAGGATGTCGTGTATCGCCTCCACACCCCCAACATGTGGAATGCGGGTGTAGAGGCTCTCGACATCCAGCGAGACAAGATGGAACCCATCCTGCCAGTGCACTTGTTCCAAGGACAACAAGAAGTCATTCGTGTCCTTGAGATAGGCTGGAGCGCTGGAGAGTAGCGGTCTCAGTAGCCAATCCAGATACTTAGATAGAGGCTCCGTCACCGACCCAACCCCTGAGACGATCGGTCGACCCGGGGGGTGAGTCAGGGACTTATGTATCTTAGGGAGGAAATACCAGCACGGTCTAGACGGGGAAGGAGGAATCAATTTGGCCAACATATTCTCGGTTAGAAAGCCCTTACCTACATAGTCGCGAACAAAGCACCCAAGCTGACGTTTGATATCCGCAGTGGGGTCCCCCCGTATCACTTCATAGGTATCGGTATCCCTCAACTGTCTAAGAGCCTCGCCGACATAATATGACCTGGACATAAGGACCACATTGCCCCCCCTTGTCCGCCGGTTTTACTACAATGTCCTCCTGGGCACATAACCAGTTGAGCGCCTGGCGCTCTTCGATACCTATATTGTCAGGAGCCTTCGGATACATAATTGCTCGCACATCTCTCATCACTTGGTGGTGAAAGATGTCAATGCTCGTACCGGTGGGCATAGGGGGGCAGAGGGTAGATTTAACACCACCCGTAAACATTGCTTCTCCCCTAGGCACCACTTCTTGGTCAGTCAGAGCCCCTCCCGACAGGAACTCCAAACACTGTAACTCATTAGCGCTGAACTTTGTGGATATAAAAAAAGCCAAAGGGTCAGGACTAAGCGGGCGCTGCCCTTCTGGTTTAGGGATGGCAACTTGAGGGACATTGCTAAACATTTTATGCAGACATAATTTCCTAATGGCCTTGAACAGGTCAATTTCAAAGGTGACTGGATCGAACTGCTCCGTCAGACTGAACCCGAGCCCTCTGCTGAGGGCTCGGGTGCAGCCCGACGGCAAATCGCGGCCAGTCAAATTGACCACCAAGGTAGTGTCCAAGGGCTAAATCTCAGGTGTCAAGGGGGTAACTACTTCCTCCAAGACACCTGTTTCCTTGTACGCCCAGACTTTCTGACTTCTTTCTGTTTTTCTCCGGCCCCTTCTAATGCGCCTTCTAAAGGGCCACTTTCAGATCTATTAGAATCATTACGGGGTTGGTTAGGTTCGTCTGATAAACTCGAATCGGACTCGCTGGTCCAAAAGTCACTCTTTTGGCGTCGTATGGGTCTTCTCTTCTGAAATCTTCTCTTGTTATTGTTCCTAGCGACGTTCCAATCGAAGATGTGTCCGGACTCATAATCTTGTTTATCTCTGATGAATTTATCCTTTTTCCTTTCTTTAATCTCAGCTTGTATAACCACCAATTTCTTATTCAACCTTTTATCAAAAGTCGTCAATTGGGTGTCCGTAAACCGGGTGGAGAGTTCATCCCTAGATTTTGCTAGGTCTTCCTTTATTTTCTCGTACTCCATGGAATTTCTTTTGAGTACCAACTCCAGAACTTGGAGTGAAAACGCAGCATGCAGCTGTTGCCACTCTTTGACGAATGTAGTATCCTGTTCAAACTGTGCAGGGTCTCTATACACACGTAAACCGCGCGGTACTCTGCCACTTTCTCTGTATGATCGAAGCGACTCCACTGTCCAGAAGAGTCGTACTTCTTTGTCCGCCAACTGTGTTACTTTGGTCTCCAAGGACCGGGTACTGATGTTCTGTAAAATGTCCTTGCTGTTACATTGAATGAAAAAGGCGTCCGCCCCTTCTCGGCCATCATGAAGGGAACTGCTCGCTTCCTCAGCTGCCATCATTCAGTGTCCAACTGACACCGGATAATAATGCTGCTTCTAACCTATAACGGGTGCTCTGCTCCTAGGTCAAGAGTTAATTCAACAAACAGGGGAGATAGAGCGGCATTTGTCAGTGTTAAACCTCATCCACAAAAATTGGGACATACTCAAACGGGATGGCACCCTATCGGACTTGACTGAACAGAGACCTATTATTGCATTTAGACGCAGCCATACGCTGCGCGACAAATTAGTTAGGAGTAGACTACCGCCTGTACGGCTGACTCAATGGCTTAATATGAATCGCCCCGTAGGTAATTTTAAGTGCGGTAGTTGCCCTTTGTGTAAGTACAACTCTTGTAAGAAAACTTTGGTGGTTGCAGGCCTACATCACAGGGTGGGTAGCTTTATTAACTGTAGGAGTACGTATGTAGTGTACATGTTGAATTGCACGTGCGGACGTTTTTATATAGGCAAAACCATTAGGTGTCTGTATGAACGAGTCCGCGAGCATTTCAATTCCATTACCTCAGGTAAAGGCTGCCCTAGAGTAATAGAGCATGTGAATTCGGCGCATGGTGGCGACATCAGTTCCCTCTCCTTCTCGGGGTTGGAGATGGTGCCTCCTCCTGCATAAGGGGGTGATAGGCACCGTTTTCTCCTACAACGAGAAGCGAGATGGATACTGCGCACCAGGGCGGCTGAAGGGCTAGGGTTAAATGATCGCACCGATCTGGGCATGTTTATCTAGGTGCCCTAGTATGGGTGATAATCCCTTTGTGTGCGCTGCACCCGTTGTCCTTTATTCCCCCTTTTGATAAAATGGTCCTGCCTTATTCTTCCCTTTTCCTCATTCCTGATACGTTGGGTCGCGGTAGATCCGCTTAGTGTGATCTGCAGTTTATAGATGTGCGCTTTTGTTCTCCATGAAGTGACATGTTTTGCCAGGACTTTGATTTGTGTTGCAACACTATCTTTCTTGTTGTCCGGTGTATTATTCACTATGTGGGATGTTTTACTGTATTGTTTGTTATTATGTACTTTGCTGTGATTTTAATCTTCTGAGAATGCCGTGGCACCGTCACTGATTTTTCACCTGGTGAGGGAGCGCACGGCTTAAGAAGACGGGCGCATGCGCGCCCAGGACGTAACAGCCTGACGAAGCGCGTCTTAGCGCGAAGCGGCCGTCGCTCTCTCCATCGGATGAAATAGATGGCGTCCCGCCCGACATTGCCTGCACGCTTTATCTACGAATAAAAGTGTATTCTTGATTCCATCGGTGAGTGCCGCCCCGTTCATACCTTCATTTTTCAAGATATAAAATGAGGATGCTCGGACTGGGAGAAAATGTCTGTATGTGGGTTAGTAACTGGCTGAGTGACAGAAAACAGAGGGTGGTTATTAACGGTAGATACTCAGATTGGGTCACTGTAACTAGTGGGGTACCTCAGGGGTCAGTATTGGGCCCTATTCTCTTCAATATATTTATTAATGATCTTGTAGAAGGCCTGCACAGTAAAATATCTATTTTTGCAGATGACACTAAACTGTGTAAAGTAATTAACACTGAAGAGGACAGTTTTCTGCTACAGAGGGATATGGATAGATTGGAGGCTTGGGCAGAAAAATGGCAGATGAGGTTTAACACTGACAAATGTAAAGTTATGCACATGGGAAGGAATAATGCAAGTCACCCGTACATATTAAATGGTAAAACACTCGGTAACACTGACATGGAAAAGGATCTAGGAATTTTAATAAACAGCAAATTAAGCTGCAAAAACCAGTGTCAGGCAGCTGCTGGCAAGGCCAATAAGATAATGGGTTGCATCAAAAGGGCATAGACGCCCGTGATGAGAACATAGTCCTACCACTTTACAAATCACTGGTTAGACCACACATGGAGTACTGTGTACAGTTCTGGGCTCCTGTGAACAAGACAGACATAGCAGAGCTGGAGAGGGTTCAGAGGAGGGCAACTAAAGTAATAACTGGAATGAGGGATCTACAGTACCCTGAAAGGTTATCAAAATTAGGGTTATTCACTTTAGAAAAAGACGACTGAGGGGAGATCTAATAACTATGTATAAATATATCAGGGGTCAGTACAGAGATCTGTCCCATCATCTATTTATCCCCAGGACTGTGACTGTGACAAGGGGACATCCTCTGCGTCTGGAGGAAAGAAGGTTTGTACACAAACATAGAAAAGGATTCTTCACTGTAAGAGCAGTGAGACTATGGAACTCTCTGCCTGAGGAGGTGGTGATGGTGAGTACAATAAAGGAATTCAAGAGGGGACTGGATTTATTTCTGGAGTGTAATAATATTACAGGCTACAGCTAGTAGAGAGGGGTCGTTGATCCAGGGAGTTATTCTGATTGCCTGATTGGAGTCGGGAAGGAATTTTTTTTTTCCCCTTAAGTGAGGAAAATTGGCTTCTGCCTCACAGGGTTTTTTTGCCTTCCTCTGGATCAACTTGTAGGAAACAGGCCGAACTGGATGGACAAATGTCTTTTTTCGGTCTTATATACTATGTTACTATGTTACTTCTTACTAAAATATATTGGGCAGGTTAGCAAGAAGAAGTGGGCCTATAAATGGCAATATTACTGCACAATCTAATTACAAAGAGTTTGCTCATAATTTGATACCATAAGGTATACAGATCTGCATAGGAGCTGTAGATACAAAAATGAGATGGAACACTCATTTTAGTTTAAACTATTTGCAAAGTTGCTTTGTCTTATTTTAGGCTTCATGCACATGGCTGTGTCTGTATTTCAGTTTGCTAATATGGATCTAATATTCGCTTCCATCAATAGAAAGTGCTATTCTCATCAACAAAGACAAGAACAGGATCTGTACAGAGATTTATGGATCAGGTACACACATCCACAAAAAGAATGTATGCATGGGCCTAAAGAAATAAATTGGTGTGCTATTCTTCGGAAAACAGATAGCACAATGAAGAAAAATACGGTTGTGTGCATGAGTCCTAAGATGCAAGAGGAAATGGTTGTGAAGATGAGTCTTCCCTTTAATGTTTGATAATTCTTGAAAAAGAACAAATATGACAATTTTAAGAAAATCAGGTCTACTATCTTTCAAACTGTTTCAGTGAAGGATGGTAAATGTTCTCTTGACATGCATTGTTTCAATATGCGCTCTGATTCACAAATGAATTCAATCATGTTGCTCTAGTACTGTATGTGCTCTAATTCACAAATGAATCTAGCTTGAAAATGGAATGAACTTTACACTAAAAGATCTTAAAACTTTTATGATAACCCTAATTTCCCCTTAATTAAGACGGAATTATATCATTCAGAATTTTCATTTGGTGTTTTTCTTAGGGAGCAAAATGAATTCCCATAGCTAATCCGTACATTTCTCTTTAATAATAAGTGCTACAAGTACGGTATCTTCTACTTTAAAATATTTTAATTATTCATGATCTCATTATAAAGATTCCTTTTCCTGTGCATTGGAAGATAATAGAGCAACTCATTTGACAGTTATGTAAGTATAATTAAAGCTGTTATTATTTTAATTTCTCTACACTATGCCTGTGTATGTGCTTGATTATGAAAATTATGTGGAATGGCTTGTTTGGGATAACCAGAGCCACCTTCACTGTTCCAGTCAATAAGCACATACAGTTTCTCTGGAATTATTGGTAATTATCCCGTTAAATGTTAAATTAATATACAATATACTTTGTATTATTAACCTCTTTGTGTGACAATTTTTGCTAACATGACTTTTGATTTCAGCATTATATTATTCAACAGGCATACAACACAAAAAGGGCAACACTGTGAAGACAGAGAGAATATTTTCACAAATGGGGTGCTCAGCTTCAGTCACGGTCAACTCTAGACCAACTTGAACTGATTCCACGCATAAAGAAACAGTGAATCGGCACAAATAAAATTCTGAAAAATGCGAATGACTCATTGCAGAGCTTTCCTTTTTATATGTTTATTCAATTGTGAAATACAGTGACAAAAAAGTAAGAAAATAAAATTGGAAAATTGTACAATTGAAAGGAAGCTCCAGTACGCTGTTGGGCTACCTATAGCCTATATAAAATATCATATCATTGGGCATGGAGACATACCTGTTTTGTATGGTATCCTGTGGCACATTTACCCACAGATTTTGTAGCTGGGCCTGTATTTCCTGCACACTCATAGGCTGCTGGATCTGGCATCTCTTCTGGTCTCATAAATGATTAATTGGCAATAAATCTGGCAACCATGCAGGCCAAGAAAGTGTTGCAGTTTGGTGAGCATGGTGATGTCATCGCGCAAATCGCGGGTCCTTTGGCAGGTCTTGTTGAATGAAGATAGAAGAAACTGCTGCAGCGAGATCAAGTGGATGAGGTGAGTTTTTTTTAACCCTTAAATGGCCATATTCTTTTGCATTCTGTCTTAAGAATGCTCTTATTTTCCGGAAAAAAACGTAAACGTAATGGAGTTCGGGGTAAAGTTGGGGTCCCGAACCTGAAACTTTGACCTGAAGTTTGGCCGGACTCGGCGAACCCGAACTTCCGCGGTTTTGCTCATCGATAATTGTAACCACTACATTTGTCAGTTCACTTACATAGGCTGGGTTTATATCTGCACTGTGAACTCCAGCAGTCTGTTCCGCATACCACGTGCACCACGAGATCTCCAGTCACTGTAATGAGATCCGATGGTAATCCATCGGCTTTCTGGCATATATGATGACTTTTGGCTGGACAAACTGTTACGTGTAGCATTTTATTTTTTGTCCAGCTGAAACAGTGACCATATTGCAGTGCTTGAGTTTACAATGAAAATGTGAACCCGGCTTAACTATTCACTCACTATCCTTTTCCCTCTTTTCTTCTTACCAGTCTGTTAATAGTTTCATGTTTATCGTATTTGTATTTTTATATTATGTATATATAACACCCTGTTGATGTACAGTGACATGGGATTTATGCTGCTTCAAAAAAATAAAAAATAATTGTTGATCTGGAAGGTAATTTTCTGTGCACTTCAGTAATGTTTTATTTAATTATATTATCTGTATCCTGAATCTGAGCTTGAGTTAGGGATGATTTACACTGGCTGACTGACCAGGAAACTGTCAAGAATGAACTATTTATGCCCAATAATTGCTGGATTGGGATTGGAGGTGAGAGATAATCACCTCCACTGTATGGAGACGACTGAAAACACTTGTCCTCATAGAGAGTCATTGTTTGCGCAGGATGATCTGCTGCCCAGAAACATTGGTTTTAGGTGCCGCATCAACAATGCTTTCACTTGATGAACAAGCATTGGCTTGTTCATTGGAAGATAGGTGGCACATTTATACTGACCAACTACCACAAATAAACATTTGTGAGTAAAAGGGCCGTCTTTGTATGTTTGGTTTAACATTCTTACTATAGATTTTCGAAGTTAAAGGGGATCTCCAGGCTTTTAATATTGATGACTTATCCTCAGGATAGGTCATCAATATCAGATCGGCTGAGGTCCGAAACCCAGCACCCCCGGGGATTAGCTGTATGAGGGCAAGGTGTGCACAGTGCATATGTGCTGTCTCCATTCTCTCATATACTGTAGCTAATTGAGGGGGGTCCCAGGTGTTGAACCCTCGCTGATCTGATATTGATGACCTATCCTGGATAACCCCTTTAATGAACCAGTATAATTGCTGTAAGTCTTATAGTTGCCAGTTTTACTAAGCACAAAAGGAAATATTTTAACTTCAACAATTATCAGACATGCATTTCTATAAAATGGAAGCAAAACATTATAAAGCATTTTCTAAAGTCACTAATGTGTGCAGTTTTCTGTTTAAGTGATTGGGGACCATGACATTTCATTGGTGGATTAGATGGTCAACAAGGGCACTACTGCAGGAGATCTCATAATTTATAGATTAATGCATCAAAAATTTACTTTGTTATAGAAGGTACTTAATATAACTAGAGATGAGCGAATCAAAGCTGACAAAGTGGAATTAATTTAGAATTTCAAGAAAAATTTGATTTGCAACAAATGCAAATTTTCTCGTGCTTCATGGTAACGAATCGCAATTTTCCAAAAATGGCGGCTACATGTGTGAGGACTGAGGACATGGGGCAAGGAACTCAAGGACGGTGGGATCACCCAGATTGACATGCCTTTATGCAGCCAATCAGCAGCCAGCCCTGTGATGTCACAGCCCTATAAATACAGTCCTGATCAAAAGTTTAAGACCACTTGAAAAATGGCAAAAAATCATATTTTACATTGTTGGATCTTAACAAGGTTCCAAGTAGAGCTTCAACAGGCAACAAGAAGAAATGAGAGTGAGACAATATATTTTTTGAGCATTCAATTAATTGAAAATAACGATTAAACTGAAACAGGTTGTTTTTCAGATGATCAAAAGTTTAGGGTCACACCTCCCAAAAAACTAACCCCCCCCAAAAACAGAAATCAAACTTCCAAACATGAACTCAGTACTGAGTAGCTCCGCCGTTATTGTTGATCACTTAAAAAATGTGTTCAGGACTGTACGACGACCATCTTATAGTCAGATATTCAGAGTGCAGGGTCAGATGTGTGAAGGCTCTAGGGACATCAAGTGGAAAAACGATTGTGGAAAAAAAAGACAGAAAAACTACTTATAAGTGCAGGGAAAGGATAGGAAAGAATCATTTCACAGCATCTTAGTGCAGGGAGAGATGTCAGAAGGCGCTAGGGACATTGATAGGAAAGTGACTTACAAGTGCAGGGAAAGATTATTTGGGGATCCAAATAGTCATTAGACAGTTCTGTCATTCTAGCTTTTTGTTATTGGGCTGCAAGTGTTATGTTGAAAAGCCTTTAGTGGCTTATATCTTAGTATCTTATTCAGTACTACAAGAAAAATATATTCTCAGTTCCCTTCTGCAGTTATTTCTGTTGAAAGCGTATAGGGGCATATTTCTGTACAACAAGAAAAATATATACGCACTGCACTGTTGCAGTTATTTCTGGTGAAAGCCTATAGGGGCATGTTTCAGTGCAACAAAAAATATATATACGCACTGCACTGTTGTAGTTTTTTCTGGAGAAAGTGTATAGGGGTGCATTTCAGTGCAACAAGAAAAAATACTGTATATACTCACTGCCCTGTTGTAGTTACTGTATTTTTCACCCTATAAGACGCACCTGCCCAGAAGACGCACCCAGGTTTTAGAGGGTGAAAATAGGAAAAAAAATATTTTAACAAAAAAGTGTGTTAAAACTTTTAATAAAATAACAGACCAATAATTTAACAATGTAAACATTCACAGTAGTAACCAGCACAGCAGCATTAAGAACGATCATTACTGACTTAAATGTCCACGTACACTGTGCCACATACACTATTCATCAGGGAACGACAAAAACTCCTCATCACTACTGTCCAGGTTAACCACGCTCTGTGGCTCAGTTTCACTGGCATCGCTGTCTTCAGATTCTTCGTACAGAAGATTGTCCTCAGAGCCATCCAAGGCATTGCTGATGCCACATTTTTTAAGTGATCTGATAACGATTTCATTGTTGACTGCCTGCCACGATGTTTTCACCCACTCACAGATTTGGGTGATGGTGGGCCTCTTCATCCGTCCAGGTCATGGTTCCCAGCTGCTATCCACTTGTTCCATTCTGCCCTCATGAACACTTTAAATGGCTTATTAACGGCAACGTCTAACGGTTGTAGCTGGCTGGTAAGCCTTCCAGGAATCACAGTTTGTTTTTGTTGTTTCGCTGATATGTGCCCTAAACTGGTCTAGCACTAGTAGGGCTGGTTTTTTCAGAAGTCCTCCAGGACGTTTGGACCACACCTTTTCGATCCATACTTTCATGCCATTTTCATCCATCCACCCTTTGTCGTGAACATGGACAATCACTTCTTGTAGGATCACCTCTTTTGGCATGTTCTTCCTTTTAAAAATGAGCATTGGTGGCAGCTTGGTGCCATCTGCACAGGAGGACAAGACAACCGTATAATGGTTTTTTTCATGTCCTGAGGTCTATATCATTACGGTTTTTGTGCCTCTCACATCAACGGTCCTATTCGATGGAACATCAAAGGTTAATGGGACTTCATCCATTTTCCCAATCTGGCCTATTTCATAGCCATTTTTCTTTCTTGAATCCAGCACAAATTTATGAAAAGAGAGAATCTTGGACTCATATTCTTTGGGCATTTTTTGTGCAATTCTTGTTTTGGTGCGCATAGCGAGGCCACATCTTTTCATGAACCTGTAGCACCATGATCCCGATCCGGTGAAGTCGTCAATGCCTTTCTCTGCAGCAAGACGTTTGGCTTCATAGATGATCATTTTTGTAGATACACAGAAGCCGTTGTTCCTGTGACGTGTTATCCACTCTTTCATGTCCACGTCTAGCTGTGGCCACTTTGCAGCACACCCACGAAAACTGTGTTTACTTTTATCTGCTTTTTCAAACTGATCCTCTTGTTTCCTCCATTCATGAATCATCTTTCCATTCACGAATCATCTTTTAAGTTGCAGGCGGCTCGAAATGTCTCTCCGCTGTCCTGTTTCCATGCTCTTTGGTGTATTTTATCACCTCCAGTTTAAAAGGAATTTTATAAGAAAGCCTTTTCTGCTTTGACATCCTTCAGAAATGTACAGTATACAGCAGGAGACAATACCATAATTGTCTGGATACAGTAATGGAAGAAATGTCAGCACTACAATTATGGGGGTCCTGTAGCTAAGAACATCAGTGGGTGACAATGTTATGGGGGGGGATCTGCCACTAACATAATATTATGGGAGTACTGAAATCTGATGCTGACAGAAGTTTATTGGGGTACGGTACAGTAATCTGCTGGTAAAACAATGTTATGGGGAGGATCTGCTGCTCACACATATGGGGGATCTGCCTCTGACACAACTTTATGGGGGGAATCTGCTGCTGATACACTTATTGGGAAAGAAGAGGAATCCAGTGACACTTTAGGGCTTCATGCAGACATCCGTGGTGCAGACATCCGTTATATCCCAACCTGCCATCCTGCTGAGCGCACGGCGTCATAGCAATCAATGATGCCATGCGCTTCATGCACTCAGCAGGACCGCAGGCTGGAATATCAAAGACCATGCTCCACGGATGTCTGCATGACGCCTTAATAAGGGGGTCACTTTATTAGGAGCGACGTCACTTTATTAGGAGCGACATCACTTTATTAGGAGCGACGTCACTTTATTAGGAGCGACGTCACTTTATTAGGAGCGACGTCAATTTATTTGGAGCGACGTCTCTTTATTTGGAGCGACGTCTCTTTATTTGGAGCGACGTCTCTTTATTTGGAGCGACGTCTCTTTATTTGGAGCGACGTCTCTTTATTTGGAGCGACGTCACTTTATTTGGAGCTATGTCACTTTATTTGGAGCGATGTCACTTTACTGGGGTGGGGACACTTTATTGGGGGGACACCTTATTGGGGGGACACTTTACTGGGGGGCACACTTTATTGGGGGGGTCACATTATCAGCAGTCATGGTACATTCTTCTTCACATCTGAGGTACCAGTATACCTCAGATGTGAAGGAGAATGTACCATGATATTACCTCAACAGAAAATAGCATGGTTTGGTACCCTACCTAAACCACTGTAGGCGCAGGCAGACGGCAGTGTGACGGATAGGAGAGGCAGAGCAGGCATATGTGACACAGAGTGCCTGCTCCGCCCCTCTTCCTGCCTGTTTCAGAGCGCCAACTTCTTCCCTCCTCCCTCCTAGCACTTGCAGATCAGGCACAAGCAGCAGGCATACCATATGTGACAGTCTGCTCTGCTGCGTGCCGACTCTCCTCCCTCCTAGCACTCGCAGCCCGGTGTTCTAAAGAATCCAGGCACAAGCAGGCAGCAGGCATACCATATATCACAGTCTGCTCTGCTGCATGCCTGCACGCCGACTCTCCTCCCTCCTCCTTCCAAGCACCTCGGACCACAGAACATGCAGGGAGCAGGCATACGAGACGCTCTGCTTTGCTCCCTGGCTGCCCTCCAACTTTCCTCCATCCTTCTCCTTCCTCAGTAACAGCGCTTCCCGCCATAAGCGCTGATATGCCGCCCGTGCCAGTTCCTTACACCAGCAGCGCCTCCAGCAGCAAAGCGCAACAGGCACAAGCCTTTTTCACTCTATATTCACCCCATAAGATGCACTGACTCCCCCCCTGCAATTTGTAGGGGGGGAGTGTGTCCTATAGGGTGAAAAATACAGTATTTCTGGTGAAAGCATATAGTGGCATATTTCAGTCCTCAAGAAAAACATATTCTCTGGTCACTTCTGGAGTTATTTCTGGTGACAATGTATGGGGCGTATTTTAATACTACAAGAAAAATATATTCTCAGTTCACTTCTGCAGTTATATTTGTTGAAAGCGTATAGTGGCCTATTTCAGTCTTACAAGAAAAATATATTCTCAGGTCACTTCTGCAGTTATTTCTGGTGAATGAGTATAGGGGCGTATTTCAGTACTACAACAAAAATATATTCTCTGGTTACTTCTGCAGTTATTTCTGTTGAAAGCATATAGTGTACTATTTCAGTACAACAAGAAAAATATATTCTCAGGTCACTTCTACAGTTATTTCTGGTAAAAGCGTATAGGGGCATATTTCAGTACTACAACAAAAATATATTCTTAGTTTACTGTTGCAGTTATATCTGGTAAAGCCTTTACTGGCGTATTGCAGTAGAAAAATAAATATACATTCGCCATTCACTGGTGCACTTATATCTTGAAAAACCTTTAGTGAAGTATATCAGTAGAAAAAGCAATATACATTCGCCATTCGCTGCTGCACTTATATCTTCACATCACAAAAGAGTTATACCAGAAACTCGTTAATAATCAAATATATCTTTATTAAGGAAGTTCAAGCAAAATCAGTAAAAACCACATACAATGGAGTCCATAAAATCACAAGGGGACTAATAGAGGAACACTGGAGGGGGGTGGGAGAGAATGCCAGCAACTATATGGTCACAAAAGGTGTGCAATTATGCGTATCCAGAATTTAACAAAAATTCCAATCTATAGTATTGTCCATATCTTATCAAAGAGGACTGGTCTGGAACCACATGTACCCAGGTAATCTAAAGTCCATGTGAAAGGGAAAAAATTGCCCAGAAAGATATGTACCATCCCACAAAAGGGGTCTGACAAGGGTCCAGAACAGTGCAAGCTGAACAGGCTGTCTTAGCAGGCTGTCCGACTTACTGTTCAGCTTGCACTGTTCTGGACCCTTGTCAGACCCCTTTTGTGGGATGGTACACATCTTTCTGGGCAATTTTTTCCTTTTCCCATGGACTTTAGATTACCTGGGTACATGTGGTTCCAGACCAGTGCTCTTTGATAAGATATGGACAATACTATAGATTGGAATTTTTGTTAAATTCTGGATACGCATAATTGCACACCTTTTGTGACCATATAGTTGCTGGCATTTCCTCTCCCCCCCCACCCCCCCTCCAGTGTTCCTCTATTAGTCCCCTTGTGATTTTATGGACTCCATTGTATGTGTTTTTACTGATTTTGCTTGAACTTCCTTAATAAAGATATATTTGATTATTAATGAGTGTCTGGTATAACTCTTTTGTGATGTGGGTATATGCACTTCTGTTTATGTAGGTTTGTGTTTGATTAAAGTGCTGCCTCCCCCCCCCCCTTTTTTGATCCAATATATATAGGCTGTATTGCACTTATATCTTGAAAAACTTTTATTGACTTATTACAGTCAATAAATATAATCAGCGTTCACTGTTGCAGTTATATGTGGTAAAGCCTTTAGTGGCGTATTTCAGTTGAAAAATCAAGATATATTAAGCGTTCAGCACTGCAGTTATATGTGGGAAAGTCCTTTTTGTGGTATGGACCGAATTATGTTTTGGTGAAATTTTGTATTTTACATTTCACGCACTGCGCGTTTACGTGACGACATCCAGAAGAGCTGCGCACCAATACAGGTAAATACATTATGCTCTAACCCTACACAACAATGCAAACTAATTCACACCAGTCCGCATCTATCTGTGGTATTGCTTACTGGCTCAGAAACCGCACGAGGACCGCGCCCCCCTGTTCCAGCACGGACCTACTTCCTCCGCTACATCCCGTTCACTTCAGATCACTCCGCCTCAGACTCCCTTGTTTTTTTTTAAACTGACAGCCTATAACCCTCTTTAAAAAAGAAGCATTTAGTGGCATATATACATGGAAAAAGAAAAATAGACTCGACATTCACTGTTCCAATTATATGTGGTAAAGTCTTTAGTCGCATTTATCAGTAGAAAAAGATATTCGGCGTTCAGTGCTGCAGTTAAATGCGGTAACATAGTAACATAGTATATAAGATGAAAAAAGACATTTGTCCATCCAGCTTGGCCTGTTTCCTACAAGTTGATCCAGAGGAAGGCAAAAAACCCTTGTGAGGCAGACACCAATTTTCCACACTTAAGGGGAAAAAAATTCCTTCCCGACTCCAATCAGGCAATCAGAATAACTCCCTGGATCAACGACCCCTCTCTAGTAGCTGTAGCCTGTAATATTATTACACTCCAGAAATAAATCCAGTCCCCTCTTGAATTCCTTTATTGTACTCACCATCACCACCTCCTCAGGCAGATAGTTCCATAGTCTCACTGCTCTTACCGTGAAGAATTCTTTTTCTATGTTTGTGTACAAACCTTCTTTCCTCCAGACACAGAGGATGTCCCCTCGTCACAGTCACAGTCCTGGGGATAAATAGATGATGGGACAGATCTCTGTACTGACCCCTGAGATATTTATACATAGTTATTAGATCTCCCCTCAGTCGTCTTTTTTCTAAAGTGAATAAGCCTAATTTTGATAACCTTTCAGGGTACTGTAGATCCCTCATTCCAGTTATTACTTTAGTTGCCCTCCTCGGATCCCTCTCCAGCTCTGCTATGTCTGCCTTGTTCACAGGAGTCCAGAACTGTACACAGTACTCCATGTGTGGTCTGACTAGTGATTTGTAAAGTGGTATAACTATGTTCTCATCATGGGCATCTATGCCCCTTTTGATGCAACCCATTATCTTATTGGCCTTGGCAGTAGCTGCCTGACACTGGTTTTTGCAGCTTAATTTGCTGTTTATTAAAATTTCTAGATCCTTTTCCATGTCAGTGTTACCGAGTGTTTTACCATTTAATATGTACGGGTGACTTGCATTATTCCTTCCCATGTGCATAACTTTACATTTGTCAGTGTTAAACCTCATCTGCCATTTCGCTGCCCAAGCCTCCAATCTATCCAGATCCCTCTGTAGCAGAAAACTGTCCTCTTCAGTGTTAATTACTTTACACAGTTTAGTGTCATCTGCAAAAATAGATATTTTACTGTGCAGGCCTTCTGCAAGATCATTAATAAATATATTGAAGAGAATAGGGCCCAATACTGACCCCTGAGGTACCCCACTAGTTACAGTGACCCAATCTGAGTATTTACCGTTAATAACCACCCTCGGTTTTCTGTCACTCAGCCAGTTACTTACCCACATACAGACATTTTCTCCCAGTCCGAGCATCCTCATTTTATATACTAACCTTTTATGAGGTACAGTGTCAAATGCTTTGGAGAAGTCCAGATATATGACATCCATTAATTCGCCGGTGTCAAGTCTAGAACTTACCTCCTCATAGGTAAACTCTCCATAATGTCTCTTTGATAAATCTGCAACGTTGGGACCCCTATGCGGTGTAGGGATCTTCTCTTATCCGGGGGTCATTCTCGCAGAGTTTGGCACAGACACCAGCTTGAAGTCCAAATGATGCTTTATTTTCCAGCACAAAACAGCAATCAAAACATAAATCCTCGGCCGTCTGGCCACTGACTAAACAGTCTTTCCCTCTCTATCAGGATCTGGGTCTACCACCCAGCTTCCCAAAACACATCACCAGTGCTTACCCTACACACAGGGTTAGAGGGTCCCGGCTCCCACAGGCCTTGACACAGCTTGCTCCTTTCCCAGACTGAGAGCCACACCCAACTCCAGCAACAGGATTAAATAGCATCGCTGGACATCAGCATTGTCCAAAATCCCAAACTGGAGCATGGGGAACAGGCACTCACCCAGCACATTGCCTGCTCCCAGTAAAAGCCCGCCCTGGACTAGCTGGACCCAGCTAAGCTAATTATCTTGGTGTCCACCAACTAACTTAGTAGCCACCTATATCTAAGGCCTTTACTTCACCAAGGCCGGGCCCCTTGGTGACACGCTCCTGGTGCAAACCCCTTTTTTATGCTTCCCTGGGACTTTACTACACCCCTCCTATTCACATTGCCACAGTGGCTTCTTCACACTTTAAAAATAATCCTTCAGCGGAGCAAACAGATGCTCAATGATCTTCCCAGGAGCTTGTGTTCGGCGATGCTGTTATATGTGCTTAAATCTTTTGTGACTTATTGTGGTGTAAAAAATTATTGTTTTCAGCATTAAGCGCAGCTTGTAATGAGCATTAAGCGTTGCACTTGTATATGGTAAAATCTTTTTAGAAATATTTTGGTGGGAAAAAATCTAGTATTCAGCATTAGGGTGATGAACTTATATGTGGTAAAATCTTTTTTGAAATATTTTGGTGGAAAAAAATCTTGTATTCAGCATTAAGCGCTGCAATTATATGCGGTTGTCACAGGATGCCGGCGACGCACGTCCTCCCCCTTGCGCCACCGGTGTCCTGTCCCTCTCCGGCAGCAGCAGGAGACATGAAAGTGGGCAGGGAAAGGGGTGTGGGTGGTACACACGCTCTCTCTCTGGGGCAGCGTGACAGAATCACAGGCCCATACATTCATTATGGACCATCCAAATTTGAGGGATCCAAAGACAAAGTACGGAGGTGGTAAGAAAGAAGTTGTTATTTCCCATTTCTGTTGCCTTTGGGGCTGTCAAGGGGTCAGGTGGAGCTTTTATTGATTCATGTTCTGCCTTTAGTTTTATTGATCTCAAGTTCGCGGGTCAGGTGGAAATTCCGGTCTTGAATCTGCCCACTCCCATTCATAATGTGGCCATTGACTTCACTCCCTTGTTGGGAGGAACAGTCATATTATGCACTCCAGAATTAACCTTGTCTGTTGGGGTATGTTATTCGGAAAGATGTTTGTTCTTTGTTCTCGATAATTTGCCCGTAGAGATCGTATTAGGGATGCCCTGGTCACAGCTCCACAACCCAGTCATTAACTGGACCACGGGTGAGTTAGAGAGGTGGGGTCCCAATTGTAGCTCCTGTGTAACCCCTGTCCAGGCAGGGGTTTCTTCTGATGTTATGTTAATTCCCCCATATTTAGAAGAATTCCGAGAGGTCTTCTCCACAACCAAATTGGGGCACATATGGAAAAATAGGGAGAGACAAGGCGCTCATAGGGTAGTGTGTTTCAAATATCTAAATATACGGTAAAAGCGTGGTCGCGCTCACCTTTTAATGTTGTGCAGACAAAAGGCACAACACTTGTGAGGGTAACAAAGAAGGTCGATGCTGCCGGTATCCGCTCAGTCCAAATGGGTGGTTGCCAGACCCCCAGGGTACTGGTGATAGGTAGAAATTTGTATATTTGGTGTACAGTGGATCCTCACACCGGATTGGTACCACTTGGCGCACAAAGACGACATTAAGGCAGGTGTATTCAAATGACGGTTTTTATTGACTACGCGTTTCGGGGTTTAACTACCCCTTTTTCAAGTCTAAAACAGAGAGAGCAACAAAAACAGGTGTAGGGCCCGTAGGCTCTATAAAAATATTCCATGGATAAAAAGAAACCTTTTATACATTTCATAGATTAAAGATGATGCGTTTGTGTTCATAAAATTCATCAATCCCAAAATCCTAAAAAGTACATATTGGAAAGGGCAGTCTTATGAGATGGGATTCACTGTGTTGTAGGAACGTTAAAAAATACACTTTAATTCAAATTGCATTAAAATATTGTTAATTGGGGGAGTCAAGGATCAAAAATAATAAACAAAAGATGGATGTGTTCCGGTGAATTGAACGGTATCTCCATCCAGAGGATTATAGTTGATAAATCATGGATGGGTGTCCGGGAAGCCTAAAAAGATCTCTTATCAACTGTAGGACTTCAGGTTTGGTGTACCTGGGCACATGCGTATGTGGCATGCAATATGTGGGGAATACGATCCGGGAGTTTCGCTGACGTATTTCCGAGCACCTGAATGATATCAGTTGGATACCCCCATTGCACGCCACATTAATATGCAACATTCTGGTGATCCCCACTCAATCAAGTTTCAGGGTCTTGAGGTCATCAGACCCTCACCTAGAGTTGGTGACCTGGACCGTTTAATCCTACAAAAAGAAACACAATGGACCTACAGACTAGATACAGTTCGACCACATGGGCTAAATTAATACATTTCATTTGCCTGCTTCATTGATTTGACTGTTGACAGTTTTTTTTATATCAAAGTATAGGTCCGATCCTGTCACTTAATGGTTTTCACTTCACCACCACTGTCAATAAAAACTTTTTGGGTGGGTTTTTTTTTGCATGGAGGGGTCATCTCCCACCAAGTCAATGCACCGGGTATGAGGTGCAATGTTCTACTGCACCATAGCCATGATAGGTGCAAGCTGGCATTGGGTCAGGGCTCGGTCCCATGCACCATTAATTCTTGGCTGTTACATACCGAGGACACGCCCCCCTTGTCATTATATGAATGGTACTTTTCAATGTGATGGCAGAGATAGTATCCAAAAGCATAATGCATATCAATGAACAACATCTATTGGGGATTGATACTTGTGTCTTGTCCTAATACCTTACTTTTGCCACCGCAATGTAAGTATTAGCCTGCGATACCTTGAAAAAATTCAGAGACGTGGCTAGTATCTCACGGCGTCAGGACGTGTACTTGTTACCGCCCCCTCCCGCCCTGGTTGGCTGTGCTAAGCCTCGGTCCCTCCCCTTGTGGGCGGTCCTGTATCTTTATGTTTCGGGGCCATAAGCGGCCGTTTTACCGCCATTCTAGCGCCAGATTAGCTGTCACACACCATCATTGTGGCGGCCTCTTTACACCAACCTAAATAGCGCTATTGCTCATGAATGTATGCAAGAAACGCGTCGTAGTGTCTCTTAGTGCTAGGTAGTTAGGGTGAGCGTGTGTATGTTTCATTTGCTCATGGCATGTTCATGTCGCTCTCCCAACACACCTCATGTGTATTTGGGGTAGAGCGCCTTCATGCCTGGTCACCAGCAAAATACGCACTCACCCTAAATGGTGTGTGTCCTACCATTAGGCAGTGATTTTCTGACAATAGGGGAAGTCCTGTACCCCTCAGATTTTTCACTTATCTGCCGAATTAATAGTGGTCATACACCAGTGTGGTTGTAGTTCCCTGTAAGTGAACTGAAGTCCAAACCACTGTCACTTTTTGGGCTTCCCGGACACCCATCCATGAACTATCTACTATAATCCTCTGGATGGTGATACCGTTCAATTCACCAAGGACACATCCATCTTTTGTTTATTATTTTTGATCCTAGACTCCCCCAAGTAACAATATTTTAATGCAATTTGAATTAAAGTGTATTTTTTAACGTTCCTACAACTCAGTGAATCCTATATAACTTCAGGGATATCTACCTTATTTATGTCAGTCCTTCCGTGATTCAGTCTTATGAGATGGTACAAGACTGTCCTATAATAAAATGTAACGTAATTATTAAGTATAGCGTAATTAATTAATGAATAGATAAATAAATAGGTGATGGTATAAGGATGACCCATATTAAGATGTGACACGATTAATAAATATAGCATATTGATAAAATAAATATATAAATAAGTGACAGGCAAGTTCATTTGTCATAAAGCATAATTGCTGGAGCTGCTAGGTTATACCTTGGGCCACAGGGTTGGCTGTGAGGATGAGAAGGGAAGTTTAAGATGATGGATGTCTCAAACTTTAGCCAAAACAACCATCAAAAAGGATCCAGGAACCGCCAAGAATTATAGGACATCGTTCATTACCACCTATAATATTAATCATTCGCTTCTTAGAGATATTCTCAAAAAACACTGGCCAATATTATTAGCAGATCCATTCCTAAAGAACCATATACAGGCCGAACCTCGTATAACCTTCAGGAGAGCAATACCTTAAAAAACCTCCTAGCCCCAAGCCGCTTATGTACCCAAAAGAAAAAAACTGGTCATGTCCCTTCTCTGTTCCCCCAAGCACGAGGCAGCTTCAAATGTGGACATCGCCAATGCAAATGTTGTCAAAATATCTCCACTCGTGTTACAAAATTCTCCAGTAACAACACAGGTGAACAGTTCCAGATCAAACACTTTTTGAATTGCTCATCCACCTATGTCATCTCTCTCCTTGAATGCAGTTGCGGCCTGCAATATATAGGACGAACGACCGTAACTCTAAGGGAAAGAATGAATAAACACCTTTGGAACATCGTGAATGGATTTCTCAAACACGGAGTCTCAAGACATTTTTTCCAAGCTCATGATAAAGATCCAAAAGACCTGTCCATAACACCGATAGAGCAGATCCCAGCAGATCAGGCAAATTGTTACCAGAAACTAAGAAGGAGAGAAATGTTCTTAATCTTCAAATTACAGTGTTTGGAACCATACGGCCTCAACGAGTCGCTGGAAAGTAACTGCTTTTAACTGGACTGGCCCTTCCCCACCACCAAACCCCTATCCTCTGCCTACTCCTCTCCACCGCCCTTGCTATTATCATCCACCACACCCTTTTAGCCATCCTATTTTCCTTGACATATCACTACAACACCACAGACCACATACCACAGCAGACTCATCTCCACCGTCCACCTAGATCCATTCAATCACCCTATACATTATCACAGTCCTCATACCCATTTCCATTCATCATCATACCAACATATTCTATTATATTGTACTCAGTATACCCGTCTGCACTGTATAGCATATATAATATTATTTTTATTTTTATGTATATATTTTTATTTTTATTTTTACTTTTATTTTTATTTACACCAAAATTTATTTCTCCACCACCGTTCCCCACATTGCACTGGATTCCCTCATCCCAGTTACATCCACATTTCCTCCCCACCAGCACCACCCCTCTATTATATCTATCTATCCCCCCCTGTCATGCCGACTTGCCACTCCCATTCATGCTAGCATCCGGCCCTAGTCCTCAGAGAATCACTATTATCAGCATCCCTCCCCTTCTGTTCCTACCCTTCCTCTACAGGCTGATCCTACACTAGCGCATCCCGCACCCGCTCCCTCACAGCGCCGGCCGGGATGCAGGCACATGTCACCGACCCCGCCCCCTGCCGCCCTCATTTCTAGCAGCACGCACGCCAGCATGTGTTGAGCCGCACTGCCAGCATCCTGAAGCCCCAGATGAGCATCATGCTATCATGCCAATCTGCCACAAAGATCGCAGCTTTTATTCTACTAAGGCTGGTCCTTTCGCCATTACACCACCACCATATTATATTAATAATAATATTATGTATTGTCACCATCCATACATGTCACCAAGTGTTAACCTATCACATCGTCTCAAACTTCCCTTCTCATCCTCACAGCCAACCCTGTGGCCCAAGGTATAACCTAGGAGCTCAGCGATCCAGGTAACCACCTCCAGCAATTATGCTTTATGACAAATGAACTTGCCTGTCACTTATATATTTATTTATTTTATCAATATGCTATATTTATTAATCATGTCACATCTTAATATGGGTCATCCTTATACCATCACCTATTTATCTATTCATTCATTAATTACGCTATACTTATTAATTACGTTACATTTTATTATAGGACAGTCTTGTACCATCTCATAAGACTGCCCATTCCAATATTCCAATATTTAGGTTTCTTTTTATCCATGGAATATTTTTATAGAGCCTACGGGCCCTACACCTGTATTTGTTGCTCTCGCTGTTTTAGACTTGAAAAAGAAGTAGTTAAACCCCGAAACGCGTAGTCAATAAAAAACGTAATTTGAATATACCTGCCTTAAGGTCGTCTTTGTGCGCCAAGTGGTACCAATCCGGTGTGCGGATCCACTGTACACCAAATATACAAATTTCTACCACACCCAAATTGGAGACTCTCCCTCCTTATAGATCCTAAGATTGCACCATAGATTTAGAGGCCGGGTCTAAGTTCCCCAAAGGGCGTATTTAGAACCTTTCTGGCTCTGAACGCAACACCATGAAGGAATATCTAAGGGAAAGTTTGAAAAAAAGACATATCAGGCCCTCCACCTACCCCATGGGTGCAGGGTTCTTTTTTTGTCAAAAAGAAAGATGGTGGTCTTAGACCCTGTATCGACTACAGAAGGTTGAACAAGATCACCATTAGGAATCAGTATTCTATTCTGTTGATTCCTGACTTGTTCAACTAGTTTTTGGGGTCCTCCTGGTTTTCCAACCTAGACTTGAAAGGGACTTATAATCTCATACGCATTAAGGAGGGAGATGAATGGAAAACTGCCTTCAACGCCCCGGATGGGCACTTTGAGTATTTAGTAATGCCATTTGGTCTCAGTAACGCCCCAGCAGTTTTCAAGAATTTTATGAATGATATCTTCAGGGAGTTTATTGGTAGATTTGTTATTGTGTACCTTGACAATATCTTGATTTTTTCTCCGGATTGGGGATCCCATGTCTCCCACCTAAAACAAGTGCTTAGTATCCTCAGAGAGAATCAATTGTCGGTCAAACTTGAAAAATGCGTGTTTGGAGTATAGAAAATTATGTACTTAGGATATATCCTTACTCCACACTCATTTAAAATGGATCCCAAGAAGGTTCAGGCTAATTAAGACTGGGTGAAACCATCCTCCCTTAAAGATTTACAGTGCTTTTTGGGGTTCTCCAATTATTATCTAAAATTTATTAAAGATTTTTCTGTTTTCGCCAAGCCCTTGACCGATTTAACTAAGAAGGGGGCGGATCCTGTTAACTGGCCACCGAGGCTCTCAAGGCCTTTGAGTCCCTTAAGAAGTGTTTCCAGAAGGCTCCAGTCTTGATTTAGACAGATCCAGAGGTACCATTCATTGTTGAGGTTGACACATCGGAGGATAGGGTGGGGGCCATCATTTCCCAGGGATCTTCTAATTTCACCAATTTAAGACCTTGTGCTTTTTTTTCTCGTAAAGTCTCTCCCACCGAAAGAAATTAGGACATTGGTAACCGGGAACTACTGGCTATCAAATGGGCTTTTGAGGAATGGAGACATTTTTTAGAAGGGGCCAGACACTGTGTCACGGTGCTTACCGACCATAAAAATCTAGTGTTTCTTGAAATTGCCAAATGCCTTAATCCTAGGCAAGCTAGATGGGCCCTGTTCTTCACTCGTTTTAACTTCTCCGTTACTTTCAGGCCATGAAGTAAGAACATCAAAGCGGACGCCTTGTCTCCTGACACCCCTCCTGAATCCATCCTGCAAGCTGACATAATTTTGGCTTCGGTTTCTGCTGACCTCTCTTCCAAAATTACTTCTGCACAGAATCTCGCTCCTGCACGTACCCCCTCAGATAAGTTCTTTGTCCCTGGGCACTTCCGGCTCCGACTATTGGGTGAGTGTCACGACTAGGCCTTGTGCGGCCATCCCAGTATCAATGCTACCATAGAACTGGTGTCCAGATCTTTCTGGTGGCCCACGTTGTCCAGAGATGTCATTCATATGTGTCCACTTGTGAGGTATGTGCTAAGTCCAAGTCCCCTAAAACTCGTCCTGCTGGTAAACCTCGACCTTTACGAATTCCCTGCAGGCCATGGTCTCACATTTCCATGGATTTCATCACCGATTTGCCCGTTTCTAAGGGGAAGTCAGTGGTTTGGGAAGTGGTCAACCATTTTAGTAAAATTGAGCATTTCATCCTGCTGGCTAGACTCCCCAATGCCAATACTCTAGTGTCCTTATTTGCGGGCCACATTGTATGGCTGCATGGGGTTCCTGAGAATGTTGTCCTCCGTTGCCAGGATACCTGTGTGGTCTGAGTGTCGAGCTGGGCACTCGCCACTCAGCTGTCAGTCCTGGGGCAGGTCATGTGGCGCTGGCCACGTCACATGACCTCAGCCCCTGTGTATATAAGCAGGCAACCTGCTGGCCACAGGTTGCCTGTGATTGTACTTATTAGGCTACCTTATACTCCATTTGATTGCTCTGAATTAGACCTTCTGCTTGTGATTTGACCTTCCTTTTGCTTCTCCTTTGTATTCTGACGCGAACTCCAGGTTTGACCTCCGACTTGTTTCTCATATTGTCTTTGCCTCTCCCTTGTATTCTGGCGTGCCCTCTCGTTGTGACCTTTGCTAGTTGGCTATCCTCTTTGCCTGCTGTACGCTCCTGCTGCCGCACACCGCCCGTTACCTGGCTCTGCTTTTATCTGTCCCTCCTGCATTTACTCAAGTTAGGGACTACCGTCCAGTTGTATTCAACATTAAGAGCTGCACTTATATGCGGTACAATCTTTTTTTAATTATTTTGGCGGAGAAAAAACTTGTATTTAGTGTTAAGCGCCGCACTTTTATGGGGTAAAATCTTTTTAGTAATATTATGGTGGGAAAAAAATTTGTATTCAGCATTAAGCGTTTCACTTATATGCGGTGAAACCTTTTTTTAAATATTTTGGTGGAAAAAAAAACTTGGATTCAGCATTAAGCTCTGCACTTCTATGCGGTAACATTTTTTTTCAAATATTTTGGTTGAAAAAATCTTGTATTCAGCGTTCAGCGCTGCAGTTATATGCTGTAAAATCTCCATGATGTCTTTATGGTAAATATGTAGCGTGGAGACCCCTGTGTGGCTTCTACACACTTTCAAAATAATCCTTCAGCGAAGCGAACAGATGCCGGATAACGGTGACACTACATGACCTTCTCAGGAGTTTGTATTCGTTGAGGCTGATATATGTGGTAAAATCTGTTGTGACTTATTTTGGTATAAAAAATTATTGTATTCAGCATTAATCGCTGCAATTATATGCAGTAAAATCTTTTTTGAATTATTTCAGTGGAAAAAAAACTTGTATTCAGCATTAAAGGATAACTGTCACATTTAGACCCTAATTTCAGTTTTCATATATGTAGTTACTAATATGATAATATTCCTGAATCAATAACTATTAGACTTACTTACCCCTTATTTAATAAGATTCAGCCCTTAGCAACCAGTCTGCATAAAACTGCAATTTCACTATTCTGTTAAGATAGGCCGCCCTCAGCCCTGAGGCTAATCCATAGGACGCCTGCAGTGAAGTTAGTGAAGACCAGATCTGTATAGGGGGGTCTTGCAGTAAAGTTCCCAGGTCTGGCTGAAGCCTGTACTCCTCTCCTACAAGCTCTCCTCTTATCAGATAAGGCTTTCATTTATACACTGAGCAGCCACATTGTCCTGCACTGCTAAGGGAGTGTCTGCCAAGCACAGGCATGTGGAGAAGTTCACACACCCAGCCCAGCACTGTTATCTCCTGTCAGGAAGAACCTGGCTTTTTATACATTCCCTTACAATGTTGACTCACTATCAGTTCCCAGTGCACACAGCGTGCTCCCTGATTTTATCTCAGGTAACAATAGCCAATACTGGGGACTTTTAGGTGGCTTTTTGGGGTTATTTATTAAATAATCAGAAATTAAAACATGGCCAACAAGGTGATAATAATCACCAAAATCCAATAGTAAAAACAAAAAAAAAAATTGACAGTTATACTTTAAGCAATGCACTTATATGCTGCAAAATCTTTTTTGAATTATTTCAATGGAAAAAAATCTTGAATTCAGCATTAAGCACTGCATTATTTTGTTGGACAAAAATCTTGTATTCCTCTTTAAGTACTGCACTTATATGCAGGGAAATCTTTTGTGAATCATTTCGATGGAAATATAAATTTCCACCTCCTCCATTAACTTCCTCATCTCTTTATTATAATTGGACACACTAACTTTACACCCCCACAGCTATATATATATATATATATATATATATATATATATATATACAGTTTGAATGACACTGCCAGTCTGTTAAAGGGAATTACAGCATGATACCACCATACATTTGATATGACACTTAGCAAGAGTTTAGTGGCACATAGTGGGACACTGCATCAAGATGAATCAGGCGTGGATCAGCCAGGATTTCCACACACCCATGTCTGATTCATGGTGCCACACCAACAATTTGACAAAAGAGACCGGTTTCTTCTGGCTACCTGCCTCAGCTACTATTCTGATGCTGTTACCCGCCTGATGCCACACATGATGCCAAGTGCTTCTTCTTTTACCCACAATCTTCAGCGGGTACTGGTATTGCCACCCACCTCTAAAGTATGTCAACTAGCCCCTCTGTGGCTTCCTCCTGATGCTGCTGCTGCCGCCAACTCCAGACTCTGTCATTGTGCCACTGTGTGGCCTCCTCATGCTGCCGCCACGTCCAGACTCTGTCATTGTGCCGCTCTGTGATTTCCTCATGCTGCTGCCACCTCCAGACTCTGTCATTGTGCTTCTCTGTGGTCTCCTCATAATGCTGCAACCTCCAGACTCTTTCATTGTGCAACTCTGTGGCTTTCTCATCCTGCCACAACTTTCAGACTATTTCATTGTGCCGCTCTGTGATCTCCTCATGCTGCTGCCACCTCCAGACTCTGTCATTGTGCCGCTCTGTGGCCTACTCATGCTGCCGCCATCTCCAGACTCTGTCATTGTGCCGCTCTGTGGTCTCCTTATGCTGCTGCCGCCTCCAGACTCTGTCATTGTGTCGCTCTGTGGCCTACTTATGCTGCTGCCACCTTCAGACTTTTTCCTTGTGCAATTCTATGGCCTACTAATGCTGCCGCCATCTCCAAACACTGTCATTGTGTCGCTCTGTGGCCTACTCATGCTGCCGCCACCTTCAGACTAAGTCATTGTTCTGCTCTGTGCTCTCCTCATGCTGCTGCCACCTCCAGACTATGTCATTGTGCCGCTCTGTGGCCTACTCATGCTGCCGCCACGTCCAGACTATGTAATTGTGCCGCTCTGTTGTCTCTTCAAGCTGCTGTCACCTACAGTCTATGTCATTGTACAGCTCTGTTATCTCCTTATGCTGCCACCACCTGCAGACTCTGTCATTATGCCACTCGGTTGCCTACTTATACTGCCGCCACCTCCAGACTCTGTCGAAGATAAGATCAGTTTTTTCTGGGTAATTGTTCTGACGGATCAGAGAATGTGGAAAATTAATCAGTTACTTCAACACAAACTTACTGCTGGCACCCTCTACACTCGGGGGGCTCTACTTGTATAAGCGCTTAAAGGGGTTGTCCCACAACGCCTTTTCATACTTACTTTCTCCCGGTGCGTCGTTCACTTCCTGGATTTTGGCTGGGGGCAGGCTCCATCTTGATTGACGTCTTCTCCCGGCCTGGCCGCGCACTGGACTGAACCCACACGTCGCCGCGCATGCGCCCTGGTGACTTCTTCCTGGCAAGTATACTATACTGGCCAGGAAGAAGTCACCATAGCGCATGCACGGCGTCAGCGTGCGCTTTCAGGACTGCGCGCAGCCTGGCCGGGAGAAAAGAAGAAGTCGTCTGCGCAAGCGCGGCCACGGCAATTTGGGAGGAGAGCGGTGGCTGTAACCAGGGGAGATGGAAGACAACAGTCAGGTAAGTATATCTTAAATTTCTTGTAAGGGGTGGGAATTAGTTAATTAAATATATTTAGAAAAATGATCACTGTTAAATCATTAAGAGATTCAACAGTGATTATTAAGATGGGAATACCCCTTTAATAGACCAGGTTCTGTAGACATCTATGTGGAATCACCTGATGAGGGTGTAAAAGGAGTGCACTTCTTTTTGACGCTAACATCTACCTGAAAGGCTGAGTTAATACTTGAGTTATTTGTTTAGTTTTGGCCCCGTGACCGCCCAAATAAGTGAATTATGCAGTGATTCTAAGAGCAACACCTGTCATCTGCATGTCATACGGACTCACAGTATTATTTCACTAACAGAGCAGACTCCCTATGTGTGTTACTGCAAGGCACAGTGTTCTACACCACTATAAAGGCTCTCAGCAGCCATGAAATATATGTTTTTAACGCAATTTGCTGCAAATATATTCAGAACGAATCAAATTTTTCCCGAAAAATCCAATTAACCCATGAATCAGATTTTTGAAAAATTCTCTCATCTCTAAATATAACAAACAAAAATACATTGGGGAAAATTTATCAAAACTGGGGTAAAAGAAAGCTGGCTTAGTTGCCCGTTGCAACCAATCAGATTCCACCTTTAATTTTCCAAAGGAGCTCTGAAAAATGCACTTTAGAATCTGATTGGTTGCTATGGAGAATTAGGCCAGTTTTCCTTTACACCCGTTTTAATAAATCTCCCACTACATTTATAGACAAATAGGGTATAATCACACATTCATACATAGACAATGCATGCATAAATTTAAAGCGAGTCTTTCAACCCCCAAACCCCATTTTTCAGTACTCCTGTTCTAAATTGCCCCCCCATTAAAAAGCCTCTTACCGCATTGTTTCAGAGCCTACCTATCTTCATAAAATGACTTTTATTGCAGCTGTCAATAACAGCTGAAGGTGCCTAGGGGCGGCGTCATAACGGCCGGTGCCCAGGCCGCGAGCTCATCTTCCTAAGTGTCCACGCCCCCTTTCACCCAGACGGCCCGCCGGGTGTCTTCTGCTTGTCCTCCTCCTGAGGTGGCTAAATCCCGCGCCTGCGCCGAGGATCCGGTAGTCCGCTCTGAACAGCCCTACGATGCAGCGCTTCCAGGAGTATCGCTGTACGGGCCCGCGCCGGCGCACAGGATACCCCGATGCTTGCGCCAGTAATCTGGAAACCAGTGCGCAGGCACAACATAACGATTGTCATTATACCCAAAAGGTTCAATTTTAGTTTCGTCAGACCACAGGCATGTCTCCAAAAATGTAAGTCTTTGTTCCTGTGTGCATTTGCAAACAGTAATCTGGCTTTTCTATGTTTCTTTTGGAGTAATGGCTTCTTCCTGGCAGAGTGGCCTTTCAGCCTATGTTGATGCAGTAATCTTTGCACCGTGGATATTGACACAATCTTACCAGCTTCCTCCATCAACTTCACATGGTCTTTTGCTTTTGTTCTTGGGTTAATATGCATATGTCGGACCAAAGCACGTTCATCTCTGGGACACAGAACCCATCTTCTTCCTGAGCGGTTTGATGGCTGGACATTCCCATCTTGTTTGTACTTGCATATAATTGTTTGCACAGATGAAAGAGGCACCTTCAGGTATCGTGAAATTGCACCCAAGGTTGAGCCAGACTTGTGCAAGTCCACAATTATTTTCCTGATATCTTGGCTGATTTCTTTAGACTTTCCCATGATGCTACACAAAGAAGCAGTATGTTTCAAGTGTGCATTTAAATACATCCACAGGTGTGTCTCTAATTAACTCACTCAGATGTTGCAAATAAACCTAACAGAAGATTTCAAACACATGACATCATCATATGGACGGCCAGAATTGTTTAAAGGCATAGTATTCTTAGTGTATGTAAGCTTTTGACATTGCAGAAAGTAATACAAATGCCTTAAACAATTCTCTCTCTCATTATTCTGGCATTTGGCAAATAATAATAATTATGGTAATCCTAATTGACCAAAAACAGGTTTATTCTGGTTTCATGTCAGATATTGGGAGAAACATGCATATGTGTCTTTTTATATAGTGTATGTAAACCTTTGGTTTCAACTGTATATATATATATATATATATATATATATATATATATATATTAAAATCTCTTTCAAATTCTTGTAAAAACATCAGCAGATGGCAGAAATATTTCAGGTTGTTATTTACTTGCAATAATTTTTAATTCAGCAACAGTACTGGCTGTAGCCAACTTTTTTAACAACTATTATTGACATGAAACATACAGGAAAAAATACCATTAAGCAATAATCTCCCATAAATCTTTTTAATGCATTATTGATTTCCTCAACTACTGTATTGTATTATGAATGTCAGGAAATAATGTTTAAATATATTTCATGCTAAAACTAATATTGATTGGCAGTTGTGCTAATGATCAGTCTTGCTTGTAATTTGAAGTCTTCAGTAAGTAAACAGTTATTTCTGTAGTTGGCCTTTTGAAATTAGAGTTGAAAACTGTAATTATCCAAAGTTGTGGTTATAGTCTGTGCTCAAATGTCACATGTGTAATGAACAGAAAGGTGGTTATGAATCTGCTTTTAATATGCAATTATAGAGTTGCATATTTGGTATTTTTACCTTTATCCAGCATAATGTGTAGTGTTGAGCAAGATGAAGTATCCAAAGTGGACTTCGATCCAAATTTCAGGGAAAATTTGATTTGTTGTGAAGTCAAATTTCCTTTTGCTTTGTGGTAACAAATCAGTTTTCCCAGAAATGGTGTAAAAAAAAAAAACTTCCTCACCTCATCCGTTTAAATGCGAAGAGGTCGCCATGGCCATCTTGATTAAAGATCCTCACAAAATCTTGTGCAAGGTGACGTATGATGTCACTGCGTCGGCCAACTTGATGATGTCATCCCATACGATGTGAGATTTTGCAAGGTATCTTCAATTACAGTAGGATGGCCACTGTGGCCTCTTTGCACTCAAATGGGTGAGGTGAGTGTTATTTTTTTTTTAACTCTTAAAAGCCCTAATTTTTCATCTCAGATGTCACAATCTAAGATGAACGCTGCATCTGATGGGTTCAATGACGGGGGACAGCACAATAGATTAATGCATGGCAGGTGGATGTATGATCGTTTTTTTTTTTTTTTTTCAGATACTTCATGGCCACATAAATGTGGAGTCCTGCAGTTCAGTCTTCAGTCGATCAAGTACATCTGCAAATACATTTAAAAGGCTTATGATGAGTAACTGTTTGGAATTACTAATGATGAACTTGCTGTATATTAAGTTCAACATTATCAAGATGGCCACTAAATAGGTAGCAACAAAGCTCTTCAGCGATTTCTTGGATTCCCCATTCACAATTGATATCCGATTGTTCAGAATCTCCCTGTTCACTTAGAAAATGGCCAAACTACATTTGACAATGCATCCCAAAAAGTTCAGAATCTGCCTAGAACAATTCTGACTGCATTTTTTGAACTGTGACAGAGAGACAAATTTATGAAGATACTACTCAGTTTCGAGATTCTGGCTTACTACACATAGACAATTGCAAAGACAGCAATCTCATAAACATGTTATTGCTACTAATGCACTCGACAGAGTCGACACTGTTCATGCTACAGTAACTTTGAAGAGTGCTTTTATGTTTGAATGCTGCTTTAGGTTGAAACAAATTCCAGATTTGCAGGAAGTGTTTAGTCATTTCTATTTCTAATCTGGTGTTGTAAGCAGACAAGTCAAGATAGAGCAGTAAGGGGAGTCCTTCCAGGGAATTAGCTTATAGAGCACCATGACTCCTTACAAATTAAGAGACTGAGTATTGCAAGGGGGTCAACCGTCAAAGGCAGCCCACTCTGAAGGTACTAGAACCGCTACAGAGTCCACTAATCACACTGAAGCATGAGTTTAGCACAGCAGAGAGAGAAAGCAGAATATTCAAGTTTATCTGCCAGTTTACACCAAAGGCTGCCGGAACAAAGAGAGACAATCAAGTATTGTCACTAAAGATCAAGTATTGTCTGGAAGCAGGTTTATTCAAGTAAAACTGTTGAACTTTCACTAAGTCTGGACTTGATTTATTCTCCACTAGAGACGTCCCGAACTTTTCGCCAGCGAACATCGCTTGTTCGCGTTCACTGCGGTGGGCGAACATATGCGATGTTCAGTCCGCCCCCTATACGTCATCATTGAGCAAACTTTGACCCTGTACCTCACAGTCAGCAGACACATTTTAGCCAATCAGCATACCCTCCCTCCCTGACCCTCCCACCTCCTATAAAAAAGCAAGGACGGCAGCCATCTCAGATTCATTCTGAAGCTGCAGTGTTAGTTAGAGCAGGGAGAGTGTTACTGCTGCTGAATTAATAGGAAAAGCGTTAGCTAGGCCAGTGTTCTGTGTCCACTCCAGTCCTCAAAGACTCATCTGCTGTAAGGACAGCATCCCGACAGTACCCCAAAAAGCCCTTTTTAGGGCTGGTACATCACTCTGCTTTTGTTAATTTTTTCTGTCTATATATATTGCAGTTGCCTGCCCGTGTGTGAGAGGCTACAGGCCCACAGACTGTACTGTGTGCACATCACTGATACAGGGTGGAACAGTACCTTGCAGATAATAAAAGTCATTAATTTTTTTCTCTGTAATATAATTGCAGTTGCCTACCAGTGTGTGTCAGGCCCACAGACTGTACTGTGCCCACTGCCCAACACTCACAGAGGGTGGCACAGTACCTTGCAGATAAAAAAGGCATTTAATTTTTTCTCTGTAATATAATTGCAGTTGCCTGCCAGTGAGTGTCAGGCCCACTGACTGTACTGTGCCCACTTCCCACCACTCATATAGGGTGGCACAGTACCTTGCACGCATAGAACCACTAATCCCCAAAAAAATTACGGGCAGAGGCAGGCCACCCTGCAGGGGCCGTCGTGGTCGTTGTGCTGTGATTTCTTTTGGCCCTGGAATAATGCCCAGTGTTCAGAGGCCACGTAACCTGAACTCGAAAAATTCTGAGGACATAGTTGACTGGCTTACACATGACACCCAATCTTTTACAGCTTCCACTCGGAACCTGGACGCACCATCCTCCTGCAGCTCTGCTTCGGGCACCTCTCAAGTTACCGCTCACCTGGCCACCCCCACCACCAACACTAGCACCACAGCCGCTTTGCCTGATCTGTCAGAGGAGTTATTTACACATCAGTTGGAAGAAATGAGTGATGCGCAACCATTATTGCCAGAGGATGTAGATAACAGGGATATGTCTCAGTTAGGCAGCATTACACACATGGATGTATGGTGTGATGATGATGATGTTGTACCCACTCCTGCTTCCTTTGCTGAGTTGTCAGATACAAGTGAAGCGGTTGATCATGTCGATGTGTCCGTGGATGTTTTGTGGGTGCCCATTCGAAGAGAGAAAGAACAGGGGGAAAGTTCAGATGGGGAGACAGAGAGGAGGATGAGACGATTGGAAGCAGGGGGAGGTCGTCGCAAGGAGCAGGTGTCAAAGTAAGCAACCAGCCTCCTCCTGGTCCAGCATCTTCAGCCACTTCAACCATTGCTGTCCTCCTTGACCCTCAACCACCCACCACTCCGCCTCTCACCTTAAGCAGTTCCTGCTCATCTGCCCACATTCAGGTGTCTGTCAAGGAAATGTTTGAGCGTAAGAAGCCAATGTCACAGATTCACCCCCTTGCCCAGCGTCTGACAGTTGGCTTGTCGGAACTCTTAGCCCACCAGCATTTTACCTTACAAGCTGGTGGAGTCTGACGCCTTAAAAAAATGTGTAGCTATTGGGACACCGAAGTGGAAGGTACTGTACCCGGACAAAAAATTTTTTCACAAAAGGCAATCCTCAATCTGTACTCTATTGTGGAAAAGGAAGTCATGAAATGTCAGGCACACAGTGTTGGGGCAAGGGTCCATCTGACCACTGATACCTGGTCTGCAAAGCACGGTCAAGGCAGGTATATCACGTACACTGCGCATTGGGTAAACCTGCTGACGGCTGCCAAGCATGGAATGTGTGGCTCTGCACTGGAGTTGGTGACACTGCCACGACTTGCAGGCAGGCCTGCTGCCACCTCCTCTGCTCCTCCTACTCCATCCTCTTTGCTTACCTCCTCGGCTGAGTCCTCTTCTGCCGCCGTGTCTTGCATCACATCAACTGCACACCCCCAGCTCTCTGGGGGCTATTCCACATCCCAGATACAACAGTGTCACGCTGTCTTGGAGTAGACTTGCCTTAAAGCAGAGAGTCACACCGGACCAGCACTACTGTCCGCCCTGAATGCACAGGTGGATCAGTGGCTGACCCCGCACCAACTGGAGATCGGCAAAGTGGTGTGTGACAACGGCACGTGTTACGTGTGTGTGCACGGCACATGTGTTAAATCTGATCGTACAATGCTTTGTGTATAAGTACACAGGCTTACAGGACATCCTCAAGCAGGCCAGGAAGGTGTGTGGCCATTTCAGGCGTTCCTACACGGCCATGGTGCACTTTTCCGATATTCAGCGGTGAAACAACATGCCAGTGAGTCACTTGATTTGCGACAGCCTGACACATTGGAATTCAACACTCCTAATGTTCGACCGCCTGCTCCAACAAGAAAAAGCTGTCGACGAGTATTTGTATGATCGGGGTGCTAGGACAGCCTCTGCGGAGCTGGGTATTATTTTGCCACGTTACTCGACGCTCATGCGCAATGCTTGTAGGCTCATGCGTCCTTTTGAGGAGGTGACAAACCTAGTCAGTCGCACCGAAGGCACCATCAGCGACCTCATACCATTTGTTTTCTTCCTGGAGCATGCCCTGCGAAGAGTGCTGGATCAGGCCGTAGATGAGTGTGAAGAGGAAGAGTTGTGGTCACCATCACCACCAGAAACAGCCTTATCATCATCGCTTGCTGGACCTGCGGCAACGCTGGAAGATGAGTCTGAGGAGTCAGAGGAGGAATGTGACTTTGAGGAGGAGGAAGACCAACCACAGCAGGCATCCCAGGGTGCTTGTTGTTACCTATCTGGGACCCGTGATGTTGTACGTGGATGGGGGGAAGTAAAGACCTTCAATGAGATCAGTGAGGACGAGGAACGGGACATGAGTAGCACGGCATCCAACTTTGTGCAAATGGGGTCTTTCATGCTGTAATGCCTGTTGAGGGACCCTTGTATAAAAAGCCTGAAGGAGAACGACCTGTACTGGGTGGCCATGTTACTAGACCCCCGGTATAAGCAGAAAGTGTCTGAAATGTTACCAAATTACCAGAAGTCGGAAAGGATGCAGCAGTTCCAAAACAAGTTAAAAAGTATGCTTTACACCGCGTATAAGGGTGATGTCAGAGCACAATGGGAATCTAACAAGGGAAGAGGTGAAAGTAATCCTCCTCCTACCATGACCACGCCAGCAAGGACAGGATGCTTTACAGACGTGTTGTTGATGGAGGATATGCAGAGCTTTTTAAGTCCTACGCATCGCCACAGCCTTTCGGGGTCCACCCTCAGAGAACGACTCGACCGACAGGTAGCAGACTACCTCGCCTTAACTGCAGATATCGACACTCTGAGGAGTGATGAACCCCTTGACTACTGGGTGTGCAGGCTTGACCTGTTGCCTAAGCTATCCCAATTTGCAATAGATCTTCTGGCCTGCCCCGCATCAAGTGTCCTGTCAGAAAGGACCTTCAGCGAAGCAGGAGGTATTGTCACTGACAAGAGAAGTCGCCTAGGTCAAAAAAGTCTAGATTATCTAACCTTTATTAAGATGAATGAGGCGTGGATACCGAAGGGACTGACAGTGGGGGATACATTTGACTAAAAAAGACCTGATGAGATGCCTTGGGCTAAAAATGGTCCCCACGCTGCTGTATGTAATCTCTGCATGCCAGATGACTTGCGTGACTTCTCTGCCACCAACTAGGGTTCAAGCTGCAATGTTTTAGTACACTTTCTGCCTGGAAAACATCATTTTATCCGGCCGCTGCTACAGCAGTGGCTGCAACAATACCTAATTTTTCAGGCATGTATACATGCCTAACTTTTCTGGCCTATGGTGTTGCACTGTGGCTGCAAAAACAAATGTGTCAATTCCCCTTCGTGATTGTTACCTTGTTGTGGTGAAGGGGCTTGCCTATCACAATGAAGCGATCACCTCTATGAGTGTGTTGGCAATGTTGGCACACCCCAGATGATAAGGTTGTTGCTTCATTGTGAACAGAACAAAAGTGATCGGCTGGATAATTTTTTATAGAAAAAACATTAATTTTCTTTGTGATCTTCTAAGGTGACCATTAAAGCCTACTAGGCCAACAATTGACCCACATTGCAGAATCATTGTTTTCTGGGTCACTTAACTGTCACTGAACTACCTCAGCACGACCATAGGCTTTGAAAAACCACCATCGCCTGCAATCTCCCAAACATGCGCACAAGCACAGTAATCACTACACCAAGATTGACGCATAGAGGAATAAAATTTATGTCATGATTGTGTCAACTATTGACAACTGTTTGTGGTTGTCTAAAATCTATTCCATACACGTCCCCTGATAGAGGACGTAACAGGGATTAAACTGATAAGAATAGTAGTACTTAACACACCACTCATATAGGGTGTCACAGTACATTGCGCGGCGCACGTGCAGTGCCCCAAGTTGGAAGTAAGAGGACCGACCAATCATCTTTTTCCATCTCCTGGTTTTTAAAATATATTCACGTCCCCTAATAGGGGACATAACAGGGATTAAACTGATAGGAATAGTACTCCTTAACACACCACTCATATAGGGTGTCACAGTACATTGCACGGCGCACTCGCAGTGCCCCAAATTGGAAGGAAGAGGACCGACCAACCATCTTTTTCCATCTCCCGGTTCCTAAAATCTATTCCATACACCGGCCCCTGATAGGGGACAAAACAGAGAATAAACTGGTAAGAACAGATTTTTTTAATTTAAAAAAAAGAGGACAGCCTCTGCGGAGCTGGGTATTTTTTGGCTTCGTAACTGAACGCTCATGCACAATGGCTGTAGGCTCATGCGTCCTTTTGCGGAGGTGACAAACCTGGCAACATCATCAACCTCATCCCATATGCGTTTTTTTCTGGAGCGTGCCCTGGGAATAGTGCTGGATCAGGCCGTAGATGAGCATGAAGAGGAAGAGTTGTGGTCACCATCACCACCAGAAGCACCCTTGTCATCGTCGATTGCTGGACCTGCGGCAACGCAGAGAGAGGAGTCTGAAGAAGAGGAGGAAGGTGGCTTTGAGGAGGTGGAAGACCAACCATAGCAGGCACCCCAGGGGGCTTGTTGTCAGTTGTCACCTTTCGGGGACTCTTGGTGTTGTACTTGGCTGGGTGGAGGAAGAGACCTTCAATGACATCAGTGAGGACAAGTAGAGAAAAAGATGGTTCCTGGACACCACTAATCTTGCTTAATCAATATTTATTATGCAAATTGCGGATTGCCAGTTACAGAAAGTGACGTTTCGGCATTACCCTTTATCAGGACACTGTAAATGTAGATGATATAGCAACTGAGTTTCATATGGCATAGTTTTCAAAGTTACATGTCAAAATTTATACATGAGTTCACAATTAGTCATCAGTCACAGGTAAATATAACATAATTACATTACATGATTATGCATTAAGGAGGCATAAAAATGCTGACTATAATAGATCAATAGACCAACACATTGTGTTATACTACTCCATGGATTTACTACATAAAGGTATGGTATAGATCTTGAAGCTACAGGCTGGAACAACAGATAAGAAAATAGAGAATAGGAATGGATGAACATTTGTACATACAAATGGAGAATGTCATTACATAATTTAGTAGGAACCAAACACAATGGGTTGTTGTATGGTATAGTCAAAGACAAGTATTCAATCTCACTGGACAGAGATGCTGATAATATGTCGAAATATGAGGACACTCACCCGGATGTGCCGCAATAAGAGAAAACCAAATAATATGGGTTTGGGCTCAATGGCCATGTGGCAATGCTCCTAGGGCTACAATGAGCCGCTGCTGCTGCCATGGTGTGCAAATGGCACTAGAGGATTATATACACGCCGGTGACAGCATGCTTCCTCATCACGTGACACACTGCCGGATATAACGTCGGACAGTGTGATGTGCGCACACGTCAAGCCGGTGTAAGGACGGAAGTGACGTGACGCTAGAGAAAGGGCGGAAGTAATGATGTTATATTTACCTGTTTTACTAATTGTGAACTCAAGTATAAATTTTGACATGTAACTTTGAAAACTATGCCATATGAAACTCAGTTGCTATATCATCTACATTTACAGTGTCCTGATGAAGACTAATGCCGAAATGTCACTTTCTGTAACTGGCAATCCGCAATTTGTATAATAAATATTGATTAAGCAAGATTAGTGGTGTCCAGAAACCATCTTTTTCTCTACGTGAATACTTGGCTTGGGAACCATTCCCTGTGACCCCCACCTATTAGGTGGAGCGCCACCCATCCCGAATTATATTGACTGTCAGTGAGGACAAGTGAGGATTTGCGGAAGTTCGCGTTCACCGTTCACGAACTGAAAAATTTATGTTTGCAACATCTCTACCCTTTATTAAAGACCTCGCCTTGGGCACCTTATGTGAGTAATTTACATATTGCAAAAATCTAATTTATGAATAAATAGAGCCACAGTGGGATATAATAATGGCATCATAAGAATCTACTTATCAGGACAGACATGGACATAAATTTTACTCAAGGGGGTAAAATTTGATGACAAAAACCCTTTAACCACTATGCTATACAGCTAGAATTTAACCTACAGTGAAATATAAAATGATACTTCTGCTTTTTAGGAATACTTACTATATGACAAACTACTATGAGCTTTTTCTGACACAGTTCATCATTCAGATTTATAGCTGAGTGGTTAAGGTCCTTACCTCTAATGTAGAATGTTGTGAGTTCAAATCCCGGCAGAAAATTTTTAGAAATAGAGGCAAAATTAGATTTAAAAACACTGACTCGAGCATCCCGCTCAAGCACACTTGGTATTTGGCCAAGCATCACTATGCTTGAGTCGAACACCAGTTCATCCAAGCATTCTTGCTCAACACTAGACATAACCCTATAAAACATCGGCCACATTCTCCGTCATTGTCCTGAGAGCTAAGTATAGGGAAAGAAGTGACATGTGCTCAGGGACAGTGTTGCTGAAAATGATTAATAGAAGTATATTGAAAAGGGAGAGTGCAGGGAGACTCATTTTGCGTCAATTTTATTTATTCCTGCATTTACTTATTCCTTTATCAGCCGTAAACTAAGATATGCAATTCAAAACCAATAAGATGGAAGCCTTTATTAGTGTTGTGCGCAAATATTCAAATTGCAAATTTTAATTGCAGATATCGCCACTTCGAGAATTCACGAAGATTTAGAATATGGTGCTCTATATTCATATTTGAGAATATTCTAGACTTTTTTTCATCTGAACCCATGATCCCTCACTGCTTCTTGCTTGTGGGCCAATAAGAAGGCTGCAATGTCTTTGTCTGAGCTTAGTAGCATCCCTAGCAACCAATAGGAAAGTTGCCTACCCCATACTATATAAGAACCTCCCCAGAAGCCATTTTCTGCAATTTTTTTTGCAGTTCTGAGAGAGACAGCAGTTTCATTGCTGTGCTCTATGCTTTGCTGTGTCATGGCATTAGATAGTTAGTTAGTTAGTTAGTTGGTTAGTTAGTTAGCTTATATATATAATAAAGATAGTTAGTGGGAGATATTCAGTGTAGGTTAGATGGCGATATAGTGAAGCTGCTGTCTATACATACATGCTACAGACATAGTGCTGTGATGTCGCAAATTCACAACAATACTTGCACCAATCAGTAATATGTAGTCAGACCTGCTAAAATGTGAAGTTGCACGTATTGCGCCAAAATATGCACATCATTAATTGCTGTTCCTAGAAAAGTCAGCAAGGTACAAAGGGAGGAGGAGCTGGATGTTCCTGGTGACATATTCTCATCGATGTTAGATGATGTGGAAAGCAGGAAAAGCAGATGGCAGAATAAGGGTTACCATCTGTAGGGTCGGTGGCTATTCCAGAGCTGATTAATATTCAGTGTTTACTGTCAAATATAATGCAATAGATTGCAGGCCAACAGCAATAATATGCATATTTTTCCCTCAATCTAACCAGTCAAACCCCATACCAGCAACAGCCTCTTTTTAAAAGTGCCATGCGGCCACTAACAATGAAAAGGACTATGCAGTGTAGTCTTCATTGTTAAATGAAAAGCAGCTGCGGACTAATTTGCTGCGTGGTTCTTCATCGCTGCATATCCACAAACCTCCCGCAGCATGGCGGCTCTATGTAGTGTACCCTAATGCAGGTCTGGGTATACCTGAGTTATAGCAATTTATGACTAATTAATTTGTAACAAATCAAATTTCTTGGCTAACCGATGAAGTTGCAAAATTGAATTTTTTAAAACTACGCTTATCTCTACTGACCAGTGAGGAAGCACCTATTTGTACCATGGGTGATGCAAACAAGATTTGAGACTGATGGGGGAGTATTTCTCTTACTGGCTGGAGACTTTAAGCAGATTTTCTGATCATGCAAAGTGGCATGCCAGCTAATCATCTGAATGCTTGGCTGAAAGCTTCACAACTTCGGCATTGTGTTATGAGGCTTACACTCAGTACAAACATGTGTACTAGAGATGAGTGAATCAAAGCTGACAAAGTGGAATTCCATCTGAATTTCAGGAAAAATTCAATTTCCATCCAATGCGAATTTCCTTGCACTTCGTTGTAACGAATCAAATTTTTTCCTAAAATGGCTGATGCACGTGTGATTTACCAGTGTGCTTACTGCAGGGAGAGATGTCTACAGGCGCTAGGGACAGTGTAAAAAAAAACTATATTTGTGCTAAAGAAACAATTTACAAGTGCAGGGAAAGATTATTCAAGGTGTAGGGAAAGGATAGGGAGGAATCATTTCATAGCACTTGTGTTAAAGAGGGTTTAGTAGGTGAGGTTACAGCTTGGGTAATAGGAACATTCCTATTACACCTTGCAGCACTGACTGGGGATCCAAATTGCCATTAAACAGCTCTGTAATTCCAGAAAACCGTTCTTGTTATTAGGGTGCAAGTGCTGTTTGATACAGGCATTAACAGGGTTTATTACAAAGCACTATTTCTAAATCTTATTTGCCCTTATGCGGTGCACTTATCTGTTGTGAAGCCTTTTGTGGGGTGTATTAGCAGAAAAAGAAAAAATATATTTGCTGCTCTGCGGTGCAGTTATCTGTCATGAAGCCTTTTCTGGGGTGTTTTAATTTCCTTTTTATTTATTTATTGGATCTAACAGTATGTTAGACAGAGAAGTGCGAGGCCCTGCACCAGGGAGTGGCAGAGGCCTAAATGTTTCTGGCGCAGGTAGAGGTCGCAGCAGAGTAAGGGGGCGTGGCAGCAGGGGTCGCAGCGAGAGGCCTGAGCTCCTGGTGTCATCTAGCGGTCATGTCTTGACCAGCAACCCAGCGGTTCTTGAATGGTTGACTCGGTCATTCACTTTGTCCCAAGTTACATCAGACATCCCCATCCAAGAGTTGGTGGGTTCCTCTGAATGAACACTTAGTTGGCATGGCCTGGGAAAAGTCCCTGTGCCCCCACCTGTCCTGATCCTTCCTCTGTCATTTTCAGTTCCCTCAGCATGAGAAGTATTATATTCCCTTGGCTCGTGGCGACTTTTAAGCTGGGATGAGCTACTAGAAGACAGTTAGTAGCTACTGCCAAGCCAAGATCTGGAGCAGACATCCACCGCTTCCTCCGCTAGGCGGGCAAGTGGTAATGAGGAGAGTGGCGTGGGAGCTGGTGTTGAGAGCAGTCAGGCTCCTAACATAGAAACGGTTGAGGAGGACATTAGTGACGTGCAGACAGTACTCGATGATGTTGATGTAGCTGATCGCACTTGTGGCGATCTGGAGAAGAGGGTGGCAGCTGGCCCATAAGACAGCGGCGGAGCCAACAAGTCGCTGGCAGCAGTGGGAGGTTGGGAGCCAAATGTGCCCAGGGTAGACCACTCGCTTTGCAGGAGCCTACCTGCCCGGGAAGTAGCGGTGCATGGGTTCACAGAGGCAGCGGTGGTAGCAGTCAATCAGTGTGTAGTGTTGGGGGTAAAATCACCTACTCAGTGGCGTGGCAGTTTTTTGTTAAGCTGCCGGAGGAGATGAACATGGCCATATGTAGAATATGTGGGCAGAAGGTGAAGCGTGGCGAGGGTGCTAATGTTGGCACAACGGTCCTGCGCCAACATATACAGCATCACTATAAAGTGGCCTGGGAGAACCGTGGCTCCGATCTGGTGGTCCAGCCTGCTGCAGCAACCGCTCCATCACCCAGTGGCACACACCTGGTTTCAGGCAGTCAAGGCTTCATCACCTCAGCAGAAAGGGAGCTAGGGAGCTATCTGTTCTTCCCATCATCTGCTGGTCCTAATGCTCCTGCTCCTCCTACTCTTCTTCAGTCATTCCATCAGCAATCGATCACTGAAGTGATTGCCAACAGACAACAATATGGTGCACACAACCAACGGCGCAGAAGCTGAACATGCTCCTAGCCAAGTTGCTGGTGCTGCAGTCCCTCTCTTTCCCTCTCTAAGTGGTGGACGTTACACTTTCAGAGAACTGATGGCTTGTGCCGAGCTGAGGTGGGGAGTCTTTTTTTTGCCAAAAAGGCAGTACCAGCCCTGCACACACATGTAGAACAGAATGTGGGCCAGTCCTTGAGCCTGTTTGTGTCTGCCAAAGTGCACAGCAGCGCCGACGTGTGGAGCTGTAACTACGGTCAGGGATAAAACATGTCCTTTATGGCCCACTGGGTGAATGTGGTTCCTGCTCAGCCACACCAGCAACTTTGCCAGGTGACGCCGCTTCCGCCTCCACGTTCTCATGCCATTGGTCCTGCAACAATGTCTGCCTCTGCCTACTCATCCCCAACCGTGTCCTCAGCCTCCACTGCAGGGACAATTCACAGGGGCTCTCCAGTATACCACATATGCAGGGCACGGCAGTGTCACTCTATTCTGTACCTCGTTTGCCTGGGCGAACAGAGTCACACAGGGGATGAACTGATCAGTGTCCTTCATGAAGAAATCGAATCCTGGCTTTCTCAGAGACAACTCAAAGTCGTAACCATGGTCACCGACAACGGGAAGAACCTGGTGTCGGTGCTTCGTCAAGGAAGGCTGAGTCATGCGCCCTGCATGGCGCAAGTGTTCAATCTGGTTGTCAAGCGGTTCCTGAAGTCTTCCACCCATCTGAAAGACAACATAAAAATGGCCAGGAAACTTTGCATGCATTTCAGCCACTCGTATATCCGCAAAGCACACCCTCCTTAAGCTGCAGCAGCAGAATGGCATCCCCCAACATAGGCTGATATGCGACTTTTCTACCCATTGGAATTCCAGCCTCCATATGTTGGACCAACTATACAAACAGAGAAAGGACATCAACGATTTCTTGATGATCCAATCGGACAGAAGCACTGCCCTGTGTAACTTTGATGTCAGCCAGCGGCAGCTCATGCGTGAAACCTGACGTTTGCTCAGGCCCTTTGAGGAGGCCATGTTATTTGTCAGTTGCCAGAAATACTGTATGAACTATGTAATTCCACTGCTTCATGTTCTAGAACAGATGCTGATAAATCTTGCTGGTCAGGGGACTGGAGACATGGCTCCTAGATCTCATGGCCACATGTGGGGGCTGAACTAGAGGAGAAGAAGGACTTTGGAGCACAAGCAATGTGTAGCGAAATGGGTGATTTTGACACACAGGAGAGGAGGAGCAGGAGCAGGTGGAGGAGCAAGAAGGACATGTGGAAGACGAGGCAGATGATCCAGGCACACCCTAGCAGTATGCAGTGGAGATGGAGGCAGGGAGTCCCTCCAAGTCACTTGCGCAAATGGCCCGATACATGCTCACTTGCTTGCGTAGTGACATTCGAATTGTCACCATTCGGCAGAGAAATGAGTACTGGCTCTCCACCATGTTAGACCCTTTATACCGGTCTAAAATGAGGGCCTTTTTACAGCCGCTGAGAGGAAGGACAAACTGAACTACTATAGAGACATCCTATGTAGTCAGTTGGCCGCTGTGCCATCACCTATCCTCGCGTAGGTCTACACTCACGTTCCACTGCTATAGCTGGGAGAGGTGGGGTGGCAGGAGAAGTAACAGCTCCATCAGCAGCAGCCTGAGTCTACAGTCGCTAATGAGCAGCTTTCTTCACCCGCCTAGTGAAGAAACTACTCACCAGCAGCTAGACTTAGAGCAGAACCTGAACCAGCAGGTGGTGGCATACTTGGAGTGCACCCTGCCACCCCAAGTTGAAGATCCGCTGGACTACTAGACAGCCAAACTGGATTTATGGCCTCAACTGGCCAAGTTTGCCCTTGAAAAGCTGTCCTGCCCAGCCAGCAGTGTGGCATCAGAGCAGGTGTTTAGTGAGGCAAGGGCCATAGTTACCCCAAGGAGAACTCTCCTTTGTCAAGATGAATCAGGCATGGATCAGCCACCCACCAATGCCTGATGCACTAGATCAGTGATGGCGAACCTTTTAGAGACCGAGTGCCCAAACTGCAACCCAAAACCCACTTATTTATTGCGAAGTGCCAACATGGCAATTTACCCTGAATACTACAGTCCAATATAGTATATCTTCCATGTACTTTATCATTTAGCTCTAATAGCCTGCCTACATTCAATGTGCTGCCTGTGCTGTTCATAGTGCGGCCTGCGCTGATGAATGGCAGGAAAAGTCTAAAGCATATTGGTACACCATAGACTTAATTAAGGTTGCGAGCTCCCACAGGTAGGGCTCTGAGTGCCGCCTCTGGCACCCGTGCCATAGGTTCGCCACCACTGCACTAGATCATCCATGGTGCCACACCAACACTTTGACAAAAGACACCAGTTTCTTCTGGCTACCTGCCTCAGCTACTATTCTGATGCTGCTACCCGCCTGATGCCACACATCTGATGCAAAGTGCTCCTTCTTTCACCATATTCAGCTGGTACTGGTATTGCGACCCACCTCCAAAATATCTCACCATGCCACTCTGCAGCCTCCTGATGCTGCCGCCACCTCTACACCTATGTCACCTTGCCACTCTGTGGCCTCCTGATGCTGCCGCCACCTCCACACTATGTCACCTTGCCACTCTGTTGTCTCCTGATGCTGCGGCTACCTCCACCCTCTGTCATTGTGCCACTCTGTGGCCTCCTCATGCTGCTGCCACACCACCACTATGTCATAGGGCCACTCTCTGGACATTAAATGCTGTTCCCGCCCTCCCCACTCCATGACTGGGCCACTATTTTGCCTTTTTGGCCTGGTTGATATCTTTTATTTGACCCTTGTACTGATCTGTCAGAAGGAAGGAAAAATTAGACACAAAACTGATAGGGTTGAGCGAACTCAAACTGTAAAGTTCGGGTTCGTACTGAACATTATGGTTTTTCGCACCCGGACACGAACCCAAACATTTCCGTAAAAGTTCGGGTTCGTTGTTTGGCGATTTCTTCCGCTTTTTGAAAGGCTGCAGGGCAGCCAATCAACAAGCGTTTTACTACTTTGCCCTACTACTGGCATGGCTGTGATTGGCTAAGTGCAGCATGTGACCCAGCTTCTATTTAAGCTGGAGTCACGTAGCACCGCACTTCACTCTGCTCTTCTCAGAGTAGGGATAGGAGGCTGCCACTTCTGTGAGGGACAGATTTGGGAAGAAATCTGTTGAACTTGGTAACTTGGTGGTGTTAAGTCTTCAAACTACAGCAATTATTGAGGGTGCTATGCTACATATTTGTACCCAGCCTTGAGCCCAGTGATACTGCAAAATAATTTTGAATCCATCTGTTACTCAGGTGGAGGTCGGCGGCCATTTTAGCAACTGCAATGTCCTTGGAACTGCATGTGACCTGCATGTTTGCAAGCCTGCCAGGGACATCAGTCTAATTATTTTTTTAGTTGCTTAGTGGAGGAAAAATTCCTTTTTTCTGGCAGGTCAAGTCCCCCTACTTTACCTATTTCAGGCATGCTCAACCTGTGGCCCTCCAGCTGTTGCAAAACTACAATTCCCACCATGCCCTGCTGTAGGCTGATAGCTGTAGGCTGTTCGGGCATGCTGGGAGTTGTAGTTTTGCAACAGCTGGAGGGACGCAGGTTGAGCATGTCTGACCTATTTTAAAATTTTGATGTGACATAGTGCATTTCTGTAGTTGGGGAAAAAACCCGTACTGTCGTACCACTGAAAACCTATTTTAAAATTTTGCTGTGACATAGTGCATTTTAACATTTTGTGGTGAAACACTACATTTCTGTAGTTGGTGTAATAAACCCGTACGACAGATCACGTTTGCATACACCGCTGAAAAACCTATTTTAAAATTTTGCAGCAACATAGTGCTTTTCTGTTGTTGCTGTAATAAACCCATACTGTCGTACCACAGATGACTTTTGCATACACCGCTGAAAAACCTATTTTAAAATTTTGCAGTGACATTGTGCATTTCTGTAGTTGCGTTAATAAACCCGTACTGTCGTGCCACAGAGCACATTTGCATACACTGTGGAAAAACCTATTTTAAAATTTTGCAGTGAAAAACTGCATTTCTGTAGTTGGGTTAATAAACCTGTACTGTTGTGCCACAGAGCACGTTTGCAAAAAATGCTGTAAAACCTATTTTAAAACTTAGCAGTGACATACCGCATTTGTGTATATGGGGGAAATAAACCCTTATTGTTGTTCCACAGAGCACTTTTGCATAGAACGCTGAAAAAACTATTTTAAAATTTAGCAGTGACATACTGCATTCCTGAATTTGGGGGAAATAAACCTGCATTATTGTTCCATGGAGCAGTTTGGCACACAACCCACAAAAACCTATTTTAAAATTTAGCAGTGACATACTGCATTTCTGTAGTTTGTTGCAATAAACACTGGTTTTGTGCTATATAGCAGATCTGAGGCCTACCTTGTATTTCAGTCATTTTAAGTAACCCTTTGAACTCCACATTTACATAGTTGGTTGCAAACACACAGATTTTGTGATAGATAGCACATTAGCGGTGTACCCTGCATTTTTGACAGTCAAATTAAACCGTTAACTTCTGCTTTTACGTTGTTGGTTTGAAAAATCTAATTTTTGGTGATAGTGAAGTAATTGTATTGAATTGCTCTATTACACTGTTGTCTGACCGAAATAAATGTATTCTGTTTATGACACGGGCACTGCCTTACTGTTAGTGAACTTAATTGTTGAATATTGGCAGTTAAATTGTCACTGGAGATGAACCATCTGTTAGTTTGGTGGGTGAACGCAAATAATGAGGAGAACATCAAATAAGGGACGTGGGCATGGTTGTGGTGGTGTTGGTGGAGCTCCTGTTGCTGGGAGAGGACGTGGCCGTTCAGCAACAACTAAAGGTCCAAGAGAAACACCTTCCTGAGGTGTCAGTAGGCGACAGAACCTGCAGCATTATTTAGTAGGCCCGAATGACACTCTATGAATGGTGAGGCCAGAACAACTACAGGCGCTAGTAGATTGGTTGGCTGACAGTGCCTCCAGTACCTTAACATTGTCTCCCACTGCTGAAAGCTCAGAGTTGGCACCTGCAGCCCATGCCCATCAGTCTTTCCCCTCACCCCTTGAAAATCAGCCAAGCAATCTGAGCCCCAAGTCATGCAGCAGTCTCTTATGCTTTTTGATGACTCTGATGGCAGGGTTTCCCAGGGCCATAACCATAGCCCTGCCCCAGAAGTGGAAGAGATTGAGTGCACGGATGCCCAACCACTTAGGTTTGAGGATGAGGACATGGGAAGACCACCGCAACACGTCTCTGATGATGACGAAACACAGGTGCAAACTGCTGTGGCTGCAGACAGACAAAGAAGGCAGGGGTGAAGACTGGGTGGAAGATGATGTTTAGAACGATGAGGTCCTACACCCCAAAATATACCACTTAAATCCATGTTATTCATGGGTCGTGGAAAAATCATATTTTTTAAGGCCAGGAATTACCTTTGCGGCCTGCGCTGCATATATGCCAGGGACAATAATATAATTAATCCGTCTGGGAGTTCAGGGGTTGACATATTACAATTTTTTGCTGTCAAGTAACCCTGCACTGCATGGGTGACAGGGACCGAAAATTTTATAAATCTTCTTTTAAATTGTTGGGTGAAATATTAACATTTTTGCCGGGTACAAACCCCTGCTCTGCATAGGTGTCCGAAAATGTGGAAAATCTTTTTTTAAATTGTTGGGTGCAAAATTACTATTTTTGCCATGAATTAACCCCTCCTCTGCCTGGGTGCCAGGGGCCTACATTTCTAAAAATCACCTGTTTCATTGGTGGGTGACATGAACCTCGTTTTTCTGTGAATAAACCCCTGCTCTGCATAGATGACAGGGACCTATATTTCTAAAAATCGCCTGTTCCATTGGTGGGTGATATTAACCTCGTTTTGCCATGAATTAACCCGTTCTGCCTGGGTGCCAGGGGCCTACATTTTTAAAAATCGTCTGTTACATTGGTGAGTGATATGAACCCCGTTTTGCTGCTAAAAAAACCCCTGCTGTGCATTGCTGACAGGGAACGAAATTTGGTAAAAACGTCTGTTAATGATCGAAAGATGCATGACTACAAACGCACGTTGGTAGACGCACTGCTGATGGCATTCCCACCTGACGCCTCCTCAACCTCCTACTCCACATCTATTTCCTCCTCCTAGATCAAGATTTAGATTTTTAATTTTAATTTATTTTATTTTGAGTCATTTCCCTATCCACATTTGTCTGCAGGGTACTTATTCATATTTTGCTGCCTTTTGCAGCCCTCTAGCCCTTTCCAGGACTTTTTTACAGCGATTTTAGTGCCCAAAAGTTCGGGTCCCCATTGACTTCGATGGGGGTTCGGGGTCAAGTTCGGGTTGAGTTCGGATCCCAAACCCGAACTTTTTTGTGAAGTTCAGCCGAACCCGTTGAATCCGAACTTCCAAGTGTCCGCTCAACTCTAACAACGGATCCTGTCTGTGTATCTCTGAAAGGCCTGTATGGTCCCATCAGAATAGGCTTATGATTTGGTAGCCAATAGTGTTGATCACGAATTTTCGAATTGCGAATTTTAATCGCGAATATCAGCACTTCGAGAATTCGCGACTATTTAGAATATCGCAAAATATATTCGCAATTGCGAATATTCGCTTTATGCGAATTTTTTATATGCAAATTTTCGCATGCAAGAAAATAATGTCATTATTTTCTTGTTTGCGAAAATTTGCATTAAAAATTCGCATAAATTAGCGTAAAAATTCGCATAAGCTGGTATTTAAAAGGTATCTTTTAATTTATGCTAATTTATGCGAATTTTTGTCTGGAGATTACGAATTTGCGAATTTTCGAACATATGGCGAATATTCGCCCAAATATTCGCGAAATATCGCAAATTCGAATATTGCCCCTGCCGCTCATCACTAGTAGCCAAAAGCAGGAGTGGGAACAAAACACAAAAGAAAGGCAAATATTCCGTTCACGTGTCATCTGTTTTGGATCCATGCCTTTTTTTTTGGCATTAGCAATACTGATAGATTACTGACCATGACCAAATGTTGATCGAGAGAAGGTGGATTCTCCACAGACAGGATACTTTTTTTGTGGGTTATTGTACTGACGGATCAGAGGAAGGGCAAAATAATCAGTGACATCAACACAAACTTACTGCTAACACCCTCTCCACTCTGTGGTGGGGGGGCCTTACTTGTATAAGCGTTTAATAGGACAGGTTCTGTATAGAGTTGAGAGAACACCTGGATGTTCGGGTTCGAGAAGTTTGGCCGAACTTCCCAAAAATGTTCGGGTTCGGGATCCGAACTCGACCCGAACTTCACCCCGAACCCGAACCTCATTGAAGTCAATGAGGACCCTAACTTTTGGGCACTAAAAAGGCTGTAAAATAGTCCAGGAAAGGACTAGAGGGCTGCAAAAGGCAGCAAAATGTGGATAAATTCCCTGCAAACAAATGTGGATAGGGAAATTAATTAAATTAAATAAATAAAAATTAACCAATATCAATTGGAGAGAGGTCCCATAACAGAGAATCAGGCTTCATGCTCCTGGCACCCAGACGAAGGAGAGGTTCAATCAACTTTGGGTTGCCCCACAATATAATGGTAAAATTAAAAAAAGAGGGTTGAATGAAGAAGAGCCCTGAAGTCCAAGAATATATGGTTAAGGGGAGGTAGTTATAAATGTCTAATCTGCACAAGGGATGGACAGGTCCTGTGGGATCCATGCCTGGTTCATCCCACATTGGTTGTGGACAGGCGGCTGCGTTTGTCTGTAATGACACGTTCAGACAAAACGCTGGCTGCCGGGCAGGCCAGTACCTCCAAGGCATAAAAGGCTAGCTCTGGCCACGTGGACAATTTGGAGACCCAGAAGTTGAATGGGGCCGAACCATTAGTCAGTATGTGGAGAGGTGCGCACACGTAATGTTCAACCATGTTAGTGAAATGCTTCCTCCTGCTAACATTTCGTATCGGGTGGTGGTGCAGATAGCTGTGGTGTGGTGACAAAACGTTTCCACATCTCTGCCATGCTAACCCTGCCCTCAGAGGAGCTGGCCGTGACACAGATGCCTTGGTGAACTCTCGCTCCTCCTTTGCCTTCGCCTTGGGCTTCCACTTGTTCCCCTGAGACATTTGGGAATGCTCTCAGTAGCGCGTCTACCAACGTGCGCTTGTACTCGCGCATCTTCCTATCACGCTCCAGTGCGGGAAGTAAGGTGGGCACATTGTCTTTGTACCGGGGATCCAGCAGGGTGGCAACCCAGTAGTCCGCACACGTTAAAATGTGGGCAACTCTGCTGTCGTTGCGCAGGCACTGCAGCATGTAGTCGCTCATGTGTGCTAGGCTGCCCAGAGGTAAGGACAAGCTGTCCTCTGAGGGAGGTGTATTGTCATCGTCCTCCGTTTCCCCCCAGCCACGCACCAGTGATGGGCCCTTTTTAGATGTTTTCCTCATTGTTACCGTTTACCACAATAAGAAACAAATTATTTGGCCCAATGTATTGAATTCAAATTCAAGCCTTTTTTTACAGGCACCTAACACTATCTGGCTATCTATTTATGTACCGTAGTACACTAATCCAGGCACAGCAGTAACCACAGATTTAGGGGAATATCAATGGTAGGCCTAGTATGTAGGCCCTGGATGAAAAGTATACATCATCTTTCCCCCATCTTGCTCACTCCCCCCAACAGACCTATCTATCACAATCAATGACTGCACACTCTCCCCGGTCAACCAAGTCCGGTGCCTTGGAGTGACCTTGGATTCTGCCCTCTCCTTCCGACCACACATCCAAGCCCTTTCCACCACCTGCCGCTTCCAACTTTAAAAACATCTCCCGCATCCGCCCTTTCCTCAACTTTGAATCGGCAAAAATGCTTGTACATTCCCTTATCATCTCCCGCCTAGACTACTGCAACATTCTCCTCTGTGGCCTTCCACCTAGCTCTCTCGCCCCCCTACAATCTATCCTCAACTCTGCTGCCCGACTAATCCATCTCTCCCCCGTTACTCCTCTGCATCTCCCCTCTGCCAGTCCCTGCACTGGCTCCCCATTGCCCAGCGAATTCAGTTTAAAATACTAACGAACACATACAAGGCCGTCCACAATCGGTCCCCTCCCTACATCTCTGAGCTACTTTCCCGATACATCCCCACACACAATCTTCGATCCTCACAGGACCTCCTTCTCTCCTCTCCTCTTATCACCTCTTCCCACACTCGCCTCCAGGATTTCGTGGATCCCGTGCATCCCCTATACTCTAGAACTCGCTACCCCAACATATCAGACTCTCACCTACAGTGGAATCCTTCAAAAGCAACCTGAAAACCCACCTCTTCAGACAAGCCTACGACCAGTGACACTGCTGCTTCTATACCGCCATGACCAGCTTCACCCTCGCCTACTGTCTCCATCCCCCATACCATGTAGATTGTAAGCCCTCTATCCTTCTGTACCAGTCTGTAACTTGTCTCGTTCATGCTTAAGGCAATTGTCTGTATTATGTATGTGCACCGCTTATGATATGTACAGCGCTATGGAATGAATGGCGCTCTAAAAATAAATAATATAATAATAATAATAATAATAATACATTTAAGGACAGATTTACACTTGGAGATGCACAGTAGCGTGTGAAAAAATATATAAGATTATGCTTTCAGCACTTGTATTTTAACACTTTGTGTAATATACCCTTTAACGGAAAGAAATACACTTAGAGATGCAAAACAGTGTGTGCAAATGTAGAGAAATGTAGCATCCCCAAGTCAGGGGAGTATGAGGGACTGACCTGGGGAATGCTAGTGATGGAGAGGCTGGCAGGTGGATCCTCTGGGGCACTCTCTGGGTTCTTGAGGGACATAGCCAGGTGTAGTGTGAGGTGTCCTTGCTGTTTGTAGATTAACTTGCCTGTGGCTGGGTGTCCCTGATGTCCGTGACGCCAGTGCCGGTAACGGTGGCACACCGATTGATAGGAGAAATAATGGAGGTGCAGGCTTGGATAGTAAACCAGAACTTCACTTAACTGAACAGTAATAAACAGCATACATTTTCTTGACAGTTCTTCAGAAGACGATTGGTTTTTAGCAGGCTTTAAGTTACAGTACATTAATGGCAGGCTTATGTTTAGCAAGGTGATTCACAGAGGGTTAAAAGCAGGACTTGCAGTACAGGCGGCTTGCACACTATTCCTGACTGATCCTGACTAGGAATATATTCTTCTCCAAGGCACCAATGCCCTCTCTCGTCTTATATCCTTGGGATAAAGTTAACTTTAAGTACCTCATCTGATATTTGTAGTACCTCTTGCTGTCTTGGCTACTGCTCTGCCCTCCCTCAGCTCACTCAGGCTGGTGACCAGTGATGTTCCTGCTGGGATCTTTATCCTGTCTGCAGCTTGACTAAGGAGGCAACACTTCTCCACTAGTCCTAGGGTCTGGACTGCTCCTCCCAGGGAATGACTCTTCCTAGGCTGGACCCTCTCAGGCTATAGGGCCTGGGCTGACTTCAACAGGCTCAGGGCCTGAGCACTGAACACCTTCACAGGCTCATGGCCTGGACTAGACTGCCTTCAACAAGCTCAAGGCCTGAACTAGACTGCCTTCAACAAGCTCAAGGCCTGAACTAGACTGCCTAACTCCTCCCCTGACTGGACCTATATTAACTATGGCTCCCTAGCTCCTTCTAGTGGACATTGCTGAGATGACACCCCTAGCAGGCCTGCACAATGGCACATGATAGCAGTAACAGGGTGATAGGATATATAAATAGGCATTACATTACATTGCATTTACTGAAAATTACATTCACAAATCTCCCCACAAATGAGGGGAACGTACGCACCCTGGTGACCCTTCTGTAGTGTTGGGCATCACAACTCCCGTACACTACAGGATTATGCTGTATTTTAACACTTACTGTAATATACCCTTTAACGGAAAGAAATACACTTGGAGATGCACGGTAGCGTGTGAAGTTATTAAAGATGACCTTATCAGCACTTGTATTTACACCTTGAGTGTAATATACCCTTTTACGGACAGAAATACACTATGAGATGCACAATAGTGCATGCAAATTTAAAGGACTATGCTTTCAGCAATTGTAATTTAACAATGTGTAATATACCCTTTTACAAAAAGAAATACACTTGGAGATGCACGCTGAGTGTAATATACCCTTTTACGGACAGATTTAATCTTGGCCTGCAACAGCTGGAACACCAGATTTTGGGTATTAATATTTTGGCAATTGAATTTCTCCCCAGAACAAAATATATCCTTTGACGTATACCATTAAACTACTTGTCCAGCCACAGCTAGAACACCAGAATTACTGTATTTCTATTTTTGCAACTGAATTTCACCCCAGAAAATAATATATCCTTTGACAGACACTATGAAACTTGTTCAGTCACAGCTGGAACACCAGATTTACGGTATTGCTATTTTGGCAATTGAATTTCAACCCAGAACAAAATATATCCTTGGACGGATACTATTAAACTACATGTCCAGCCACAGCTAGAACACCAGATTTACCGTATTTCTATTTTTGCAATAGAATTTCACCCCAGAAAAAAAAAAATATCCTTTGACGGACACTATGAAACTTGTCCAGTCATAGCTGGAACACCAGATTTACGGTATTGCGATTTTGGTAATTGAATTTCAACCCAGAACTAAATATATCCTTTGACGGATACTATTAAACTACTTGTCCAGCCACAGCTAGAACACCTGATTTACTGTATTTCTATTTTTGCAACTGAATTTCACCCCAGAAGATAATATATCCTTTGACGGACACTATGAAACTTGTCCAGTCACAGCTGGAACACCAGATTTACGGTATTGCTATTTTGGTAATTGAATTTCAACCCAGAACTAAATATATCCTTTGACGTATACCATTAAACTACTTGTCCAGCCACAGCTAGAACACCAGATTTACCGTATTTCTATTTTTGAAACTGAATTTCACCCCAGAAAATAATATATCCTTTGACGGACACTGTGAAACTTGTCCAGTCACAGCTGGAACACCAGATTTATGGTATTGCTATTTTGGTAATTGAATTTCAACCCAGAACTAAATATATCCTTTGACGGATACTATTAAACTACTTGTCCAGCCACAGCTAGAACACCTGATTTACTGTATTTCTATTTTTGCAACTGAATTTCACCCCAGAAAATAATATATCCTTTGACGGACACTATGAAACTTGTCCAGTCACAGCTGGAACACCAGATTTACGGTATTGCTATTTTGGCAATTGAATTTCACCCCAGAACAAAATATATCTTTTGACGGATACTATTAAACTACTTTTTCAGCCATAGCTAGGACACCAGATTTACTGAATTTCTATTTTTGCAACTGAATTTCACGCCAGAAAATAATATATCCTTTGACGGACACTATAAAACTTGACCAGTCACAGCTGGAACACCAAATTTACTGTATTGCTATTTTGGTAATTGACTTTCAACCCAGAACAAAAGCTATACTTTTACGGACACTATGAAACTTGTCCACCCACAGCTGAAACCACTGATTTAGGGTATTTCTATTTTGGAAAATAAATTTCACCCCAGAAAAAAAAAATATATTATTTGCCAGACAGTATTACACTTGGCTATTCACATCTGGAACATCAGATTTAGGGGATTTCACCTCTCAATAAAATATAGAAAATTCTATCCTGAGTTTCTAGGGGTGACAATAAGCACAGCCAAGCCTCTGATGTAGGATATAGCAAAAAAAAAAAAAAACTACTATTGATGGATTAATGGACTTGGTGGCAGCTTGTTCTGGTGCACCACAAGACACAAAATGGCCGCCGATCACCCCAGAAAAAAGTGACAGAAAAACGCTTTGGGCAGTCTGAAAACAGTGAGCAATTAACTAGCAGAAGTTGAATGAGCCACAGCTGTAGATCAATCACTTCATTAAGTGTTTTTGCTGAGTTAATCCCTGCCTAATCTCGCCCCAACAACAGCTGCATCCTATCCCTGCACTAATCAGAGCAGAGTGACGTGTGGTGCGACGTGACTCCAGCTTAAATAGAGGCTGGGTCACATGCTGCACTTGGCCTAATGGCCACTTGGGGCAAGTAGGCAAGTAGTATGACGGTTGTTGATTGGCTGCTTTGCAGGCTTTCAAAATGCGCCATAGAAATCACCGAACAACGAACCCGAACCCAAACTTTTACGTAAATGTTCGGGTTCGGGTCCGTGTCACGAACACCCCAAAATTCGGTATGAACCCGAACTATACAGTTCGGGTTCGCTCATCCCTAGTTCTGTAGACATCTATGTGAAATCATCTGACGACGGAGTAAAGGGAGTGTGCTTTTTCTTGGGGCTAACATCGAGTTATTTGTCATGTTTTGGTCCCGTGACTGCCCAAATAAGTGAAGTGTGCAGTGATTCTTAGAGCAATGCCTGTCATCTGCATGTCATACAAACTCACAGTATTATTTCACTACCAAAGCACACTCCCTATGCGTGTTACTGCAAGGCACAGTGTTCTACACCACTATAAAAGCTCTCTGCAGCCAGGAAATAGCCGTTTTTTAACTAAATTAGCCGCAAATAAATTCGGACCAAACCAAGTTTTTCCAAAAAATATTTCTCCCTAACTGCACACTGGGTAAATGTAGTGGCGGCTGGGCCCCAGGCGGAGAGTTCATTGGCGCACGTCCTTCCGCCGCCAAGGATCGCATGGCATCATTATTTGCCTCCTGTAGCCTCCTTCTCCTACTCGGCTTCCTCCTCCTCTGCTTCCACCAGCTCATCCAGTCAGCCACACACCTTCACCACCAACTTCAGCACAGCCCGGGGTAAACGTCAGCAGGCCATTCTGAAACTCATATGTTTGGGGGACAGGTCCCACACCGCGTAGGAGTTGTGGCGGGGTATTAAACAACGGACCGACCATTGGTTGCTGCCGGTGTGCCTCAATCCCGGCCTGGTGGTGTGCGATAATGGGTGAAATCTCGTCGCAGCTCTGGGACTAGCCGGTTTGACGCACATCATTTGCCTGGCGCATGTGCTGAATTTGGTGGTGCAGAAGTTCATTCACAACTACCCCGACATGTCAAAGCTGCTGCATAAAGTGAGGGCCATCTGTGCACGCTTCCGGCAGGTAAAAATGTGGCCAGCCAGTGCCCACTACTGGAGGACGAGGAGGATGAGGAGGAGGTGGAGGAGGATGAGGATGAAGCAGGTTCACAGCGGGGTGGCACCCGACACAGCTCAGGCCCATCACTGGTGCGTGGCTGGGGGGATACGGAGGACGATGACGATACGCCTCCCACAGAGGACAGCTTGTCCTTACCTCTGGGGAGCCTGGCACACATGAGCGACTACATGCTGAAGTGCTTGCGCAACGACAGCAGAGTTGCCCACATTTTAACGTGTGCGGACTACTGGGTTGCCACCCTGCTGGATCCCCGGTACAAAGATAATGTGCCCACCTTACTTCCTGCACTGGAGCGTGATAGGAAGATGCGCGAGTACAAGCGCACGCTGGTAGAGGCGCTCCTGAGAGCATTCCCAAATGTCACAGGGGAACAGGTGGAAGCCCAAGGCGAAGGCAGAGGAGGAGCAAGAGGTCGCCAACGCAGCTGTGTCACGGCCAGCTCCTCTGAGGGCAGGGTTAGCATGGCAGAAATGTGGAAAAGTTTTGTCTCCACGCCACAGCTAACTGCACCACCACCTGATACGGAATGTGTTAGCAGGAGGCAGCATTTCACTAACATGGTTGAACAGTACGTGTGCACACCCCTCCACGTACTGACTGATGGTTCGGCCCCATTCAACTTCTGGGTCTCCAAATTGTCCACGTGGCCAGAGTTAGCATTTTATGCCTTGGAGGTGCTGGCCTGCCCGGCGGCCAGCGTTTTGTCTGAACGTGTATTCAGCACGGCAGGGGGCGTCATTACTGACCAACGCAGCCGCCTGTCCACAGCCAACGTGGACAAGCTGACGTTCATATAAATGAACCAAGCATGGATCCCACAGGACCTGTGCCTCATTTGTGCAGAATAGACATTTATAACTGCCTCCCCCTCAACCATGTATTCTTGTACTCCGGGGCACTTCTTTTTTGCATCCTCATTTTTTTTACTTTACCATGATCTTGCGGTGCAACCCAAAGTTGAATGGACCTCTCCTCTGTCTGGATGGTGGGGCAGAAATAACTGAGAGTGGCCTTCTCCGGTGGTGGTTGATATGACGCATGATTCCTTGCTGTGGGACCTCTCTCCTCTGTCTGGGTGCTGGGCTGAAATAACTGAAAGTGGCCTTCTCCAGTGGTGGGTGATATGACGCATAATTCCTTGCTGTGGGACCTCTCTCCTCTGTCTGGGTGCTGGGCCGAAATAACTGAAAGTGGCCTTCTCCGGTGGTGGGTGATATGAAGCATGATTCCTTGCTGTGGGACCTCTCTCCTCTGTCTGGGTGCTGTGCCGAAATAACTGAAAGTGGCCTTCTCCAGTGGTGGGTAATATGACGCATGATTCCTTGCTGTGGGACCTCTCTCCTCTGTCTGGGTGCTGGGTCCGAAATAACTGAAAGTGGCCTTCTCTAGTGGTGGGTGAAATGACGCATGATTCCTTGCTGTGGGACCTCTCTCCTCTTTCTGGGTGCTGGGCCTAAATAACTGAAAGCGGCCTTCTCCAATGGTGGGTGATATGATGCCTTATTCCTTGCTGTGGGACCTCTCTCCTCTGTCTGGGTGCTGGGTCTGAAATAACTGGAAGTGGCCTTCTCTAGTGGTGGGTGAAATGACGGATGATTCCTAGCTGTGGGACCTCTCTCCTCTGTCTGGGTGCTGGGCCGAAATAACTGAAAGTGGCCTTCTCCAGTGGTGGTTGATATGTCGCATGATTCCTTGCTGTGGGACCTCTCTCCTCTATCTGGGTGCTGGGCCGAAATAACTGAGAGTGGCCTTCTCCGGTGGTGGTTGATATGACGCATGATTCCTTGCTGTGGGACCTCTCTCCTCTGTCTGGGTGCTGGGCCGAAATAACTGAGAGTGGCCTTCTCCGGTGGTGGTTGATATGACGCATGATTCCTTGCTGTGGGACCTCTCTCCTCTAGTAGCGTGGCCACCCAGTACAGCTCGTTCTCCTTCATCCTTTTTATACGAGGGTCCCTCAACAGACATGACAGCATGAAAGACCCCATTTGCACAAGGTTGGATGCAGAGCTACTCATTTCCCGTTTCTCATCCTCACTGATGTCATTGACGGTCTGTTCTTCCCCCCAGCCACATACAACACCATGAGTCTCAGATAGGTGATAACAATGAGCACCCTGGGGTGCTTGCTGTGGTTGGTCTTCCTCCTCCTCAAAGCCGCCACATTCCTCCTCTGACTCCTCTTCCTCATACTCCTCTTCCAGCGTTTGGCGCAGGTCCCGCAAGCGATGATGACAAGGCTGTTTCTGGTGGTGATGGTGACCACAACTCTTCCTCTTCACGCTCATCTACAGCCTGATCCAGCACTCTTCGCAGGGCACGCTCCAGGAAGAAAACAAATGGGATGAGGTCGCTGATGGTGCCTTCGGTGTGACTGACTAGGTTTGTCACCTCCTCAAAAGGACGCATGAGCCTACAGGCATTGTGCATGATTATCCAGTAACGTGGCAAAAAAATTTCCAGCTCCACAGAGGCTGTCCTAGCACCCCGGTCATAGAAATACTTGTTGACTGCTCTTGTTGGAGCAGGTGGTCAAACATTAGGAATGTTGAATTCCAATGTGTCGGGCTGTTGCAAATCAAGCGCCTCACTGGCATGTTGTTTCCCCGCTGAATATCGGAAAAGTGCGCCATGGCCGTGTAGGAATACCTGATATGGCCACACACTTTCCTGGCCTGCTTGACCGTCCTGTAAGCCTGGGTACTTAGACACAAAGCGTTGTACGATGAGATTCAACACATGTGCAATGCACGGCACATGTGACAACTTGCCCAAATTCAATGCCGACAACAAATGTGTTCCATTGTCACACACCACTTTGCCGATCTACAGTTGGTGCGGGGTCAGCCACTGATCCACCTGTGCATTCAGGGCGGACAGGAGTGCTGGTCCTGTGTGGCTCTCTGCTTTCAGGCAAGTCAACCCCAAGACAGCGTGACACTGTTTTATCCGGGATGTGGAATAGCCCCTGGGGAGCTCGGGGGATTCAGTTCATGTGCAGCCAGACGCCGCAGCAGAAGAGGACTCAGCCGAGGAGGATATCGAAGAGGATAGAGTAGGAATAGTAGAGGAGGTGGCAGTAGGCCTGCCTGCAAGTCGTGGCGGTGTCACCAACTCCGCTGTGGAGCCGCGCATTCCATGCTTGTCAGCCGTCAGCAGGTTGACCCAATGCGCATTGTACGTGATATACCTGCCCTGACCGTGCTTTGCAGACCAGGTATCAGTGGTCAGATGGACCCTTGCCCCAACATTGTATGCCAGAGATGCCATGACTTCCTTTTCAATAACATAGCAGAGGTTCGGGATTGCCTTTTTTGAAAAAAAAATTCGCCCGGGTACCTTCCACTGTGGTGTCCCAATAGCTGTCAGTCGCCGGGAAGGGGGTGACTCTGTGACATTGGCTTCTTACGCTTAAACATTTCCTTAACAGACAGCTGACTGTGGGCAGATGAGATGGAACTGCTGAAGGTGAGAGGCGTAGTGGCGGGTGGTTGAGAGGGGGCAAGGAGGATAGCAGTGATTGACGTGGCTGAAGATGCTTGACCAGGAGGAGGATGGTGGCTTTGAGTTTGTGTGCTGCTTGTACGCATGTGTTGATCCCATTGGCGTTTGTGATGTGAGATCATGTGCCTTCGCAAAGCAGTTGTACCGAGGTGGGTGTTGGACTTCCCATGACTCAGTTTCTTTTGGCACAGGTTGCAAATGGAACTGCTGTTATCAGAGGCAGACACACAAAAAAAAATGCCACACTGCTGAGCTTTGCAATGACTGCATTCTGGTGGTGGCAACAGCATGTGTTGACAGGCGTGCTGTCTGGCTGACCCCGGGTGCCGATACATGCTGTCTGACTGTGCCACAAACTCCTTGCGACGACCTCCCCCTGCTTCCAACTCGTCCTTCTCTCTGTCTCCCCTTCTGAACTTTCCCCCTCTTCTTCTCTTCGAGCAGGCACCCACGTGACATCCATGGACACATCATCATCATTAACCGCTTCACTTGTATCTGACACCTCAGAAAAGGAAGCAGCACCGGGTACAACATCATTATCATCATCACACTGTACATCCATGTGTGTAATCCTGCCTGACTGAGATATATCCCTGTAATCTACATCATCTGGCAATAATGGTTGTGCATCACTAATTGCATCCAAATTATGTGTAAATAACTCCTCTGACAGATCAAGAAAAGTGGCTGTGGTGGCTGTTGTGTTGGTAGTGGTGGTGGTGGCGGCGGGCGGGAGCGTGGTAACTTGAGAGCAGGTGACCGAAGCTGAGCTGGAGGAGGATGGTGCATCAAGGTTCTTAGCGGAAGCTGTTGAAGATTGGGTGTCCTGTCTAAGCCAGTCAACTATGTCCTCAGAATTTTTCGGCTTCAGGGTACATGGTCTCTGAACACTGGGCATTATTCCAGGGCCAGTGGAAATCACAGCACCACGACCACGATGGCCCCAACAGGGTGGCCTGCCTCTGCCTGTAATTTTTTTAGATAAGTGGTACTACACTTGCTAGGTACTGTGCCACCCGGTATGAGTGGTGGGCACTGGCAGTGGGCACACTACAGTCAGTGGAAATCGGCCTGACAAACAGTGGCAGCATGCAAGCAACTGAAAATAGACTAAAGTGTAATAATTAAATACCTTATTTATCGGCAAGCTACTGTGCCACCCGGTATGAGTGGTGGGCACTGGCAGTGGGCACACTACAGTCAGTGGAAGTTGGCTTGACACACACTGGCAGCAGGCAAGCAACTGAAATTAGACTAAAGTGTAAAAATGAAATGCCTTATTTATTGGCAAGCTACTGTACCACCCGGTATGAGTGGTGGGCACTGGCAGTGGGCACACTACAGTCTGTGGAAGTCTGCCTGACACACACTGGCTTCAGGCAAGCAACTGAAATTAGACTAAAGTGTAAAAATGAAATTCCTTTTTTTGATGCAAAGTCCTGTGCCACACGGTATGAGTGGTGGGCACTGGCAGTGGGCACACTACAGTCAGTGGAAGCCGGCCTGACAAACACTGGCAGCAGGCAAGCAACTGAAATTAGACTAAAATGTAAAAATGAAATGCCTTATTTATTGGCAAGCTATTGTGCCACCCGGTATGAGTGGTGGGCACTGGCAGTGGGCACACTACAGTCAGTGGATGTCGGCCTGACACACAGTGGCAGCAGGCAAGCAACTTAAATTAGACTAAAGTGTAAAAATTGAATGCCTTTTATTGATGCAAAGTCCTGTGCCACACGGTATGAGTGGTGGGCACTGGCAGTGGGCACACTACAGTCAGTGGAAGTCGGCCTGACACACACTGGCAGCAGGCAATAGACTGAAATTAGACAAAAATGTAAAAATGAGATGCCTTATTTATTGGCAAGCTATTGTGCCATCCAGTATGAGTGGTGGGCACTGGCAGTGGGCACACTACAGTCTGTGGAAGTCGGCCTGACACACACTGGCAGCAGGCAAGCAACTTAAATTAGACTAAAGTGTAAAAATTAGATGCCTTTTTTTTATGCAAAGTCCTGTGCCACATGGGATGACAGGGGTGGGCACTGGCAGTGGGCACACTACAGTCTGTGGGCCTGCAGCTCCTCACACACGGGCAGGCCAGGCAACTGCAATATATATATGGAGAAAAAAAAGCAGTCTAATGTAGCAGCCCTAAAAAGGGCTTTTTGGGGTGCTATCAGGACGCTGTCCTTACAGCAGAGATCAGATGAGTCTTTCAGGACTGGAGTGGACACCGAATACACTTTCCCAGCTATCGATTTCCCAATTAAATCAGCAGCAGCTATGCTGTCCCTCCTCTCTAAGACTGCAGCTTCCGAATGAATCTAAAATTTATGCTGTCCAGGAGATGGGAGGGTCTGGGAGGGAGGGTATGCTGCTGATTGGCTGGAATGTGTCTTCTGACTGTGAGGTACAGGGTCAAAGTTTGCTCAATGATGATGTATAGGGGGCGGACCGAACATCGCATATGTTCGCCCGCCGCGGCAAACGCGAACAAGCTATATTCGCCGGGAACTGTTCGCGGGCGGATAGTTGGGGCCATCTCTACTGGTTTACTATGGTTAGCTTGGTAGAATTAGCGAATATGACAAATGTATTTGTCATATTCCTCAAAACGAAGATAACAAAGTATTCTCCATCTTCATTTTAGCTACCTATTCGTCAACTTCGCTAATTCTAGCAATCAAATTGGAAGGTTGACTATAGAGACAGCTGTGTTTTATTCGCTATGCGATTATATTACTTAGCTTTTTTTAAAAATAAATAGAATAATTATAATACTTGATAATTATTATAATTATTCTATTTATTAACAAAAAAAAAATATATATAATTGCATAGCAAATTAAACACAGCTGTCTCTAAAGTGAACCTTCCTATTTGATTGCTAGAATTAGTGAAGTTGACGAATAGGTAGCTAAAAAGAAGATGGAGAATACTTTGTTATCTTCGTTTTGGGGAATATGACAAATACATTCGTCATATTCGTCATCTTCGCTAATTCTAGATATTTTAAACCAATAGGAAAGTAACCTTAATTCTAAATTGCAATACGCGATTATTTAAATTGCATATTAATCGCGATAACTAGAATAATGACGAATATTCAATATTTGCGAATTTCGTCGAAATCGAATATGGCACCTGCCGCTCATCACTAGTAATGAGTAAGTTACAGAGAGAGCAAAATGGGGGGTGTCACAAAAATGTGTAAAAAGTCATACCTAAGGCATAATGTCAGGGTGAGGCCTAAGAGAAGTTCCTATACCTCCTCCAAGGGGACCAAATCAAAAGAAAGGAAGACCTCCTTCGTAATTCCCAGTGGGAAAGCTCTTCTAACCTGTAAAGTTGATCAACTTTCCAATCCAATGATCTATACTTGGGATTTCAGGGGAGAGCCAGTGTGATGCCAGAAGTAATCTGGCTGAGCCAAGTAGGAGCAAAAAAAGGGCTGCTCTATGGTTACTCACACCCTTGATACTCAATGGCCATTTCTAGAGTACATGGAAAAGAGGTCTGGCAAATATGGTTACAGGTCTTGTTTATCATCCACCACCATTCATGAATTTTGTTGCAGGACCACCAAATATGTAGAAAGGTGCCTTTAGCTTCACTATATCACAATATAACATACACTGACTATCTCCCACTACCTATCTTTATCATATATATATGAGTAGAGTTGAGCGAACACCTGGAAGTTCAGGAACACCAGGTTTGGCCAAACTTCGCCGCAAAGTTCGAGTTCGTCACCCGAACTTGACCCCTGGGGCACTAAAATGGCTCTAAAAAGTCCTGGAAAGTGCTAGAGGGCTGAAAATTAAAGCAAAATGGGGGTAAGAGTAGGGCAAGTGCCCTGCAAAAGAATTTGAATATGGAAATAACTTAAAATAATATAAAATACATAACAATTAAAAATAAATGTTCTAAACCTGAGCACAAGTGAGTGACAGTGGCACCTGCCACCCTGCAAACAGAGGATGTGGCAGCAACGCCACAACATCTTTCATCGTCACCTAGCATCTCCGCACTATACCATGGAAGTATTCAGCTGTCCATCTCCCAAACAATGGAGAGAAAGAGAAATAGAAAGAGGAAGTACCCCCCTACCCACCCGCGATCCCTGGCCCTGAATGCCAGGATTTCAAAATTCCTGGTCCTTTGAAATGCTGTCATTCTGTCTGGTGGAGATGGATGGAGACTTTTAAAAAACTTATGGCGGTGGCTGTCCCCACCGTACGTGGTTCCCAGCCGCCACTACCTTTCCAGGCGAGCCATCCCTTCCCTGCACAACCAAGTGGCGGACAAAATCAGGTGTGCAATGCGCAATGCCATCTGTGGCAAGGTTCACTTAACAACCAATACGTGAACCGGTAAGCATGGGCAGGGAAGTTATATCTCCCTAACAGCACACTGGGTAAATGTAGTGACGTATGGGCAAGAGGCAGATAGCAGTTTGGCGCATGTCCTTCCGCCCCTGAGGACTGCAGGGCATTTATCTTTGCCTCCTGTTGCCTCCTCATCCGCTACCATCTCCTCCACCACCTCCTCATCCGCTCAGCGTAACACCTTCACCACCAACATCAGCACAGCCATGGGGAAACGACAGCAGGCTGTTCTGAAACTCATCTGTTTGGGGGACAAAACTCACACCACGCAGGAGTTGTGGACGGGAATGGAATAACAGACTGATGAGTGGTTGGTGTCACTGATCCTCAAGCCCAGCCTGGTGGTGTGCAATAATGGGTGAAATCTCATAGCAGCTATGGGCCTAGCCAGTTTGAAACACATCCCTTGCCTGGCACATGTGCTGAATTTGGTGGTGCAGAAATTCCTGAACACCTGACAGTGAAAATCAATTCAGTTAATCTAGCTCTTAGATTCTGGTGGGACAGATTCACTTTTATTGGTGCTCAAGGACTCCTGCGGCCTGAGCTGCAGATGTGACAGGCAATTAATTTTTTTAAATTTGTCGGTTAGATTGTTGGGTAACATTTCCATAATTATCAGGACTTTTATTATAAATCGCAACAAAAACTATACAAGGAACATTTCAAAAGAGAAAATTAACCTGACCAGACTCCCATCCTACACCCCCCATTTTCACTCAAACCACTCATTAATGCCCATTGACAAACTATTTACAAATTTACTTATAAACATATTTAAATAACTGTAAGTCATTGATTATCACCATGTCCTGCTTTTGACTTTGCCTGGTTGCATCTGGCTGTATTTGTCTATCTAAACCTTGCTTCAATAAAATATGATTGAACCATAAATAACTGTAAGTCAGATAAGCTAAATAAACAAACAAAACTATATACATGTCTTACCCTTAACTTATAAGGCCAGTCATATACAAGTGGCTCGGAGGGTGGGTTCCTGCACCAACATAGGCCAGGTACACAATTGTCCAGCCAGGGCACAGTTCTGGAGGAGGAGGAGAAGAAACTGTGTCCCCAGCAGGGTGGCACCCAAAGCAGTTCATGGCCATCACTTGAGCGTGGCTGGGGGGATAGGGAGGACACAGATGATACACTTCCCACAGAGGACATCTTGTTGTTGCCGCTGGGCAACCTGGCAATCATGAACGACTACATGCTGCAGTGCCTGCGCAACGACTGCCGAGTTGCCCACATTCTAACTTGTGCAGATTACTGGGTGGCCACACTGTTGGATCCCCGTTACAAGTACAACGTGCTGTCCTTAATTCCGTTACTGAAGCGTGATCGGAAGAAGCCAACGCTGGTAGACGCGCTTCTGATGGCATTCACACCTGACACCAAGGGCTCA
>CM065589.1:284720183-284768729 GCA_033119425.1 Bufotes viridis | reverse complement strand
GGTCCCACAGCAAGGAATCATGCATCATATCACCCACCACTGGAGAAGGCCACTTTCATTTATTTTGGCCCAGCACCCAGACCGAGGATACAGGTCCCACAGCAAGTAATCATGCGTCATATCACCCATCACTGGAGAAGGCGACTTTCAGTTATTTCGGCCCCAGCACCCAGTCAGAGGAGAGAGGTCACACAGCAAGGAATCAGGCGTCATATCAAACACCACTGGAGAAGGCCACTTTCAGTTATTTCGGCCAGCACCCAGACCAAGGATACAGGTCCCACAGCAAGGAATCATGCGTCATATCACCCACCACTGGAGATGGCCACTTTCAGTTATTTCGGCCCTAGCACTCAGATAGAGGAGAGAGGTCCCACAGCAAGGAATCATGCGTCATATCACCCACCACTGGAGTGTCAGGCATTTTCATAGGTATATATATTGATACCTGGTCATATTATATTCAAAATGTATGCTCATTGTCTTTAAGAAACATACATGAGCCAAAGTTTTCATATGTGACTGAGACAGGCCAAGATGAGTTCATGCCAAGCTCAGTCTGTTTAAAAATACAGAGAGTATTGTGTCTTAAGAGTTATTGCCACAGATGTGGTCTTATCTGTTGGGAGTACACTGTATTCTCCAGACATGTCCGTCTGAAGAGAACAAGGCCCATTCATATCATTATGGTCCATAAATCAACAGTGTGAGAAACATTCAGAGAGACGCCTAGAGGTCTGTCTTTAGTTGTTTCAAAGTTTTCTAAACTAATCCTCATCTCTAATTTACGACGATGAGGGTCAAAAGTATATGATGCAAAAATACCCTAGTTAACTCTTCATGGTATGGTGTTAATAGCTTGCACAACAGTGCCATCCGGAGACAGATATCGATATCGTTACACCATCCTCCATAGTTGCATTATGGGTAAACATGATCTCATAGGATCTTATTACATATGTTTACACCCCCTCAATTGATTGGAGAATACTAATCCAGGGGGTGGTAATGTTAGATTACAAGGGAGATAATTACCCTAGATAGATGAGCATCAAAGGAAGGAGGCAAGAAGGAGAAGCTAAGAAACAAAGGAGGAAGAAGTGAAAGAGGCAAAAAGAAGCAAAACTAGCGAACAGAAGCAAAGAAGATTCCAACGTTCCAGGATAGAGCATGAGGATCATCATCACAGCCAGAACACCCAAAAAGAGAGGGCTCTATCAATATGAGAGTCATGGTGAGACATGCGATGATGGACCACCCAGCTTTCCTAGGAGCAGAAGTGTGATTCCTGCTAGGACTTGGTAAGAGACATGAAGAATGATATTTCATTTTATTAAGACTAATTGGATAATGTGGGTGAAGTCATACCATCTAGATTGGCGAATACATAAACACATTAATTAATTGATCATCTCCATATTGAGATGTAGTCTTAGGATATTGTGAGGCTTCATTCTACCTGCAGAAGAATCAAGTTTCATAATTTATCAGAGTATTAAATGATTGCATACATATATGCATAGATATAGATATATTGATAGTAGCATTCTTCGCCAAGCTAGGTGATAAATTCCCACTGGAAGATTTGTTCCAAGTTCTTCCAATTTCTGTTGTCTTAATAGTCTTACCAGGTTATACAGATATGAAAGTAGTATTGACAGAAGTATTAAAAGTAGTCTAGGATTTGACTACTATCTTCTAAGTTATATACTTGAATGGATTTGCCCATTACTACGTGTGAGGTGTATTTTAGTTTGGTTAGAGAGGGGTGGGGAATGTATTTATCATTCCATATAGATGTCTAGGATTAGACACGCCTCTGAGCAGGAGTAATGTATATAATTTAACTTCTTGTTTTGATATCCTAACCAAATAGCTTTGTTATAATGTGACAAGCTGCTCTTACCCACATGTGTTTATTTACTTATTGTGAAGCTTCTAGTGCCTGATATCAATGCCATATATATTAATTGGCATATATCATTTTTTATTTACTTATGATAAGCTTGTAATGCTTCATATATCATTGCCATATATATTCCTTGGCATATATAATCGTGTTTATATACTTGATTATAATCGTGTAACTAATAAATTTGCATATTTTTATAATACCTGCGTATTATTATATAATGTCAAAAGTTACATCTTTAGCATTAATGTCATCTCTCATGAAAAGAACTTACTATCTGAGGAAATAGTCGGCCTCAGATGTGAATTGTATCGATTGGGTTATCTACAATTCACCAGGTCATAATTTCGAGAAGTTAAAAAAAAATTATGATTAATTTTTTTTATGACCATAATTAATAATTCTTAATTGAATTATTATAATCCCGACAGGAGAAGGCCATTTTCAGTTATTTAGGCCCCAGCACCCAGTCAGAGCAGAGAGGTCCCACAGCAAGGAATAAGGCGTCATATCACCCACCACTGGAGAAGGTTACTTTCAGTTATTTAGGCCTAGCAACGAGACAGAGGAGAGAGGTCCCAAAGCAAGGAATCATGCGTCATATCACCCACCACTGGAGAAGGCCATTTTCAGTTATTTAGGCCCCAGCACCCAGTCAGAGCAGAGAGATCCCACAGCAAGGAATCATGCGTCATATAAACCAACACCGGAGAAGGCCACTCTCAGTTATTTCGGCCCAGCACCCAGACAGAGGAGAGAGGTCCCACAGAAAGGAATCATGCGTCATATCAACCACCACTGGAGAAGGCCACTTTCAGTTATTTAGGCCCAGCACCCAGACAGAGGAGAGAGGTCGCACAGCAAGGAATAAGGCGTCATATCACCCACCACTGGAGAAGGCCACTTTCAGTTATTTCGGCCAGCACCCAGACCGAGGAGACAGGTCCCACAGCAAGGAATCATGCGTCATATCACCCACCACTGGAGAAGGCCACTTTCTGTTATTTCTGCCAGCACCCAGACCGAGGACAGAGATCCCACAGCAAGGAATCATGCGTCATATCAACCACCACTGGAGAATGCCACTCTCAGTTATTTCGGCCCAGCACCCAGACAGAGGAGAGAGGTCCCACAGCAAGGAATCATGCGTCATATCAACCACCACCGGAGAAGGCCAATTTCAGTTATTTCGGCCCCACCACCCAGACAGAGGAGAGGTTCATTCAACTTTGGGTTGCACCGCATGATCATGGTAAAGTTAAAAAATGAGGATTCAATAAAGAAGTGCCCAGGAGTACAAGAATACATGGTTGAGGGGGAGGTAGTTATAAATGTCTATTCTGCACAAGGGAGGGACAGGTCCTGTGGGATCCATGCCTGGTTCATTTTTATGAATGTCAGCTTGTCCACGTTGGCTGTGGACAGGCGGCTGCGTTTGTCAGTAATGACGCCCCCTGCCGTGCTGAATACACGTTCAGACAAAACGCTGGCCGCCGGGCAGGCCAGCACCTCCAAGGCATAAAATTCTAACTCTGGCCACGTGGACAATTTGGAGACCCAGAAGTTGAATGTGGCCGAACCATCAGTCAGTACGTGGAGGGGTGTGCAGACGCCTCCTGCTAACACGTTCCGTATCAGGTGGTGGTGCAGTTAGCTGTGGCGTGGAGACAAAACTTTTCCACATTTTTGCCATGATAACCCTGCCCTCAGAGGAGCTGGCTGTGACACAGCTGCGTTGGCAACCTCTTGCTCCTCCTCTGCCTTCGCCTTGGGCTTCCACCTGTTCCCCTGTGACATTTGGGAATGCTCTCAGGAGCGCTCTACCAGCGTGCGCTTGTACTCAGCATCTTCCTATCACGCTCCAGTGCAGGAAGTAAGGTGGGCACATTGTCTTTGTACCGGGGATCCAGCAGGGTGGCAACCCAGTAGTCCGCACACGTTAAAATGTGGGCAACTCTGCTGTCATTGCGCAGGCACTACAGCATGTAGTCGCTCATGTGTGCCAGGCTCCCCAGAGGTAAGGACAAGCTGTCCTCTGTGGGAGGCGTATCGTCATCGTCCTCCATATCCCCCCAGCCACGCAACAAGTGATGGGCCTGAGTTGTGTCGGGTGCCGCTATGAACCTGCTTCATCCTCATCCTCCTCCACCTCCTCCTCATCCTCATCGTCTTCCAGTAGTGGGCCCTGGCTGGCCACATTTGTACCTGGCCTCTGCTGTTGCAAAAAACCTCCAACTGAGCCACTTCTAACAGACTGGCCTGAAAGTGCTAAAAATGACCCCTCATCCTCCTCCTCCTCCTCCTCCTCCTCCTGGGCCACCTCCTCTTCCATCATCGCCCTAAGCGTTTTCTCAAGGAGACATAGAAGTGGTATTGTAATGCTGATAACGGTGTCATCGCCACTGGCCATGTTGGTGGAGTACTCGAAACAGTGCAACAGGGCACACAGGTCTCGCATGGAGGCCCAATCATTGGTGGTGAAGTGGTGCTGTTCCGCAGTGTGACTGACGCGTGTGTGCTGCAGCTGAAACTCCACTATGGCCTTCTGCTGCTCGCACAGTCTCTCCAGCATGTGCAAGGTGGAGTTCCACCTGTTGGGCACGTCGCATATGAGGCGGTGAGCGGGAAGGCCGAAGTTACGCTGTAGTGCAGACAGGTGAGCAGCGGCAGGATGTGAATGCCGGAAGCGCGCACAGACAGCCCTCACTATATGCAGCAGCTCTGACATGTTGGGGTAGTTCTGAATTAACTTCTGCACCACCAAATTCAGCACATGCGCCAGGCAAGGGATGTGCGTCAAACCGGCTAGTCCCAGAGCTGGGCGAGATTTCGCCCATTATCGCACACCACCAGGCCGGGCTTGAGTCCCATCGGCAGCAACCACTGTTCGATCTGTTGTTCAATACCCTGCCACAACTCCTGCGCGGTGTGGGGCCTGTCCCCCAAACATATGAGTTTCAGAATGGCCTGCTGACGTTTACCCCGGGCTGTACTGAAGTTGGTGGTGAAGGTGTGTGGCTGACTGGATGAGCTGGTGGAAGCAGAGGAGGAGGAAGCCGAGTAGGAGGAGTAGGCTACAGGAGGCAAAGAATGATTCCCTGCGATCCTTGGCGGCGGAAGGACGTGCGCCAAGGAACTCTCCGTCTGCGGCCCAGCCCCCACTACATTTACCCAGTGTGCAGTTAGGGAGATATAGCATCCCTGGCCGTGCGTACTGGTCCACGTATCTGTGTTTAGGTGGACCTTGCCACAGATGGCGTTGCGCAGTGCACACTTGATTTTATCGGATACTTGGTTGTGCAGGATAGGCACGGCTGTCTTGGAGAAGTAGTGGCGGCTGGGAACAACATACTGTGGGACAGCCATGGACATCAGCTGTTTGAAGCTTTCTGTGTACACCATCCTGAATGACAGCATTTCAAAGGCCAGTAGTTTAGAAATGCTGGCATTCAGGCCCAGGGCTCGATGGTGGCTAGGTGGGAATTTACGCTTTCTCTCCAAGGTTTGTGAGATAGAGAGCTGAACGCTGCCGTGTGACATGGTGGAGATGCTTGGTGACGCAGGTGGTGTTGTCGGTGGCACATCCTCTGTCTGGTGGATGGCAGGTTCCAACATTCCTACCGAGGCGGAGGAAGAGGCTGAGGCAGCAGCAGAAGAGGGAGCAGGGGGAGTCTGAGTGAGTTCATTGCTTTTAAGGTGTTTACTCCACTGCAGTTCATGCTTTGCATGTAGATGCCTGGTCATGCAGGTTGTGCTAAGTTTCAGAACGTTAATGCCTCGCTTCAGGCTCTGATGGCACAGCGTGCAAACCACTCGGGTCTTGTCGTCAGCACATTGTTTAAAGAAGTGCCATGCCAGGGAACTCCTTGAAGCTGCCTTTGGGGTGCTCGGTCCCTGGTGGCGGTGGCCAGTAGCAGGCGAACTCTCTTGGCGGCGGCTGTTCTGCTTTTGCCCCCTGCTCCCTCTTTTGCTACGCTGTTAGCTTGGTCTCACCACTGCCTCTTCCTCTGAACTATGAAAGTCAGTGGCACGACCTTGTGGGGTATAGAACCTCATCGTCCCCTGCATCGTCTTCCACATAGTCTTCCTCCCTGACCTCCTGTTCGGTCTGCACACTGCAGAAAGACGCAGCAGTTGGCACCTGTGTTTCGTCATCATCAGAGACATGCGGGCTCCGATGAGATGGTATTCCCATGTCCTCATCATCAGGAAACATCAGTGGTTGTGCACCAGTGCATTCTATGTCTTCCACCACTGGGGAAGGGCTAGGTGGATTTCCTTGGGAAATCCTGCCAGCAGAGTCTTCAAACAGCATAAGAGACTGCTGCATAAATTGAAGCTCTGACAGTTTCCCTGATATGCATGGGGGTGATGTGACAGACTGTTGGGCTTGGTTTTCAGGTGCCACCTGTGCGCTTTCTGCAGAAGACTGGGTGGGAGATAATGTTGTGAACATGCTGGATCCACTGTCGGCCACCCAATTGACTAGCGCCTGTACCTGTAAATTCTGGCTGGTACTGGAACCTGAGTTAGTTGGTTCACTAGGACGTGTGGCTGTGGCAGAATGGCCACGTCCTCTCCCAGCACCAGAGGGTACACTAACACCACCACGACCGCGTCCGCGTCCCTTACTAGATGTTTTCCTCATTGTTACCGTTCACCAAGCCCCACAATAAGAAAAAAAATATTTGGCCCAATGTATTGATTTCAAATTCAGGCCTTTTTTTACAGGCACCTAACACTATATGCCTATTTGTTTATGTAGCGTATTACACTAATCCAGGCACAGCAGTACCCACTGATTTAGGGGAATATCTCTTTTAGGGCTAGTTTTTAGGCCCTGGATAAAAGGTATCCTTTTATGAACATATATACAATTGGCCTGCAACAGCTGGAACACCAGATTCAGGGTATTGCTATTTTGGCAAGTGAATTACACCCCAGAACAAAATATATGTTTTGGTGGACACTATTATATTTTGCCAGCCACAGCTGAACCCACCGATTTATGGTATTGCTATTTTGGCAATTGAATTTCACCCCAGAACAAAATATATGTTTTGGCGGACACTATTATATTTTGCCATCCACAGCTGAAACCACTGATTTATGGTATTGCTATTTTGGCAATTGAATTTCACCCCAGAACAAAATATATGTTTTGGCAGACACTATGAAACCTGGCCTGCAACAGCTGGGACATCAGATTCAGGGTATTGCTATTTTGGCAAATTAATTTCACCCCAGAACAAAATATATGTTTTGGAGGACACTATGAAACCTGGCCTGCAACAGCTGGGACACCAGGTTCAGGGTATTGCTATTTTGGCATGTGAATTACACCTCAGAACAAAATATTTGTTTTGGCGGACACTATTATATTTTGCCAGCCACAGCTGAAACCACCGATTTATGGTATTGCTGTTTTGGCAATTGAATTTCACCCCAGAACAAAATATATGTTTTGGCGGACACTATTATATTTTGTCAGCCACAGCTGAAACCACTGATTTATAGTATTCCTATTTTGGCAATTGAATTTTACCCCAGAACAAAATATATGTTTTGTCGGACAGTATGAAACCTGGCCTGCAACAGCTGGGACACCAGATTCTGGGTATTGCTATTTTGGCAATTGAATTTCACCCCAGAACAAAATATATGTTTTGGCGGACACTATGAAACATGGCCTGCAAAGCTGGGACACCAGATTCAGGGTATTGCTATTTTGGCAAATTAATTTCACCCCAGATCAAAATATATGTTTTGGCGGACACTATGAAACGTGGCCTGCAACAGCTGGGACAACAGATTCAGGGTATTGCTATTTTGGCAAGTGAATTACACCCCAGAACAAAATATATGTTTTGGCGGACACTATTATATTTTGCCAGCCACAGCTGAAACCACCGATTTATGGTATTGCTATTTTGGCAATTGAATTTCACCCCAGAACAAAATATATGTTTTGGCGGACACTATGAAACCTGGCCTGCAACAGCTGGGACACCAGATTCAGGGTATTGCTATTTTGGCAAGTGAATTACATCCCAGAACAAAATATATGTTTTGGCGGACACTATTATATTTTGCCAGCCACAGCTGAAACCACTGATTTATGGTATTGCTATTTTGGCAATTGAATTTCACCCCAGAACAAAATATATGTTTTGGCGGACACTATGAAACCTGGCCTGCAACAGCTGGGAAACCAGATTCAGGGTATTGCTATTTTGGCAGATTAATTTCACCCCAGAACAAAATGTATGTTTTGTTGGACACTATGAAACCTGGCCTGCAACAGCTGGGACACCAGATTCGGGGTATTGCTATTTTGGCAGATTAATTTCACCCCAGAACAAAATTTATGTTTTGGTGGACACTATGAAACCTGGCCTGCAACAGCTGGGACACCAGATTCAGGGTATTGCTATTTTGGCAGATTAATTTCACCCCAGAACAAAATATATGTTTTGGCGGACACTATGAAACGTGGCCTGCAACAGCTGGGACACCAGATTCAGCGTATTGCTATTTTGGCAAGTGAATTACACCCCAGAACAAAATATATGTTTTGGCGGACACTATTATATTTTGCCAGCCACAGCTGAAACCACTGATTTATGGTATTGCTATTTTGGCAATTGAATTTCACCACAGAATAAAATTTATCCTTTGCCAGACAGCAGACAGTATTATACTTGTCTAGCCAAAGCTGGAACACCAGATTTAGGGGATTGGTATTTGGGCAATTGTATTTAACCCCTTAATAAAATATAGAAATTGCTATCCTGAGTTTCTAGGGTGACAATTAGCACAGCCAAGCCCCTGATGTAGGATATAGCAAAAAAAAAAAAAAACTAGTATTGATGGGTTGATGGACTTGGTGGCAGCTTCTTCTGGTGCACCACAAGTCACAAAATGGCCGCCGATCAACCCAGAAAATAAGTGACAGAAAAACGCTCTGTGCAGCCTAAAAACCAGTGAGCAAGTAACTAGCAGAAGTTCAATCATTCACAGCTGTAGATCGATCCGTTCATTAGGTGCTGTTGCTGACTTTACCCTGCCTAATTTCGCCCTGACAAAATCTGCGTCCTCTCTGCTTAAATAGAGGCTGGGTCACATGCTGCACTTGGCCAATCACAGCCATGCCATTAGTAGGCATGGCTGTAATGGGCTCTTAGGGCAAGAAGTAAAACGCTAGCTGATTGGCTGCTGTGCAGCCCTTCAGAAAGCGGGAAGTAATCGACGAACAACGAACCCGAACCCGAATTTTTTTGAAAATGTCCGGGTTCGGGTCCGTGTCCCGGACACCCCAAAATTCGGTACGAACCCAAACGATGCTCGAACTGTTTGCTCAACACTAGTTATAAGGTAAACCACTCCGCTGGTTCTACAATTAGAGAATTCACTTATGTCAAAGGATTTTCCCATCGATACACTTGTGAATCTTTTTGATACTAGGATGTTTGGGCAGGCAATACAACAACTACACTTAAAGGTTCCCACAGGACTGTGGTGAAGCCATGTGCCTGGAGTCTTCTGTTTAACATACATACTATGAACCAATCGATCCTTGATTAATCGACCCTTTTCTAAACATAATGGATGGTTTTGGTGGTAGTATGTCCACCAGTTCCTGATCAGTCTGTAAGATCCCCCAGTGTTTTCTTAGAATTTCATACATCCTATCATGGGCATTGTCATATGTATCAATTATTCTCACAATGCCTTCTTGTTCTTTTTTCGCCTTTGGTATTAAAAGTTTTTCCCGATCAATAGAAAGGGAGTATTGAAATGCCCCTTTAAGTGTTTTCTCCGGATATCCCCTTTGACAGAATCTATTCTTCAATTCTCTTGATTGTTGTATGAAGGTAGAGGTGTTAGTGCAGTTCCTTCTTGTACGTATGTATTGCCCCCTTGGTATTCCCCTTTTAAGGGGTTGTGGGTGAAAGCTATCCCAATGGAGCACACTATTCGTAGCTGTTTCTTTTCAGAAGGTTTCTGTATGAAGCATTCCCCCCCTCTTTGAGATTTTAACATCAAGGAAGGAAATCTCCTGTTCCCTGATTTTCCAGGTAAACCGTAGACCTATAGGATTGTGGTTTAAAGATTCAGCAAAGGCTTTAAAGGTATCCACTGGATCACCCCACAAGATAAATATATCATCGATGTATCTACCCCAAAAGAGCATGTGGGTGGTCCAGGGATCCTTAGCTTCGCTGATGACAAAACGGTCATCCCACCAGCCCAGGAGCAAATTAGCATACGTGGGTGCACAGGGGCTTCCCATAGCCGTGCCCCTGAGGCTGGTGGTAAAACTTTGACTCAAACTAAATAAAATTGTGGGTCAAAATGTTTTCCAGCAAGGACAGAACAAAGTGATTGTGTTACTTCCTCCTTAACCACTTCAGCCCCCCTAGCTTAAACACCCTTAATGACCAGGCCACTTTTTACAATTCTGCACTACACTACTTTCACCGTTTATTGCTCCGTCATGCAACTTACCACCCAAATGAATTTTACCTCCTTTTCTTCTCACTAATAGAGCTTTCATTTGGTGGTATTTCATTGTTGCTGACATTTTTACTTTTTTGTGCCATTAATAAAAATTTAACAACATTTTTGCAAAAAAAATGACATTTTTCACTTTCTGTTGTAAAATTTTTCAAAAAAAACTACATTTCTATATGAATTTTTCTCTAAATTTATTGTTCTACATGTCTTTGATAAAAAAGATCCAATAAGTGTATATTTATTGGTTTGGGTAAAAGTTATAGCGTTTACAAACTATGGTGCAAAAAAGTGAATTTCGGCATTTTGAAGCAGCTCTGACTTTCTGAGCACCTGTCATGATTCTTCAGGTGCTAGAGTGCCAGGATAGTATAAATACTCCCCCAAATGACACCATTTTAGAAAGAAGACACCCCAAAGTATTCGCGGAGGGGCATGGTGAGTGCATGTATCATTTCATTTTTTTCACAAGTTACGGAAAATGACACTTTCTGAGGAAAAAAATAAATAAATAAGGTTTCCATTTCTGCTAACTTCTGGCAAAAAAATAAAAATCTCAGACGGACTCACTATGCCCTCAGTGAATACCTTGGCGTGTCTACTGTTCCAAAATGGGGTCATTTGTGGGGTGTGTTTACTGTTCTGGCATTTTGGGCGGGGCTAAATCGTGAGCAGCCATGTAAAAGCTAAGGTACTGTTGGGATTTGGGTCTCACGCACCAGGCTGCAAAAAAGTGGCACACATGTATCGCCGACTCAGAAGAAGTAGGGCAATGTGTTTGGGTGTATTTACATATACCCATGTTGGGTGAGAGAAATATCTCTGTAAACTGACAACCTTGTATAAATTTTTTTTAAAAGTTGTTGTTTACAGAGATATTTTTCACACAAAGTATGGGTATATATAAAAATACACCTCAAAACACATTGCCCTACTTCTCCTGAGTACGGCGATACCACATGTGTGACACTTTTTGCAGCCTGGGTGCGCAAGGGGTCCTAATTCCCATGAGTACCTTTAGGATTTCACAGGGCATTTTTACGCATTTGGATTCCAGACTTCTTCTCACGCTTTAGGGGCTCCCTAAATGTTAGGACAGTATAAATACCCCACATGTGACCCCATTTTAGAAAGAAGACACCCCAAGGTAATCCGTGAGGGGTATGGTTAGTTCATGTAAAATTTTATTTTTGTCACAGTTAGTGGAATATGAGACTTTGTAAAAACAAAATAAAAAAAAAAATATATCAATTTCCGCTAACTTGTGCCAAAAAAAAAAATTCTGTGAATTCGCCATGCCCTCACAGAATACCTTGGGGTGTCTTCTTTCCAAAATGGGGTCACATATGGGGTATTTATACTGCCCTGGCATTTTAGGTAACCTAAAGCGTGAGAATCAAATGCAAAATGCCCTGTGAATCCTAAAGGTACTCATTAGTTTAGGGCCTTTGCGCATCTTGGCTGCAAAAAGTGTCACTCATGTGGTATCGCCGTACTCAGGAGAAGTAGGGCAATGAGTTTTGGGGTCGAAGTTTTTATATATACGCATACTTATTTCTCTCACCCAGCATGGGTATATGTAAAAATACACCCCAAAACACATTGCCCTACTTCTCCTGAGTATGGTGATACCACATGAGTGACACTTTTTTGCAGCCAAGATGCGCAAAGGGGCCCAAATTCCAATGAGTACCTTTAGAATTTCACAGGGCATTTTTACGCATTTGTATTCTCACGCTTTAGGGCCCCTAAAATGCCAGAGCAGTATAAATACCCGACATGTGACCCCATTGTGGAAAGAAGACACCCCAAGGTACTCTGTGAGGGGCATGGCGAGTTCACAGAAAAAAAAATTTTTGGCACAAGTTAGCGGAAATTGATTATTTTTATTTTTTTTACAAAGTCTCATATTCCACTAACTTGTGACAAAAAATAAAATTTTACATGAACTCACCATACCCCTCACGGAATACCTTGGGGTTTTCCCTTTCTAAAATTGGGTCACATGTGAGGTGTTTGTACTGCCCTGGCATTTTAGGGGTCTACGCAATCATTACACGTATGGCCAGCATTAGGAGTTTCTGCGATTCTCCTTATATTGAGCATACGGGTAATGAGATTTTTTTTTTCCGTTCAGCCTCTAATAACTAAACCTCCATACAGCAAATCTTTATTCCTTACTTTTAATGTAAGTTTATCAGGGTCTCATTATTTTAAACATAGGCCCTAACTGTTTATATCAGACCAGAAAGGCCCAATTTTTATAATATCATCTAAATGTCCATGGGGATGATCATAACTAACGGTTGATCCCCCCTTAATATATTTTTCTCTCTGATTGTGTTGCACTTGAGGTCTTGGGTCTAATTAGATCTTATGATACACAGGTTTTTTTTTCCCCCCAATATGAAGAGCCTCCCTCCTCCTGTTTTATTAAACTATCACTTCCTTCATATGTCCTCACTCGCCCCAGTTAAACTTGTACAGTGCGAACGTTCTATTACCGGTCGCACTGAATATGGCCTGGGTACTTCCTGGAGGGTGGAATGCAGGTTGCTGTTCCACACCTCTGTTTGGTCTCCTCTTGACTTCATGTTTGATGCGACGAGGCGCAGGCTGCGTTCCACACTTAAGTCTCGTCATATGACAACATCCGGTTTAGTGGTGGAACGCATATGCGTTCCAATGTAGCGACTTTATCGATTAAATAGAGTTCTTGATCAAAATTGACTTTGGGGAATGTTGGAAATTGCGCGATTCTCATAGGGGACATAAGAGCAATCATTATTACAGATATAAAGTTGCTTCTTTAGGATATATTCGCTTTGATCTATAATCAAGGAGGAGGAAGTGGAGGGGAGGTAACCAAATTACCAATGGACCTATGTAAGGCGCCAGTTTTTAAATCAGTAGTGAGACGCCTTCATCTCAGTGCCCACATCTGAACACAGGTCTGTCTGTATTTCCCTATCTAGGGACGACATATTCCAGATATTTATTATATCATATATACTGGGTATCTTTGTTCAGGGTCTATAGCTTAAGACCCTCAGCCAAGAAATTCCTGTCTACTTGGATTTTATATCCAAAAATCCAGTACACAGTCCCCTGACGAACCAGTTTTAAGCTGGGGAAACGCCGCGTCGGGACGCATGATTATTACTTTGCGGACATTTTTGTTACATGTTTTGTTGTAGACACCACAGCATCTCCTGTTTCTCCTGGTCTATCCTACTTATCTTTTTGAGGGTTTGACTAGGGCGATTAGCAGCTCTAGGAACGTGGACAGGGGTTTTTCCTAGGCAAAGGGATAGATAGGGAAGCTAGGGTAGAATAGGGATAATTTATATCTTTCCCTACACCAGGTTATCCAGCATATGAAATCATGTATCCCCACGGCTCCTAAGTTTGTCTACTAACTGTAAGTAGAGAGGGCATAACCATCTCTATTGGTATTGCCTTACTTATTGATATCTGTCCGCATTTATCAGACTTGACCTTCTATCAGAGTGAAAAGGTTGTTGAAGCTTATCCTTCAGGTTATTTACGTTACTTTAAAAAAAATACAAAAATTTAATGTTGGAAGGTGTTTATGTATTATGTAGTCTGTAGACTTCCTCAGAATTGTATTTGCCAATTGGCGGTTTTGTTTAAATAGAATATCAATTGTAGGACTAGTATTTAGGCCCTGGATGAAAGGTATACTTTTATGGACAGATTTACACTTGGAGATGCACAGTAGCGTGTGAAAAATATGTAGGATTATTCCTTCAGTAATTGTATTTTAACACTCTGTGTAATATACCCTTTGACGGACAGAAATACACTTGGAGATGCACGGTACCGTGTGAAGTTATTGAGGATGACCCTCTCAGCACTTGTATATACACCTTGAGTGTAATATGCCCTTTTAAGGACAGAAATACACTATGAGATGCACAATAGTGCGTGCAGATTTACAGGATTATGCTTTCAGCAATTGTAATGTAACACTTTTTATAATATACCCTTTTACGGAAAGAAATATACTTGGAGTTGCACGCTGAGTGAAATATACCCTTTTACTGACAGATTAACACTTGGCCTGCAACAGCTGGAACACCAGATTCAGGGTATTGCTATATTGAATTTCACCCCAGAACAAAATCTATCCTTTGATGGATACTATTAAACTTGTCCAGTCACAGCTGGAACACCAGATTTACCTAGGTATTCATAAGTTTTTACAGCTGCATTCAACACGCGCTGAAAATCGCATTAACATGTGAAAAGCCATGCTTCCCTATGGGCATGGTTCACAGTTGGGACGTTTACAGCGCGTTGAACTGCTTCTGTAACTGCACCTCACCTGAGCAAATACATAGCTTCTATGGCGACGCTTTGAACGCGCCTATGGACAATGATGCCATAGGGGAGAATCACTGAATCGCGCGTATGACGCGCGTTTCTTAGTTTCAAAAACAAGCCTCCAAAAACACGCGTAAAACGCGGGTCATACGCGCGAATCAGAAACGCCTAGGTGTGTTCCCAGCCTTAAAGTTTTCCTTGAACACATCAAAATCCTGTTCACCCTAATAGATATTAAACTATTAAACTTGGCCAACCACTGCTGGGACACCAGATTTATGGTATTGCTATTTTGGCAATCGAATTTGACTGCAGAAAAAAATATATCCTTTGCCAGACACTATTAAACTTGTCCAGTCACAGCTGGAACACCAGATTTACCGTATTAATATTTTTTGCAACTGAATTTCACCGCAGAAAATAATATATCCTATGACAGACACTATGAAACTTGTCCGGTCACAGCTGGAACACCAGATTCACAGTATTGCTATTTTGGCAATTAAATTTAACCCCAGAACAAAATATTTCCTGTGCCAGACACTATGAAACTTGTCCAGTCACAGCTGGAACACCAGATTTACAGTATTTAAATTTTTGCAACTGAATTTCACCGCTGAAAATAATATATCCTTTACCGGGCACTATTATACTTGGCCAGCCACTGCTGGGACACCAGATTTACGGTATTGCTATTTTGTCAATTGAATCTGACCCCAGAACAAAATATATCCTTTGCTAGACACTATTAAACTATATTAAACTATATCCTATGACAGACACTATGAAACTTGTCCGGTCACAGCTGGAACACCAGATTCACAGTATTGCTATTTTGGCAATTAAATTTAACCCCAGAACAAAATATTTCCTGTGCCAGACACTATGAAACTTGTCCAGTCACAGCTGAAACCACTGATTTATGGTATTGCTATTTTAGAATTCGAATTTTACCCCAGAAAAAAAAAAATATCCTTTGCCGGACACTATTAAACTTGTCCAGTCACAGAACACCAGATTTACTATATCGCTATTTTGGCAACTTAATTTCAACCCTAGAAAATAATAAATCCTTTGCCGGACACTATTAAACTTGGCCAGCCGCTGCTGGTATATAAGATTTATGGTATTGCTATATTGGAAATTGAAGATCACCCAGAACAAAATATACCTTTTGCCGGACACTATTAAACTTGGCCAGCCACAGCTGAAACCACTGAATTATGGTATTGCTATTTTGGCAATCAAATTTCACCCCAGAAAAAAATATATCCTTTGCCGGACACTATTAAACTCGTCTAATCACAGCTGGAACACCAGATTTACTGTATTTCTATTTTGGCAACTGAATTTCACCCCAGAAAAAACAAAAAACCTTTCCCGGACATTATTAAACTTGGCCAGCCACAGCTGAAACCACTGATTTACGGTATTGCTATTTTCGCAATTGAATTTCACACCAGAAAAAAATCTATCCTTTGCCGGACACTATTAAACTTGGCCAGCCACTGCTGAGACACCAGATTTACGGTATTGCTATTTTGGCAATTGAATTTCACCCCAGAACAATATCTATCCTTTGCCGGACACTATTAAACTTGGCCAGACACAGCTGACACCACTGATTTACGGTATTGCTATTTTGGCAATTGAATTTCACCCCAGAACAAAATATATTCTTTAGCCGGACACTATTAAATTTGGCCAGCCACAGCTGAAACCACTGAATTATGGTATTGCTATTTTGGCAATTGAATTTCACCCCAGAAAAAATATATCCTTTGCCGGACACTATTAAACTTGGCCAGCCACAGCTGAAACCACTGATTTACGGTATTGCTATTTTGGCAATTGAATTTCACACCCAGAACAAAATCTATCCTTTGCCGGACACTATTAAACTTGGCCAGCCACATGCTGAGACACCAGATTTAGGGTATTGCTATTTTGGCAATTGAATTTCACCCCAGAACAAATATCTATCCTTTGCCGGACACTATTAAACTTGGCCAGCCACAGCTGAAACCACTGATTTACGGTATTGCTATTTTGGCAATTGAATTTAACCCCAGAACAAAATCTGTCCTTTGCCGGACACTATTAAACTTGGTCAGCCACAGCTGAAACCATTCATTTACGGTATTGCTATTTTGGCAATTGAATTTCAACCCAGAACAAAATCTATCATTTGCCGGACACTATTAAACTTGACCAGCCACTTCTGAGACACCAGATTTAGGGGATTGCTATTTTGGCAATTGAATTTCACCCCAGAACAAAACATATTCTTTACCGGAAACTATTAAATTTGGCCAGCCACAGCTGAAACCACTGAATTACGTTGTTGCTGTTATGGCAATTGAATTTCACCCCAGAAAAAAAGATATCCTTTGCCGGACACTATTAAACTTGGCCAGCCACAGCTGAAACCACTGATTTACCGAATTGCTATTTTGGCAATTGAATTTCACCCCAGAACAAAATCTATCCTTTGCCGGACACTATTAAACTTGGCCAGCTACAGCTGAAACCACTGATTTACGGTATTGCTATTTTGGCAATTGAATTTCACCCCACAACAAAATATATGTTTTGGCTGACACAATTATAGTTTGCCAGCCAGAGCTGAAACCACTGATATATGGTATTGCTATTTTGGCAATTGAATTTCACCCCAGAACAAAATATATCCTTTGTCGGACACTAATAAATTTGGCCAGCCACAGCTGAAACTACTGATTTACGATATTGCTATTTTGGCAATTAAATTTAACCCCATAACAAAATCTATTCTTTGCTGGACACTATTAAACTTGGCCAGCCACAGCTGAAACCACTGATTTATGGTATTGCTATTTTGGCAATTGAATTTCACCCCAGAACAAAATCTATCCTTTGCCGGACACTATTAAACTTGGCCAGCAACTGCTGAGACCACTAGATTTACGGTATTGCTATTTTGGCAATTGAATTTCACCCCAGAACAAAATCTATCCTTTGCCGGACACTATTAAACTTGGCCAGCCACAGCTGAGACCACTAGATTTATGGTATTGCTATTTTGGCAATTGAATTTCACCCCAGAACAAAATCTATCCTTTGCCGGACACTATTAAACTTGGCCAGCCACAGCTGAAACTACTGATTTACGGTATTGCTATTTTGGCAATTGAATTTGACCCCAGAACAAAATCTATCCTTTGCCGGAGACTATTGAACTTGGCCAGCCACTGCTGAGACACCAGAATTAGGGGATTGCTATTTTAGCAATTAAATTTCACCCCAGAACAAAATATATTTTAAGCCGGACACTATTAAATTTGGCCAGCCAGAGCTGAAACCACTGATATATGGTATTGCTATTTTGGCAATTGAATTTCACCCCAGAACAAAATATATCCTTTGTCGGACACTAATAAATTTGGCCAGCCACAGCTGAAACTACTGATTTACGATATTGCTATTTTGGTAATTAAATTTAACCCCAGAACAAAATCTATTCTTTGCTGGACTATTAAACTTGGAAAGCCCAGTTGAAACCACTGATTTATGGTATTGCTATTTTGGCAATTGAATTTCACACCAGAAAAAATATATCCTTTGCCGGACACTATTAAACTTGGCCAGCCACAGCTGAAACCACTGATTTATGGCATTGCTATTTTGGCAATTGAATTTCACACCAGAACAAAATCTATCCTTTGCCGGACACTATTAAACTTGGCCAGCAACTGCTGAGACACGAATTTTACGGCATTGCTATTTTGGCAATTGAATTTCACCCCAGAACAAAATCTATCCTTTGCCGGAAACTATCAAACTTGGCCAGACACAGCTGACACCACTGATTTATGTTATTGCTATTTTGGCAATTGAATTTCACCCCACAACAAAATCTATGTTTTGGCGGACACTATTAAACTTGAAAAGTCCCAGTTGGAACACCAGATTTATGGTATTTCTATTTGCAACTGAATTTCTAAACAGAAAAAAATATGTTCTTTGCCGGACACTATTAAACTTGGCCAGCCACAGCTGAAACCACTGATTTATGGCATTGCTATTTTGGCAATTGAATTTCACACCAGAACAAAATCTATCCTTTGCCGGACACTATCAAACTTGGCCAGACACAGCTGACACACGAGTTTTATGGTATTGCTATTTTGGCAATTGAATTTCACCCCAGAACAAAATCTATCGTTTGCCGGACACTAATAAACTTGGTCAGCCAAAGATGAAACCACTGATTTATGGTATTGCTATTTTGGCAATTGAATTTAACCCCAGAACAAAACCTATCCTTTGATGGACACTATTAAACTTGGCCAGGCACAGCTGATTCTACTGATTTACGGTATTGCTATTTTGGCAATTGAATTTGACCCCAGAACAAAATCTATCCTTTGTCGGACACTATTGAACTTGGCCAGCCACTGCTGAGACACCAGAATTAGGGGATTGCTATTTTAGCAATTGAATTTCACCCCAGAACAAAATATATTTTAAGCCGGACACTATTAAACTTGGCCAGCCACAGCTGAAACCACTGAATTATGGTATTGCCATTTTGGCAATTGAATTTCACCCCAGAAAAAAATATGTCCTTTGCCGGACACTATTAAACTTGGCCAGCTACATCTAAAACCACTGATTTACGATATTGCTATTTTGGCAATTGAATTTAACCCCAGAACAAAATCTATTCTTTGCTGTACACTATTAAACTTGTCCAGTCTCATTTGGAACACCAGATTTATGGTATTTCTATTTTTGAAACTGAATTTCACCCCAGAAAAAAAAATATCCTTTGCCGGACACTTTGAAACTTGGCCAGCCACAGCTGAAACCACTGATTTACAGTATTGCTATTTTGGCAATTGAATTTCACACCAGAACAAAATCTATCCTTTGACGGACACTATTAAACTTGTCCAGGCACAGCTGAATCTACTGATTTGCGGTATTGCTATTTTGCCAATTGAATTTCACCCCAGAACAAAATCTATCCTTTGCCGGACACTATTGAACTTTGCCATCCACTGCTAAGACACCCGATTTAGGGGATTGCTATTTTGGCAATTGAATTTTGACTGACACTATTAAACTTGGCCAGCTACAGCTGAAACCACTGATTTACAGTATTGCTATTTTGGCAATTGAATTTCACCCCAGAACAAAATCTATCCTTTGCCGGACACTATTGAACTTTGCCATCCACTGCTAAGACACCCGATTTAGGGGATTGCTATTTTGGCAATTGAATTTCTGATCATCGACACTATTAAACTTGGCCAGCTACAGCTGAAACCACTGATTTACAGTATTGCTATTTTGGCAATTGAATTTCACCCCAGAACAAAATCTATCCTTTGCCGGACACTATTAAACTTGGCCAGGCACAGCTGAATCTACTGATTTACGCTATTGCTATTTTGGCAATTGAATTTCACCCCAGAAAAAAATCTATTCTTTGCCGTACACTGTGAAACTTGGACAGCCACTGTTGGGACACCAGATTTGGAGGATTTCTATTTTGGCAATTGAATTTCACCCCAGAAAAAAATCTTTTCTTTGCCGGACACTAATAAACTTGGCCAGCCACAGCTGAAACCACTGATTTACGGAATTGCTATTTTGGGATTAGAATTTCACCCAAGAACAAAATCTATCCTTTGCCGGACACTATTAAACTTTGCCAGCAACAGATGAAACCACTGATTTTTGGTATTGCTATTTTGACAATTGAATTTTACCCCAGAACAAAATCTATCCTTTGCTGGACACTATGAAAATTGTCCAGCCACAGATGAAACCACTGATTTTAGGTATTGCTAGTTTGACAATTGAATTTCACCCAAGAACAAAATCTATCCTTTGCCAGACACTATTAAACATGGCAAACCACAGCTGAACCCACTGATTTATGGTATTGCTATTTTGGCAATTGAATTTCACCCCAGAACAAAAATCTATCCTTTGCCGGACACTATTAAACTTGGCCAGTCACAGCTAAATCCACTGATTTACGGTATTGCTATTTTGGCAATTGAATTTCACCCCAGAACAAAATCTATCCTTTGCCGGACACTATTAAACTGGGCCAGCCACTGCTGAGACACCAGATTTAGGGGATTTCTATTTTGGCAATAAAATTTCACCCCAGAAAACAATATATCTTTTGCCAGACACTATTAAACTTGGCCAGCCACAGCTGAAACCACTGATTTATGGTTTTGCTATTTTGGCAATTGAATTTCACTCCAGAACAAAATCTATCCTTTGTCGGACAGTATTAAACAGCCAGCCACAGTTGGAATACCAGATTTAGGGGATTGCTATTTTGGCAATAGAATTTCTTCACAGAGCAAAATCTATACTTTGTTGAATACTTTTAAACTTGGCCAGCCACAGCTGAAACCACTGATTTACCGTATTGTTATTTTGGCAATTGAATTTCACCCCAGAAAAAACTATATCCTTAGCCGGACACTATCAAACTTTGCCAGCAACAGCTGAAATCACTGATTTACAGTATTGTTATTTTGGCAATTGAATTTCACCCCAGAACAAAATCTATCCTTTGCCGGACACTAATAAACTTGGCCAGCCACAGCTGGGACACCAGATTTAGGGGATTGCTATTTTGGCAATAGAATTTTACCGCAGAACAAAATCTATCCTTTGCTTGACACTATTATAATTGGCCAGCCACAGCTGAAACCACTGATTTATGGTATTGATATTTTGGCTATTGAATTTTACCCAGAAAAAAATATATCCTTAGCCGGACACTATTAAACTTTGCCAGCCACAGCTGAAACCACTGATTTACGGTATTGCTATTTTTGCAATTGAATTTCACTACAGAAAAAAATCTATCCTTTGACAGACAGCAGACAGTATTGCAATTGGCTAACCACATCTTGAACACCAGATTTAGGGGATTGCTATTTTTGCAATTGAATTCACCCCCTCAATAAAATATAGAAATTTCTACCATGAATTTCTAGGGGTGACAATAAGCACAGCCAAGCCCCTGATGTATTGATGTAACCCTAGTATTGATGTAAAAAAACCTAGTATTGATGTATTGATGGACTTGGTGGAAGTTTGTGCTGGTGCACCACAAGACACAAAATGGCCACCAATCACCCCAGAAAAAAGTGACAGAAAAACGCTCTGTGCAGCCTAAAAACCATTGAGCAATTAACTAGCAGAAGGTGAATGATTCACAGCTGTAGATCGATCGCTTCATTAGGGGTTTTTGTTGAGATTTCCCTGTCTAATCTCGGCCTCACAGCAGCTGCATCCTATCCCTACACTAATTAGAGCAGAGTGACGTGCGGCGCTACGTGACTCCAGCTTAAATAGAGGCTGGGTCACATGCTGCTGATGGCTTCTTAGGGCAAGAAGTAAAACGCTGTCTGATTGGATGCTGTGCAGCCCTTCAGAAAGCAGGAAGAAATCGCCGAACAACGGACCCAAACTTTTTTGAAAATGTTCGAGTCTGGTTCCGGGTACCGAACACCCTAAAATTCGGTATGAACCTGAACTATACAGTTCGGTTTCGCTCAACTCTACAAAAGAGTAGTAGTTTGCAACCTGTTCCATACTAAAATGAGTCGGGGCCTGAACACTAGTAACCTCACCACCACCAGCATGATCCGCGACATGGCATTCACGCACCCTAATAAGTGGGTCGAACCCTTGGGTCAACAATCTGGGTCTGCGGGTCACACTACTGCCTCCTCTTCCCCTGTGTTACGCACTGCTGGCCAATCCCCTGTTGAAGGAACAGGCCCAGATGCCGCTCCCCTGCACCTGGACCTTCACATGAACCGTCAGCAACAACATCCACTTCCCTGTCCCAGCGCAGCATCCCGATGTCGATAACACAGGCATTTGAATGCAAGCGCAAATACCCAACTTTTGAAATTGCTGGCCCTTGAAATGTTGCCATTTAAGCTTGTGGACACTGAGGCCTTCCGCAGCCTGATGTCAGTGGCCTTCCCTCGGAACGCAGTCCACAGCCACCACTATTTTTCACGGTGTGCCGTGCCCGCCTTACACCAGCATGTGACCCAGAACATCACCCGTGCCCTGACCAACTCACTTACTTGGAACGTCTACCTCACCACGGACACATGGACAAGTGCTAGTGGCCAGGACGCTACATTTCTCTGACTGCACACTGGGTGAATATTGTGGAGGCCTGGGAGTGAGTCGGACATTGGGAAGGCACAGGTGCTACCCACGCCCAGGATTGCGGTCCCTACGTACATCAGGGTCTCCTCCTCCACTTCCACCTCCAACAGGAGTCAGCCATCAGTCGCTAGCTGGAAGCAGTGTAGCACTGCTGTGGGTAAGCGCCAACAGGCCATGCTGAAGCTGATCTGCTTAGGGGACAAACAGCACATCACTGCAGATCTTTGGCAGGGTATAAGGGACCAGGCCGAACTGTGGCTTTTGCCACTCAACCTACAAACAGGCATGGTTGTGTCTGACAATGGCCGTAACTTGGTGGCGGCTTTGGAGCTTGGCAGCCTGACACACATTCCATGCCTAGCCCACATCTTAAACTTAGTGGTTCAGCGGTTTATCAAAACCTACCCCAATTTGCAGGAGCTTCTAGTGAAGGCACGCCTCTTGTGTGCTCATTTCCGAAAGTCATTCACAGCTTCAGCTTGTCTGTCAACGCTGCAGCAGTGCTTGCACCCGGTGGATGGAACTCGTTCTACATGTTTGCCTGGTTTTGTGAGCAGCAGAGGGCAGTTGTGGAATACCAGCTGCAACATGGTCGTCGCCTTTCCAGTCAACTGCGACTATTCACAAGCGAGGAGTGGGCATTGATGTCAGACCTATGTGAGGTTTTAAAAAAGTTTGATGAATCTACACAGATGGTTAGTGGCGATAACGCTATTTTCAGTGTAACCATCCCACTGTGTCTACTCAAACGATCGCTGCTCACAGATAAGGAGGATGCTGAATGTGGCAGACAAGGTAAATGCGGAGGAGATGACACAGGGTAATAGCCAGACCTCCCCCAGTTTGTCTTCTCAGCGTGAATTGGACCATGAAGAGGAGGAGGAGCTGGAGACACTTGCAACTTTAATTTCATCTGTTCAGTGTGGATGGTCAGATGAGCAGGAGAAGGACGAGGTTATGGAGAGTAATCCTGAAGTTGACATTCACGTCTTGCCCATTGGTACTCTGTCACACCTGGCTGACTTCATGTTAGGCTGCCTTTCCCGCGACCCTCACGTTATACTCATTTTAGGTAACACAGATTACTGGGTGTTCTCGACAATGCGTCCGCCAGAGTCCGTACTTCTTTAGGCAACTGAGATAGGGAGACAAGGTGAACACACAGTAGTTCCAACAGAGGCAGGGCAACACTTTCTAAGTTATGGGACAGTTTCATGACACCCCGCCAGCAACCTCACCTTGAATCGCGGCCTTGTGCTGCACGGAGGGAAAGGTTTTGGAAGATGGTGAAGGAAAAGATTGCAGTCCTAAATGATCCCTCAGAGCCTTACAACTACTGGGTGTCCAACTTGGACACGTGGCATGAACTTGCGCTCTACGCCTTGGAGGTTCTGGCCTGCCCTGCCTCAAGCATATTATCTGAGCGTGTATTTAGTGCTGCTGGTGGCATTATAACAGATAAACGTATCCGCTTGTCCACTGACAATGCTGACAGGTTGACTCAGATAAAAATGAACAAGGCCTGGATTGCCCCTGACTTCTCCACTCCACCAGAGAAAAGTTAAACAAATGAGGAACTAAAACACAATTTAAATGTATTCTTTATAATGTACTCAATCAGCAAGATTCAGATGCATCCTTTTAACCGCAATAAAAAGGGTATGTGTTTGAATCTCGTTGTCTCATCCTCCTCCTCCCTCCGCCTCTTCTTCAATACAGTATATATATGCTCTCATTACAATCTTTTGTAGGGTTAACTCGGCTTCAGGCCCTCACCTCCAATGCTTTATACGGTCTGCTCACCTGTAGGCCATTACTGCAATGATTTATGGGGCTTGCTCAACTTCAGGCCCTTCACCTCTAATGTTTTATACGGTCTGCTCACCTTTAGGCCATCACTGCAATGTTTAATGGGGTTCGCTCACCTTCATTCCCTTACCTCCAATACTTTATACGGTCTGCTCACCTTTACGCCATCACGGCAATGTTTAATGTGGTTCGCTCACCTTCAGTCCCTTACCTTCGATGCTTTATATGGTCTGCTCACCTTTATGCCATCACAGCAATGTTTAATGGGGTTGGCTCACCTTCAGTCCCTTACTTCCAATACTTTATATGGTCTGCTCACCTTTATGCCATCCCTGCAATGTTTTATGGGGTTCGCTCGGCTTCAGGCCCTCACCTCTAATATTTTACACGGTCTGCTCACCTTTAGGCCATCACTGCAATGTTTAATGGGGTGTGCTCACCTTCAGTACCTTACCTCCAATGCTTTATACGGTCTGCTCACCTTTACGCCATCACGGCAATGTTTAATGGGGTTGGCTCACCTTCAGTCCTTTACCTCCAATGCTTTATACGTTCTGCTCACCTGAAGGCAATTATTGTAATGTTTTATGGGGTTTGCTCGGCTTCTGACCTACATCTCTTATGTTTTATAGGGTCCGCTCGCCTTTACGCCATCCCTGCAATGTTTAATGGGGTTCGCTCACCTTCGTTCCCTTACCTCCAATGATTTCTATGGTTTGCTCACCTATAAGCCATTACTGCAATGATTTATGGGGTTCGCTCGGTTACAGGCCTTAACCTCTAATGTTTTATATGGTCTGCTCATCTTTAGGCCATCACTGCAATGTTTAAGGGGGTTGCTCACCTTCAGTCCCTTACCTCCAATGCTTTATATTGTCTGCTCCCCTTTAGACCATCCCTGCAATGTTTAATGAGGTTTGCTCAAGTTCAGTCCCTTACCTCCAATGCTTTATACGGTCTGCTCACCTGTTGGCCATCCCTGCAATGTTTTATTGTGTTCGCTTGGCTTTAGTCCCTTACCTCCAATGTTTTATACGGTCTGCTCACCTTTAGGCCATCCTTGCAATGTTTTATATGGTTCGCTCACCTTCAGTCCCTTACCTCCAATGCTTTATACAGTCAGCTTACCTGTAGGCCATTACTGCAATGTTTTATGGGGTTCGCTCGGCTTCAGGCCCTCACCGCTAAATTTTTATACGGTCTGCCCCCCTTTACGCCATTATGTCAATGTTTATTGGTGTTCACACACCTTCAGTCCCTTTCCTCCAATGCTTTATACGGTCTGCTCACCTGTAGGTATTTACTGCAATCTTTAATGGGGTTCACTTGGCTTCAGGCCCTCACCTCTAATGTTTTATATGGTCTGCTCACCTTTAAGCCATCACTGCAATGTTAAATAGGGTTCGCTCACCTTTAGTCCCTTACCTTCAATGCTTTATACAGTCTGCTCAACTTTATGCCATCACTGCAATGTTTAATGGGGTTCGCTCACCTTCATTCCCTTACCTCCATTGCTTTATATAGTCTGCTCACATGATGGCAATTACTGCAATGTTTTATGGGGTTTTCTCGGCTTCAGGCCCTCACCTCTAATTTTGTATCTAGTCTGCTCACCTTTATGCCATCCCTGCAATGTTTAATGGGGTTCGCTCACCTTCAGTCACTTACCTCCAAAGTTTTATACGGTCTGCTCACCTTTAGGCCTTCACTGCAATGTTTGAATGGGTTTCGCTCACCTTCAGTCCCTTACCTCCAATGCTTTATATCAGGCATCCTCAAACTGCGGCCCTCCAGCTGTTGCAAAACTACAACTCCCAGCATGCCCGAACAGCCTAAAGGTATCCGCCTACAGCAGGGCATTGTGGGAGTTGTAGTTTTACAACATCTGGAGGGCCGCAGTTTGAGGATGCCTGCTTTATATGGTCTGCTCACCTTTACGCCATCACGGCAATGTTGAATGGGGTTCTCGCACCTTCAGTCCCTTACCTCCAATGCTTTATGCGGTCTGCTCACCTTTACGTCATCACGTCAATGTTTAATGGGTTTCGCTCACCTTCAGTCCCTTACCTCCAATGCTTTATACAGTCAGCTTACCTGTAGGCCATTACTGCAATGTTTTATGGGGATTGCTTAGCTTCAGGCCCTCACCTCTAATGTTTTATACGGTCTGCTCACCTTTAAGCCGTCACTGCAATGTTAAATAGGGTTCGTTCACCTTCAGTCCCTTACCTCCAAATACTTTATACAGTCTGCTCACCTATAGGCCATTACTGCAATGTTTTCTGGGGTTCGCTTTGCTTCAGGCCCTCACCTCTAATGTTTTATACGGTCTGCTAACCTTTATGCCATCACTGCAATGTTTAATGGGGTTCGCTCGCCTTCAGTCCCTTACCTCCAATACTTTATATAGTCTGCTCACATGATGGCAATTACTGCAATGTTTTATGGGTTTTGCTCGGCTTCAGGCCCTCACCTCTAATTTTGTATCTAGTCTGCTCACCTTTATTCCATCCCCGCAATGTTTAATGGGGTTCGCTCACCTTTAGTAACTTACCTCGAAAGCTTTATACGGTCTGCTAACCTTTATGCCATCACTGCAATGTTTAATTGGGTTTGCTTACCTTCAGTCCATTACCTCCAATGCTTTATATGGTCTGCTCACCTGTAGGCTATTACTGCAATGTTTTATGCGGTTTTCTCAGCTTCAGGCCCTCACCTTTAATGTTTTATACTGTCTGCTCACCTTTGGGCCATCCCTGCAATGTTTAAAGGGGTTCGCTCACCTTCAGTCCCTTACCTCCAATGCTTGATACGGTCTTCTCACCTGTAGGCCATCCCTGTAATGTTTTATGGGGTTTTCTCGGCTTCAGGCCCTCACCTCCAATGTTTTATACAGTTTGCTCAACTTTAGGCCATCCCTGCAATGTTTTATGGGGTTAGCTTGGCTTCAGACCCTCACCTCAAATGTTTTATACAGTCTACTCACCTGTAGGCCATTACTGCAATGTTTATTGGGGTTCGCTCACCTTCAGACCCTCACCTCTAATGTTTTATACGGTCTTCTCGCCTGTAGGCCATCACTGTAATGTTTTATAGGGTCGATCGGCTTCAGACCCTCACCTCTAATGTTTTATACCGTCTGCTCACCTGTAGGCCATCAGTACAATGTTTAATGGGGTTCGCTCGGCTTGAGGCCCTCACCTCTAATGCTTAATATGGTCTGCTCACCTGTCGGCCATTACTGTAATATTTTATGGGGTTAGCTTACCTTCAGGTCCTCACTTATAATGTTTTATACGGTCTGCTCACCTGTAGGCCATCTCTGCAATGTTTTATGGGGTTTGCTTGGCTTCAGGCCCTCACCTCTAATGTTTTATACGTTCTGCTCATCTGTAGGCCATCACTGCAATGTTTAATGGGTTCGCTCACCTTCAGGCCCTCATTAAAAAAATGTATAGGGTCCGCTCACCTTCAGGCCCTCAACTATAATATTTTAGAGGGTAATCAGCTTGCTCCAAATGTTTTTTAGGGTCTCCAGCAGGCCATCAATAATAATTTTTCAAGAGTGTGTATGATGACCTCCTTTATATGTAATAACGTGTGTATTGGAGTGCCGGTTCCTTGTAATTTTTGCCAGCCCTGTCACTTAGAGCATAGGCTTTATGAGTGCTGCAGTGTACCTGAACAATTGTAGCACCATGTGAATGAGGCCCTCCTTTATGTGATATACAGGCTTTATTGGAGTGCTTCTTCCTTGTAATTTTTGGCAGCATTTGCACAGTATATACAATTGAAATATACAGGAAAGAATGTTTTTTACCTCTAAAAATGTCTTTTTTTTTTGAGGGGGCGGGATTTTGGCCGTGTTTGTGTCGCTATGTAAAAGTGGCGGACAACTGGGACAATATGATTCCCAGCAGCGACATTGGAGACCAAGATGCACCCATACATGGTCCCCATGCTGTTCCAGATCCATTTCGGTGGTGTTTCTGTCACTTTCTGACCTTTTCCAATGGACCAGGCACCATCCCCTCCTCCAAGCAGGGGCTGCCTGGTTGTCTCCCATTGACTTCCATTATACTCAGGTGCTCAGCCGAGCGCACAAATATCGCTATATGTTTGGCCCGAGTACCCGAACACCCAAACACTTTGGTGCTCGCTCATCATTACTCCCTATTCTTTCTCTACACTATGAATAATCTTTCCCTGAACTACTCTATAGTTTTCTTTTTATGAATAAATTTCACCGTAAAATGGCGGAGACTGAGCAGGCTGAGACTTTTTATAGGGCTGTAACATTAAAGTGGCTTGCTAGCTGCTGATTGGTTGGCTGTATGCATGGCATTGTGGGTGATCCCTTGTTCCTGTACTTCTTACTTCCTCATTCTAACATGTTTAGCAGCCATTTTAGAAAAAATGTGATTCGGTACCACGAAGCGCATGGAAATTTGACTTTGGGACAAAACAAATTTTTCCAGAAATTCAGATCGAATTCCACTTCGTCAACTTAGATTCGCTCATCTCTAATCTTAACAAAAATTTGCCATTAACACAAAGTACAATGTTTCACTAAAAAACAAATTGAGAATGGCTTGGATAAGTAAAAACATTCCAAAGTTATTACCACATAAAGTGACATGTGAGATTCACAAAATTAATCTTGCTCAGGAAGGATGTAAATTGCCTGGTCTGCAAGTAGTTAAGACTCATGAATACAGTACAGTATGTTCATGGTGACTGCATAATGTTACTGCTCATTAGCATAGCGTCACACGTTCAACTGTCACATGGCTTATGTACAGCTCAGTTCCATTCAATTGAATTGTCCTGGGCTGAAATGCCAAGCACAGCCACTATACAATGTACAGCACTGTACATGATATGCTATAAGGTTGTTGCAACACTCATCAGAACACTGTGGCCTCTTCTAACCACTAATGCCGGGTTTAGGAACCACACCAATCTGAAACTGATGATGACCTCTACTCATCATCAGTATTCTACCCCTTTAATGCATGTGCTCTTCTGCCGGTTTTGAGCATTGGAGCTAGTTGAAAAGAGGGACAGATGAGTTGATTAATTAGCTTTCTCTCACACACGGAATTGTTATCAGTGATCACTATGGTTCAGACTATGTTTACAGTTTCCAGATGCCAATCTAAAACCTATGCTTCCATTGATTAAGGGCCTCCATTGGAATGGATAGTTAGGGACACATTTATTAAGACCAGAGTTTTAGACGGCGGTCTTAATAAAGACTTCAGCTGGCGTTGGTTCTGCCGAATTTATGAAGAAGTGCCTGCCTCTTCATAACTTTGGCGGATCCTCAACCAGTTCTAAATATAAGACAGCTTGCTAGCTATCTTAAATTTAGATCTTTTACTAGGCCTTAAACAGCTATAGGAGACGGCCTGTCGGCCTGTCCCCTTCTTTGCCCATGCCACACCCCCTTTTTTAGACCTTTCTTGAGTCGGCAAAAGTCATAGATTGAGGCTCAACAGTTAGTGTTGGGGTTATTTATTAAGCTACTGTAATATAGATATATTTCAGCTTAATAAATTACCCCCTTAGTGTAATTATTGTAGAATTAGAGTGGAGGAAATCAAGCACTAGACGGCATGACGTAGTGACGTTCGCGCCGTACCTCCCACCCCTCCTTCTTCCTCTTCTGTGTACTACATGGCGAGTCCGGTGTGTGGCATGTCTTCACTGAGAAAAGAGCTGCCGGATTAGACCCTGACTCTTAAGTCGACTATCTACGGAGAGTGGGTGATTGCACAGTGGTGAAGTCCACACAGATTGCTGCCGCAGAGGAGATACACGGTATCGTGTTGTGCTGGGCGTCTTGGTTCTTAGGCTTTGCGGGACGTTGGTTCCGGTCTGCGTGCACTGCGAGGCGCGAACTTTGCACACTGGAAGACGTGGAACAGATTGTGCCTTCCATGGAATGATATCTTTCACTCGTTGAATGCATCTGCCGCTCGCCACGTTGAGGATCTGAAGAGGACCCTTGCACTAGCTGGCGGGGTTGAAGATTTGTGAGTTGCACGGAGGTCATTAATTATTAACTTTATTAAGTCTACCGCCCACACAGGCATATTTACACATACACATGCACTTTATGAATCTCTATATGTAATTTAGACTGTTTCAGCTTACCCTCTTATAGCTTTATTGTCAGCCTTGATGAAAATTCATGAAAATTGTGACTGCAGTTTGCCTTCTTATAGCTTTTTTTTCAGCTCTATGAAAACTGTGATTGTCTGAGGTGGAAAATTATCAAAGGAATACTAGAGCTGCAAACACGGGACTTAAGAGGCTTGAGAGGGCTGGTGCAACATTGGTTTATTTTGCATATGAATTTAAGAGATATTTTTTTCTATGGTGTATAATGAATTTGGGGTTATAGATATATGAATTGATATTATTTATACTAATTTATTATTTCTTCCTCTTGCAAATTTGCACATTGTATACCTTTGCGCAAGTCCCATGGAAAAAGTTTAGCCGGGGTGCTGGAGATAGTGAGCTTCTGCTCCAGGACATCTTTTTTTATAGCCTCTTTAAGGGGCCGTCTGTAAAAGTTGCCCGCCCTACATGCTCTGTGTGAAGAGAATACTGATAATAGAAGGGGTAGGGTAAAATGCCTCCTAAGAACCAAACCCGTAAGTCTGTTGGACCATCCTCCCAAAAGGAGGTGGTTCAAATAGCCCCATTACAAAAATGGACCAGTTCTTAAGATCCCCAAAAACCTGTAAGAATCAGGGGCTGGTTGAAAATAAAAACTTAGAGAAAACATGCCCTCGGTATAACTAGGTGGGAAACTCTGTTGATGTAGGTATGGAGAAAAAAAATTATCTAATAGATTGCAAACTTGAAGACATACTAAATGGGGTACATAACTCTAATCAATCACTAGGAGATCTAGCTATAAAGATTGCGGGGGTTCAATCGGATATAATGTTGATTAGGGAATACTTAAATAAAATACGGGATAAAGTTAAAGATCTACAAGAGATAGCATCTCAAACTAAAGTAGCACTGTCGGATACGGTTAAGAAGATAGATGGGGCAGAGATTGAAATAAAGTCGCTCAGGGGTAAGATAACTGAATTGGAGGACCGTTCACTATGGTCAAATCTACGATTTATAGGTTTCCCAGAGGGAGTGGAAGAAAACAATGCTACAGAGTTTATACAAAAATGGCTAATCTCCACCTGTGGAGAAAAATGTTTCTCTTCTTCTTTTGAGATAGAACGAGTGCATCGTGTCCCCAGTGGACGATACCCTCCTGGGGGGATGCCGCGGGCAATTTTGGCGAGGTTCTCTTCACAAAGAGATCGAGATAGAGTAACAATATGGAGAAGGGAGGCTCAGGATGTGTATTATAATGGTGTAGAAATACAGATATATCCTGATTTCTCAAAAGAGACACGAACAAAAAGGAGAGAATACTGAGAGTAAAAAAAAAATCCGACATTGCACTGTTATGATACAAATATATCTGGCCAGGGTCAAGGAAGATGTAGGTAAATTCTGTTTTTTTTTTTTCTTTATTCTCCTTTCTCATGTTGCCTTTCTGCTTGTTTTGTTTGAATGGGTGCTGACGGGACAGTTTATAGAAAAATGGTCTGGAATGTGCGGGGCATGGCAGATCGGACTAAAAGGATTCTTATTAATGATATTATTATTAGACACATCCCTGCTATAGTCTGTCTGGTTGAAACTCATTTAACAAAAGATACAGTGAATTGACTGACAAAAAGTGGTCCAAGCTGCAATTCCACTCTGTGTTTTCAAATTATGCACAAGGCGTATCTTTACTCATTCATCATAAGGTGGAGTTCCAGCTGTTGGATCAAGAGGTGGACAGGGAGGGACGTTATATATTTCTGCATTGTGTGTGGTATGGATTATTGTGCCTGCTGGCATTTGTGTATGTCCCCCCCCCCCCCTTGCACCTTAGGTGTTGGTCAGACTGCCAGAATACATGTGTGGGAAGAGAGATGCCCCGTTCTTGTCATTGGGCACTTTAATATGGTAATTAACCTCGAAAGGGATAGAAGTTCCCCAAGTCAAAGAGCAATATATTAATGAAAGAGGGGAAACAAGACTGTCCAGGATTTGTACAGAATTAGGCCTTGTGGATGTATGGAGACACTTGTATGGAAATAAGGTAGCGTACTCATGTTTATCGCGCTCATATATGTGCCGCTCAAGAATAGATCTGGTCTTGGCATCATCTGACATAATAGGGAAAATAGCATACATGCGTTATGAGGCACAGAGTATTTCAGACCACACTCCAATCTTATTAGGATTAAGAAATACGGTAACAACAAGAAAAGTGGGTATAATGAAGATAAACGCTCATTGGTTTAATATATTGCAGGATTATGGAAAAATTTGTGAGGAAATTAGGGAATTCTGGGAAATAAATAAAGAATCTACGCATATAAATTATGTCTGGGACTCTCTAAAAGCATACATAAGAGGTTCACTGTTTGCTAAGATATACAAAATTAAAATTACTTATAGAGAAAAAGGAAAGCAGTTAGAAAGCAAGATTCAAAAATTACAACAAGTGGGCAAGAGAGAAAATAATGTTAGTATTCAACAGGAACTTAAAGAAGCTATTAACGAATATAATAAATATCTCCAAAATAAGGCACAACAGAAGAGTTTCTTTAATGGGCAAAGGTATTTTTGCGAGGGAGGTAAGCCTGGGCGCCTCCTCGCGTCTCTTGTACAAAATTCAAAAATGACGACAAGAATTTCTGCAATAAGCAATAAAATTGCGCAGATTTTTCAGAGTATTATACCTCATTATATAAGTCAGAAATGGGTACTATAGTTAAGGAGGTGAGGGGATATCTTGCTGATGTTGAAATGCCTGCATTGAGTGATGGGGAGAGAGCCTCGCTAAATTCTCCTATATAACTCTCTGAGTTGTGGGACACGTTGCGGAATATTACAGGTAAATCCGCCCCCGGATCGGACGGATTGCCATTTGAGTTGTACAGACGGCTTGGTGATGTTCTCTTCCCATGCCTTATGCAGGTGTTGTCGAATGCTTGGGAGGGAGGATGTATGCCTCCCTCAATGTCCGAAGCTATTATTACCCTCATATTAAAAAAAGATAAAGATCTCACAGATGTAAGTGCATATCGTCTGATATCTTTATTAAACACGGACTATAAGATTTTTGCACGGGTCCTTGCAAACCGATTAAAATGGATAATAGGTAAAATAGTACACCCAGATCAAACAGGATTCGTACCCAAAAGGTACGCTCAGATGGGTATTCACAGGACGCTGGCGAGCATCCATGCAGGCGAGGGAGAGGACCGCTCCATCCTGTCACTGGACGCCGCACAGACGTTCGACGGGGTAGAGTGGTGTTTTCTATGGCAGACAATGGCAAAAGTGAATTTAGGTGATAGATATATAAATTGGGTTAAATTGCTGTATAACAATTCAACGGCGAAAATAAATATAAATGGCAGAAATACAAAATCTATATCATTGCAGTGGGGTACACGTCAAGGCTGCCCCCTCTCCCCCATGATTTTCGCCATCTTCCTTGAGCCACTCGCATGTAGAATAAGAGCTGAAAAGCGGATTGAGGGATTTGGTAACTGAGAGCAAAAGAAGTAAAATTAGCCTCTACGCGGACGACATCTTGCTATATTTACAAAATGAGTATGATGCACTATGACACATGATGTCGGTAATAGATGGCTATGGCTCAATCTCAGGTTTTAAGATTAATTGGGGAAAGACAGCTATGCTGCCTTTAAATAAAAATATTGTTAATATGCAGGCTCCAATTAAGATCCTCACGTTAGAAGACTCTATTGATTATTTAGGGGTAAAGATAAGCCCTAATGTGCAAGATTATTATAAGGTAAATATAGTACCACTTATAAAAACCATCAAGGAGAAAACACAAATATGGCAAAAGATGCTGAGGCCGCAGACAGACAGAATGGCAATATTTAAAATGGTGCTTTTACCTAAAATTCTTTATAAGATTACAGCGTGCCCCATATGGATAGGTGATGAGTTCTTTAGGTTAATAGAACACATTTTAAATGATTTAATATGGGGACAAAAAAGAGTCAGGTTAAAACAAAAATGGCTGTGGCTATTGAGTGAAGATGGAGGCTTGTCATTCCCCTATATTCAGGGATATTACTTAGCTGCTCAACTAAAATGGTGGATGCAGATGGAAGAAACTGAATTAAATCTATATACCTGCGGTTTTAAAGGGAAAAAAAGATATTTTTACGGTGTTGGAGTCAGTTTTTTTTCTAAATTGGGGAAGAAATGTGCACTCAGAAACAGAATAAAAAAAAGTGGGATAAATTGAAATCACTTATGGGTATAACATGCCCTTTGGCATGCACGCCATTATGGCATAATATAAATCTCACTGAGTTTTGTAAAATAGATGATTCGGGATATTGGGAAAAAAGAGGAATAAATAGGTTATCGCAAATTGTTTACAAGGGTCAACTAAGGACTTTAGAAGAATTGATGGGAAACAAAATTGGGTATATGGAAAAATATAGATATGCACAATTAAGGCACACTTTTTTTCACACAGAGGACAAGACTCAATTACGGGTTATTACACATTGCTTTGTAGATTTTTGTCTAATGCATATGGCAAATAAGACTACTGTTTCACAGATGTATAAGAAAATTATAGAAAATATACTAAAAGATACAGAACGTACATGGGAGGTAAAATGGGAGAGGGATATAGGATCTGGGAAAACCCTTAAGTGGCAGGAAATATATGGAAATATAAAAGAGGCCTCCATCTCTAGTGGCCACAGGCTTGTACAATTTAAGATTCTCCACCGAATCTATTATACCCCACTGGCTCTGTCTAAATATTATAAAGATCGCGTTACTGGATGTTGGAAATGCGGGGAGAAGAAAGCAGATTTCATTCATATGTTCTGGGCCTTCCCGCATATCAAAAATTTTTGGTCTCAGGTTAAGGAGGTATCAATGCGTAAGTCCCCAATACAACTTGAGTGGGATCCTGCATTTGTAATCTTAGGAAACATCTCTACAGAATTAAAACCGCACAAGTACCTAAAACAGTTTTGGTTAAAACTATTATTATTGGCAAAGGTGACAGTTGTACGGGCATGGGGTACACAGACAACTCCTAATGTAAGTGAATGGTCTATTCTTGTTGAGAAGGTTAAAGAATATGAAAAGATTGCAGCTAATAGCGAGAAACAAAAAAGAAACTGTAGTAGCATATGGCATCAATGGAAATAAAAGGGAAGAAACTTTTGAGGTTGAAGTTGAAGATTGTAACAGTGCAATGTTGGTGACGAGGTGGGGGGAGGGGGTTTTGTGGGCAGGTTTTTCTTTTGACTTGAATGGTATGATGTATTATATTGTAGATGAAATATGAACTTATCTTACTGTGGTTAAAGCTGAAGTGCTCCACAAAATGTAAAATGTAAAATGTTGAATATATGTATGTTCTTTTTTCATACCTTATTGGAAAAATAAAATTTATATATAAAAAAAAAAAAAAGAGTGGAGAATTTAATGCATACATTTTTGGGAGAACTTATCAAATAATAATTGTTTATATTATTACAGTAGGTTACAAATTTGCACTAAAACTAAATGTGCATGGCTGATTATCTGCTGCTACATGTGGCCTCATCTTTAAAGTACCATTTAAATGATTTTGTCATTAATAAATCAGTACATAATACAAATAAAAAAAAATCTTATAAGTCTTGTACCTGAAATTGTTCAAATTAAAATTTTAATTATATTTTACCTCATGGATATAAATAATGAGAGAAAATGGCCATAGGTAGGCCTTATCTTAAAAAAACCCACAAAAACAGTATAAACCTTTATGCAGCTTTCCATTTTATTCCGCCCAGAGAGAACATGGAAGATTAAGATTAAAAAGTAATCAATGTTTTGTATTTTGATAATATATGCCTACCAAAATGTAGCGAATATCGCACAATCTCATTGTGCATGGTCAGTTCTTAGGCTATGAGGGTTATTTATCATTACCTCCACACCAGTTTTCTGTATTAAAAAAATTGCAAATATAGTGTTTGAAACTTTTTAATGCAACTTTCGCCAAAATGTGTCTACCGCTCCTTTTCATACCTTTGTGCTTCCATGGTAACAAACTGTAAAACGCATAGAATGTGGTTTGTGAAGGTGCAACTACGTGTATGGCATATAGAATGCTTCTTAACAACTTAAGAACCCAGCCATTTTTCACCTCAAGGCTACATTCACACGACAATATCGGTCATGTATGTTCCGCATTTTGCGGATCACACATGGATGGCACTATATAGAAAATGCTCTATATTTTTGCGTGGCCGCGGAACAGAACTATGGATGCGGACAGCAAATGGTGTGCTGTTCGCATCTTTTGTGGTTCCATAGAAATGAATGGGTCTGCACCCATTTCGCAAAATTGCAGAACAGATGCGGATCCAGAATTACGGTCGCGTGACCAGGATGTTTTTTGCAATTGTGACATGTGTCAATTTATGTGGTAATAACTTTGAGATGCTTTTACTTGTCCAAGCCATTCTGAGAATGTTTTCTCGTGACTAGGGTTGAGCGAACTTGTGTTTTAAGTTCTGCGTCCAAAGTTCAGGTTATCGAAGGATCCCGTTATGGATTCCGCTACCACTGACCATAATGGAATTTGAAATCCATAACAACATTCTTCGATGAACCCGAACCTTGGACGCCAAACTTAAAAACGAAGTTCGCTCAACACTACAAGTGACATATTGTACGTTATGTTAGTGGTATAATTGAGTTAATATGTTTCACCATTTTTATATTATAAAAAAAATTACAGAAAATTTGGAAAAATCTGCTACTTTTGAAATTTTTATTTCTCATACCTTAATAGTTATATGTCTACTTTATGCTGGCATAATTTTGTAAATTTTTTTTAGGACATTAGAATTTTAAAATAATGTTTTAACATTTTTAAGGAGATTTCAAAAACCCACTTTTTTAAGAACCAGTTCGGTTATGAAATCACTATGTGAGGCTTTTATAGAACTAACCACCCATGAATGATCCAATTTTAGAAACTACACCCCTCAAGTTATTCAAAACTGATTTTAAAAACTTTGTTAACCCTTTAGGTGTTCCACAAGAATGAAAGAAAATGGAGGTGAAATCTAAAAATTTTCACTTTTTTGCAGATTTTCCATTTTTTATCCAGTTTTTCCTGTAAGGAAGCAAGGGATAACAGCAAAACAAATTCAATATTTATTACCCTGATTCTGCGGTTTAGAGAACCACTCCATATGTTGTCGTAAATTGTTGTTTGGGCAAGAGGCAGGTCTCTGAACAGAAGAAGTGGCATATGGTTTTTGGAGGGCAGATTTTGATGGAATGGTTTTTGGTTGCCATTAGAGATGAGCTAATTTTTCAAAAATTCGATTTGCATGTTCCCCCGAATTTTTAGGGGAAAAAATTAGTTCGGAGAGAGCCTTTATAGTGGTGTAAAACACTGTGACTTGGTGTAACATGCATAGGGAGTCTGCTCTGGTAGGGAAATAATACTGTGAGTCCATATGACATGCAGATGACAGGCGTTGCTCTTAGAATCACTGCACACTTCACCAACTTGGGCATTCACTCGGCCAAAACTGACTAAATAACTCAAGAATGAACTCAGCCTTACAAGTCTATGTTAGGGCCAAGAAGAAGCGCACTCCTTTTACACCCTTGTCAGCTGATTCCACATAGATGTCTACAGAACCTGTTCTATTAAATGCTTATACAAGTAGAGCCCCCCAACAGAGTGGAGAGGGTGTCAGCAGTAAGTTTGTGTCGACGTCACTGATTATTTTGCCCTTCCTCTGATCCGTCAGAACAATAACCACCAAAAAACGGATCCTTTACTCAGTCAGCATTTGGTCAGTAATCCATCAGTATTGCTAATGCCAAGAAAACAGGAGTGGATCCAAAACAGAGATGACACGTGAATGGAATATTTGCATGTCTTCTGTGTTTTGTAATCAATCCTGCTTTTGACTCCTAAATCACAAGCCAATTCTGATGCGACCATAAACGATTTACAGCTGCTACCCAGACAGGATCCGTTGTGCATCTTATTTTTCATTCCTTCTGACAGATCAGAAGATTGGTCAAATAAATGATGATGACAGCCAGGCCAAAAGGCAAAAGAGTGTGGAGGGTGGGAACAGCCTGAGAAGTCCACAGAGTGGCCCTATTACATAGTGGTGAGGTGGAAGAAGCAGGAAGAGGCTAATGAGTGGCACAATGAAAGTTTGGAGGTGGCAGCAGCAGCATCAGGAGGCCACAGAGTGGCAAGGTGACATAGTGGAGGTTGCAGCAGCATGAGGAGACCACAAAGTTACAAAATGACATAGTGTGGAGGTGGCAGCAGCATCAGGAGGCCACAGAGTGACACGGTGACATAGTGTGGAGGTGGGTGGCAATACCAGTACCTGCTAAAGGTGGATGAAAGAGGGGGGAATTGGCATCAGATGTGTGGCATCAGGAGGGTGGCAGCATGCCTGATTCATCTTGACAAAGGTAAATCTCTCCACATTTTGGGTGGACAGACAAGTTCTTCATAGGGTAACTATGGCCCACCCAGCACTTAACCCCCACTCTGATGCCACAATACTGTACGGGCAGAACGGCTTTTCCAGGGCAAACTCTGACAGTGTTGGCCTCTAATCCAGTTTAGCTGCCAAGTAGTCCAGCGGATTTTCAATGTGGGGTGGCAGGGTTCTGTCCAAGTATGCCACAACCTGCTCGTTCAGGTCCTGCTCCTGGTTTAGCTGCTGCTTCTGCTGGTGAGTAGTTACTTCACTAGGCGGGTGAAGAAAGCTGCTCATCAGCGACTCTAGACTCAGGCTGCTGCTGATGGAGCTGGTACTGCTCCTGCCACCCACCCCTACCCCAGCAGCCATGGCAGTGGAATGTGAGCGCAGAGTGCCCCCCTCGATCAGACCTGCGGGAGAATGGATGATGGCGCAGATAGGCAGTGGCCAACTGACTACATAGGATGTCTCTATAGTAGTTCAGTTTGTCCTCCCTCTCAGCGGGTGTAAAAAAGGCCCCCATTTTGGACCGGTAGCGAGGGTCCAACAAGGTGGAGAGCCAGAAGTCATCTGTAGCGGACTGGACCCTGTACCAGAGTCTGCCCCAGTTTCCTGGAAGGGACTGCTTGCTCGCCTCCTGCCCTGCGACTATGGCCCCATGTATGCTTGTTCTGTTTGAGCGGTGATGCCCCAGATAGCTCTGCTATGGAGCCCATTCGTATAATGAAAGACTATGGGAAAGACTTTAGCTCCATGGCAATTGAACTGGATATGTGTGGTCTGAGCGCCATTCAATAATGTGCGCTCAGACCTAAGCTATCTGGCGATATGTTGCATGTATATGTTTTATGTAGTAATTGTAACGTATATGTTTTATGTCCTTTTGCAACCATGTGCTCAATGGAGTCTGCCTCTATCCTTGGATATATTGAGCGCTCAGATCCAAGCCTTCTGGGAATATGTTAAATGTCTGTGTGTACTGTAAAGGGTGGGACATTGTGTATTGAATAGTGATGTCTGTCCTATTGTCCCCACGTGTGTATTGGCGATTTCCCTTTGTCCTGAGAGATAATTGAATGACTCCTCAATTGTCTCCAGGACAGAAGACATTGTGTATTCTCCTGCCTGTGGTGATTGCATTACCCATGTAGGGTGATTGTGTCACAGGCAGAGGGGAGGGATATGCTGGGGGTGTCTGTATTGTCCCAATGTGTGTGATTGGCTGCTGTATCCTGTGTCGCAGTCTTCCTTCTGGTCCTCTAGGGGAGTGTCCACCAGGTGGGAGACCTGGATAAATACCGGGCAGGTAGCCCTTAATAAAAGTTGGAGTTCCTGCTTGACCCTCAAAACGAAGTGTCGTCTCGTTATTTGGGGGGGATTTGACTGTATGCTGATTGCCAGGAGTGTAAGCTGTTCATATTGCTTTTCCTGTTCGGCTGCTTCCAGGGTTCGTGTGTCTCTTGTTCGGGAAGTTGGTGATTGCAGTAGCTGCTGGTCTATCCGGAAAAGGGAATATCGCCTAAACGGAGTTGTGTGCGTAACGGTCCGTTACATCATCCCTCTGCCGAATGTTGACAATTCGGTTGTCACTACAAAAGCAAGTGAGCTTGCATCTGAGCCATGTGTGCAAGTGGCTCAGATTGACTCCCTGTCTCCATCTCAACTGCATACTGCCACGGTGTGTCTGGGTCTGCTGCCTTGTCTTCCTTATAGCCCTGTAGCTCCTCTGGGTGCTCCTGTTCCTCCTCTCCTGTCAGCTGTGTAGAAAAACCACCCATTTCGCTACACATTGCTTGTGCTCCAATGTCCTCCTCCTCCTTCAGTTCAGCCCCCACAGGGCTCATGTGTCCATGAGATCTAGGCGCCACATCTCCAGTTCCCTGACCAGACAGATTTACAGGCATCTGTTCCTGGACATGAAGCAGTGGAATGACGTTGTTCATCCCATAGTCCAGGGGAGTAACAAATAACGTGGCCTGCTCGAGAGGCCTGAGCAAACGTCAGTGTCAAGCATGAGATGCCACTGGCTGACATCAAGGTTACACAGAGGAGTACTCCTATCCGCTTGGATCATCAAGAAATCGTTTATGGCCTTTCTCTGTTCATATAGTAGGTCCCACATATGCAGGGTGGAATTCCAACGGGTGGAAACATTGCATATGAGTCTATGTTGGGGAGTGCCGATCTGCCGCTGCAGCTCAAGGAGGGTGTGCTTTGTGGTGTACGAGTGGCTCAAGTGCATGCAAAGTTTCCTGGCCATTTTTAGGATGTCTTGCAGATGGGTGGAAGACTTCAGGAACCACTTGACAACGAGATTGAACGTGTGTGCCAATCAAAGCACATAGATCAGCGCCGACACCATTTTTTCCCCATTGTCGGTCACGATGGTTACGATTTTGAGTTGTCACAAAGAAAGCCAGTATTTGATTTCTTGATGAAGGACGTGGAGCAGTTCCTCCCCTGTGTGACTCCATTCGCCCAGGCAAACGAGGTGCAGAACAGCATGACACTTCCGTGCCCTGCACATGTGGTATTCTGGAGGGCCCCTGTGAATTGTCCCTGCAGTGGAGGCTGAGGAACATGGTGGAGGATGAGGAGGCAGAGGCGGACATTGTCACAGGACTGGCGTGAGAACGTGGAGGCTGAAGCGGCATCACCTGGCCAAGTTACTAGTATGGCTCTATATGAACCACATTCACCCAGTGGGCTGTAAAGGACATGTATTGTCCATGAGTGTAGTTACAGCTCCGCACATCGGCGCTGCAGTGCACTTTGCACCGACAGGCTCAAGGACTGGCCCACCTTCTGTTCTACATGAGTGTGCAGGGCTGTTACTGCCTTTTTGGCAAAGAAATAACAGCTTGGGACTCTCCGCATCGGCTCAGCACAAACTATCAGTTCTCTAAAAGGTGAAGAGTCCACTACTTGGAAAGGGAGGAACTGCAGAACCAGCAACTTGGACAGGAGCATATTTAGCTTCTGCGCCGTTGGATGAGTGCTTGCATACTTTTGTCTCTAGGCAATCGCTTTGGTGATAGATTGCTGACGAAATGACTGACGAGGAGTAGGAGGAGCAGTAGCATCAGGACCAGCAGATGATGGAAAGGACAGACAGCTTTCTTCGGCTGAGGTGGTGAAGCCTTAACTGCCTGAAATCGAGTGCGTGCCACCCTTGTGATGCAGCAATTGCTGCGGCAGGCTGGACTACCACATCGGAGCCACAGTTCTCCCAGGCCACTTTATGGTGATGCTGAATATGTTGTTGCAGGGCCGTGTTGCCAACATTGGCACCCCGGCCACGCTTCACCTTCTGCCCACATATTCTACATATGGCCGTGTTTACCTCCTCTGGCTGCTTAACACAAAACTGCCACACCGCCGAGTAGGTGATTTTACCCCCAACAATACGCAATGACTGACTGCTACTGACACTGCTTCCTTGAAAAAGTGCACAACTACTTTCCAGGCAGGTAGGCTCCTGTGAAGCGGGTGGTCTACCCCGGGCACGTTTGGCTACCGACCTTCAACTGCTGCCACCCTGCTTACTCACAGCCAGGCTAGCGACTTGCTATCTCCACCGCTGCCTCACGGGCAGAGCTGCCACCTCTTCTCCCAATGATGATGAAGCCCCTTATTCACCCGGCTCCCAAGTGCGATCAGCTACATAATCATCATTGAGTACTGTCTGCACATCACTCTTGTCCTCCTCAACGGTCTATGGGTCAGGAGCCTCACCGCTCACAACACCAGCTCCCACACCACTTTACTCATCACTACTTGCCTGCCTAGTGGAGGAAGCGGCGGATGTCTTCTCCAAATCTTGGCTGGCCAGTAGCTGCTGACTGTCCTCTAGTACAGCTCGTCCTCGCTGCATAGTGGGGCTGAGCCCACAGCATATAATACTTATCTGGCTGAGGGAACAGAAAAGGACAGAGGCAGGTTGAGGACAGTTGAAGGCACAGGGCCTGCTCCCGGGCCATGCCAACTAAAGGTTGTGTCTGATGAACACTCTGACTCCTGGCTGGGGGTGTCTGATGTCACTTGCCATGAAGTTGAAGATCGAGTCAACCATTCCAGAATCGCTGGCTTGCTGGTCAAGACACGACCACTAGATGACACCAGGAGCTCAAGCCTCTCGCTGCGACCCCTGCTGCCATGGCCCCTTACTTTACTACGACCACTGCCTGCACCTAAAACATTTCGGCCTCTTCACTTCCCTGTGCAGGGATCGGCACTACTCTGTCTAACATATAACTGCATGACTACTGTAGAAATATTTCCTTGTTAATGGCTGTATCAAACAGCACTTGCACCCCAATAACAAGAACGGTTTGCTGGAATGACAGAGCTATATGATGGCAATTTGGATCCCCAGTCAGTGCCCCAAGGTGAAATTGGATTGTTCCTAGTACCCAGTCTTTAACCTCCCTACTGAACCCTGTTCTACCTAAATCCTGTGGAACAATTCCTCCATATTCTTTCCCTGCACTTATAAATCGTTTTTTTACCACATATAAGTCTTTCCTATCACTGTCCCTAGTGCCTGCAGACACGTCTCTCCCTGCCCTAAGTACACTGGTAATCGGCAGAATATAAGATGACTAACACTATTTATTTGGCTGTGACATCACAGGGCTGGCTGGCTGCTGATTGGCTACATGCATTGCATTCTGGGTGATCCTGCCCTCCCAGAATTCATTTCTCCATGTTCTTACATGTGCAGCAGCCATTTTAGGACAAATGCAATTCGTTATCAAGAAGCGTGAGAAAATTCGGATTCGATGCAAATCAAATAATTCCTGAAAGTCGGATCGAATTTCACTTCGTCAACTTTGATTTGCACATCTTTAGTCGCCATGATACCTTCAAAGAGACCCCTAGCAACCTAAAGAGTGGAAACCCACAAAAATTGACCCCCATCTTGAAAATTATATATCTAAAGGAATTTATCGAAGGGTGTACTGACGACTTTGACCCCACAGGTGTTTAACAGAATTTAGAAACACATGGCTAAAAAAATATAAAATGTCATTTCCTCCACTAAAATGTTTCATGGGTGCCTCATATTTCATTTCCACAAGAGGTAACAGGATAAAAATCACCTCAAATTTTGTTAAGCATATTCTCCTGAACACAGCAACACCCTACTTGTGGTTTTAAACTGATGCATGGATACATGGCAAAGATCAGAAGAGAAGGAGCGCCATATGGGCTTTGGAGGGCAAATTTTGCTGAAATGGATTTTGGGCACCATGTCACATTTGAAAAGACTCTGAGGTACCCCGATAGTTGAAACCCCTCATAAGTGACCTCATTTTGGAAATAAAACTCCTTGAGGAATTTATTTAAGTGTGTACTGACCAGTTTGACCCTACATGTGTTTTAAAGAATTTAAAGACATTTTGCTGTAAAAATTAAAAATTTCATTTCCTCCACTGAAATGTCCCATAAGCCCCCATGTTTCATTTTCACAAGGGGTAACGGGATAAAAAGCCTCCCACATTCTTTAAGCATTTTCTCCTAAACACAGAAACACCCCATATGTGATTGTAATCTGCAGTTTAGGCACATGGCAGGGATCAGAAGGGATAGAGCGCCATATGGTTTTTGGAGGGCAGATTTTGCAGGAATAGTTTTCAAGCGCCATGTCACCTTCAAAGAGACCCTGGATTACCAGGGCTGCTGAAACCTCTAAAAAGTGACCAATTTTAAGAACTTCACCCCTCAAGGAATTTATTGAAGGGTGTATTGACAGCTTTGACCCCACAGACATTTAATAGAATTTAGAAACACTGGGCTGTTAAACTGAAAACTTTTATTTTTTCCAATAAAATATTGCTTAAGCCCTACATTTCTCATTTTCACACGCGGTAATAGAAGAAAAAAGACCCTACAATTTGTTACACAATTTTTACTGAATATGGCAGCACACAATATGAAGTCATAAACTGCCTTATGGGCACACCGCAGAACTCAGAATGGAAAGAGCAATATGCTTTTGCAAGACACTGCGTTTCCAGGCACACCGTGTCACTTGTAGAGACTTGAGGGACCTCTACAGAGGAAACCACCAAAATGTGCCTCTTTTTTGGAAACTACACCCTCAATTAATTTTTCAAGGGGTGTAGTGAACACTTTAACCTACTAGGTGTATCATAGAATTCAAAATAAAATGATTATGAAAATGAAATATTAATTTAAGTATTAAGTCTTCCGCAGATGTCACATTTCAGTGCTCGGTGTGCTGTGCCAAGCATGTACCATCTGAGACACACCATGCCCTGTAAAAAAAAGAAGGGTTCTACTGGGTAGTGAAATGCCATAAATGTAGACATACAATGCTGTTTTGGTACAATGTAGGGTTCAGAAGTAGAGATGCCTTGCGGTTCGCCCGGCGGTCATTTCGGGCGAACCTTGCTTGTTAGCTGTTCACAATACAGGGGATATGTGGAGATGTCCGCCAGTGCCATATTCTTTTGCAACTTTGACCCATGACACATCCATCAGGTGGTACAGGACAGCTAATAGAGACGTTTCAGCACATGGACAGACCCCTACCCTATAAAAAAAACCCTGATCTGGCAGCCATTTTACATTCTGTATTTTTTCAGTGTAGGGAGAGGTTGCAGTTCTGCTGCGATACTACAGCTTGATAGAGGGACAAACGCTATTGAAATAACTAATTGCAAATGGTGTGATATACCTGTTGCCCACCCCCCATAAAAAACTAATTAAGGGGTGTGATATACAGTTGTGTTCAAAATTATTCAACACCCACTAAAATTGAGTGTTTTGGCCAGTTTGACATTGATTTTGATCATTTCAGTCATCTTGTTTACAATTAAATCAAAGAGGCACTTGTAAGTCAGACAAATATAACATAACATTTATAATGAAATAACCACAAATGTCTTTTCTGTGCTCACATCATTATCAGTTTTATTCAACCTCAAGTGACATTCAATCTTAGTACTTAGTACAACATCCTTTTCCAGTTATAACAGCTTTTAAACGTGAAGCATAGCTTGACACAAGTGTCTTGCAGCGATCTACGGGTATCTTCACCCATTCTTTATGGGCAAAAGCCTCCAGTTCAGTCACATTCTTAGGCTTGCGCGCTGCAACTGCTTTCTTTAAGTCCCACCAGAGGTTCTCAATCGGATTTAAGTCTGGTGACTGTGATGGCCACTTCAAAATGTTCCAGCCTTTAATCTGCAACCATGCTCTAGTGGACTTGGAGGTATGCTTGGGATCATTGTCCTGTTAAAAGGTCCAACGTCTCCCAAGCCTCAGGTTTGTGACGGACTGCATCACATTTTCATCCAATATCTCCTGGTACTGAAGAGAATGTATGGTACCTTGCACACCCTGAAGCTTTTCCTGTACCTGTAGAAGCAAAACTGTCACTACCAGAGTTTTGAGGAGTTCTCACAGCTCTGTTTCTTCGCCCCTATGATGAGGTCTTTACTTTCATTTTCACTCCTTTCCCTCTTCCCAGCTGTTCCTCCTCTGATTGATTCCTCTTCCTTTAAATCACCCCTCTTCCTGTTTCACCTTGCGGGTTATATTTCTCATCTTGAGTTGTGTCAGCCGCTTGAGTATCTACACTGCTGTGGTCTCTGTACACCGGACGTGTGTTTTGCTGAAGCAAACAACATCGGGTATTGTCTGCTGAGATTAGATCTGTCTTCACTGCTGCTGCAGCCCCTACAGATAAGTTTGCAGACATTGTTGGTTTTGTTTATTTGCTGACTGGATCCGAGGAGACCCCGGTTCCGTCCGTATACTGAGCAGGGAGCCGGTGGCCGTGCCCCCCCCCCTTTATCATAGGGGTTTCAGGTCTCACTCAGCCTTAGGTACGCGGGCATGCCTCGACCCACCATCAGGGTCTGGGCATTAGCTAACTAACTGGCGGTGATAAGGAACCCTTATGCCCCATTCACACGTCCACAATTCTGTTTGCGGAACGGAATTGCGGACCCATTCATTTCTATGGGGACAGACTTTGTCCCGCTCGGATCCGGAATTACGGATCCGCGCTTCCGGGTCTGCACTTCCGTTCCGCAAAAATATAGAACATGCCCTTTTCTTGTCCGCAATTGCGGACAATAAAAAGCATTTTCTATATAGTTCTGGCAATGTGCGGATCTGCAAAATGCGGAAAGCACATTGCATATTGCCGGCGTCCGTGTTTTGAGGATCTGCGGATCCGCTGATCCGCAGATCAGATCCACGGATCCGCAAAACACATATGGACGTCTGAATGGAGCCTTACAAGGGGTGTGCAATGACAGGGGGGTGATCAGGGGGTCTAGATGGGGTGATCAAGGGGTTAACAAGGGGTTAATAGGTGAGGGGGGGTGGGGGGGTTAGTGTAGTGTTTTGTGCAACTTTACATAGCTACCTGGTCCTCTGGTTTTCGATCCCAGCAAATGGGACCACCAGAGGACCAGGTAGCAGGTATATCAGATGCTGTTCACAAAACAGCATCTGATATACTTGTTTGATGCGAATTATTTCGCATCTACAGCCTGCCAGCGATTGATCATTGCTGGCAGGCTGCAGTTCAAGTTGTGAGACGCGCGGCACTGTGAAGTCAAACTTCACAGGAAGTCTTGCATCTCGCGAGATGACGCGCCGATGCGTCCAGGAGGAGTAAACCAGCCGCCTCCTGGACGCATCGGTGCGTACAGCGGTCGGGAAGCGGTTAAAAAAAAAATCTTGTTTTGTGTTGCTATTTGCTTAGAGACATATTTTTTTGTTATCTTTTATCTGATCATCTTGTGTGGGGGCTTGTTTTTTGCGGGATGAGTTTACGTTTACATTGGTAACATTTTGGGGTACATAGTACTTTTTGATCCCTTGCTATTATAAGGCGATGTGACTAAAATGGCTATTTTGGTTCATTTTTTTAAATTTTTTTACACATAATTCATCTGACAGGGAACATTTTTTGTAGAGCCAGATGATATGGATGCAGCAATAACCAATATGTCTATTTTTATTTTATTTTTTATTGTACATGGCTTGATTATGGGAAAGGGTTTTTTATTTTTTGTTGAAACCTTTAATTTTTTATTGTTAAAAAACACTTTCTTCATTGAATCTTCTAGGCATCTGTAGCTGGCAGTCAATGCCTGT
>CM065589.1:284702648-284719683 GCA_033119425.1 Bufotes viridis | reverse complement strand
ATAGCCATTGCCCTTCCTGTGAAGAGAAATCACCTCTTCTCTTGTCTTCCTGGACCATTCTCTTGACTTTACCATGTTTGTAAACACACCAGTAAATGTCTAGAAGGAGCTGAGTATCACAGTCATTTTAAATCTGCCTAATTGGTGCTTATTATGCTTGATTGCTGCTCCTTGACATCCACAGGTGTTTTCAATACCTGATCGAAAACACTTGAATGAACCTCTGTTCTTAAGAGTGGTAGTCTTTAAGGGGGTTGAATAATTGTGTCAATGAAGAAATCACAAAAAACATTTAATACTGTATTACAAAAAACAATTGATGTCATTTTAGTTGCATTTGGTTCTTTAAAAAGTCCTTGTAAGATTTCATTCTGAACACAATTACAAATGTACACTAAATTCCCTAAAACCCTTTACAGCATTGGGGGTTGAATAATTTTGAACACAACTGTACCTATAATATACTTTCTAACATAATAGAAAGTATATTATAGTGCATTTGTATTGTGCAGCAGTTGTGTGCGGTTCTACTGTGATACTGCAGCTAGATAAATGAACAAGCGGTATTGTAAAAAATATTTTTGAGGGGTGCTATATGCTTTCTTCTACCAAATATTGATTGAAGCCTTCTATATACCAGATTCCACCAAATATTGATTTAGCGTTCCTATATACCTGATTCCACAAAATATTTATTCAGACCTGTGATATACCTGATTCCACAAAATAGTTATTTAGGCCTGCAATATACCTGATTACACAAAATAGTTATTTAGGCCTGCAATATCCATGATTACACAAAATATTTATTGAGGGGTGTGATATATCTGATTCCACAAAATATTTATTCAGGCCTGCGATATACCTGATTCCACGAAATATTTATGTAGGCCTGCGATATACCTGATTACACAAAATATTTATTGAGGGGTGTAATATACCTGATTTCACTAAATATTTATTCAGGCCTGCGAAATACCTGATTCCACAAAATAGTTAATTAGGCCTGCGATATACCTGATTACACAAAATATTTTTTAAGGGGTGTGATATACCTGATTCCACGAAATATTTATTAATGCCTTCGATATACCTGATTCCACTAAATAGTTATTTAGGCCCGCGATATACCTGATTACACAAAATAGCGATGAGCAGGAGCCAGGGTGCTCCACCGCTTCCAATTTTGTGCAAATTGGGGCCTTCATGCTCCAGTGTTTGAAGTGGGACCCCCTTATAAAAAGCATACAGGGCAAGGACAGGTACTGGGTGGCAACGTACTTAGACCCCCGTTGCAAACAAAAAATGGTGGTCATGTTACCACCATTACAGAGTGCTGGCAGAATTAAGCATTTCCAGGCCTTTCTGCGAGAGATGCTGCATTCAGTTGTTGCGGGCGCTGGCAGAGGAATTTCCACCTACAGGGAAACAAGTGCAGGAACCAATCCTACCGCGCCTGCAAGAAGAGGGCAGTCTGAAGATGTGTTAGTCACTTCGGATATGAGATCATTTTTGCAGCCAAACAATCGACAGCCGTCGTCCTCCGGATCCAGCCTTAGGGAACGCCTAGACCGACAGGTATCCGACTACATTGGTTTAACTGCCGATGTGGATGATCTGAGAAGCGAGGAACACCTGGACTACTGGGTGTGTAGGCTTGACCTGTGGCCAGAGCTGGCACAATTTGCCATGGATCTCTTGGCTTGCCATTCGTCGAGTGTCCTGTCAGAAAGGACGTTCAGCGCTGTAGGGGGGATCGTGAACGATAAGCACACTCGCCTAGCTCACGACAGTGTGGACTACCTCACATTTCTAAAAATGAATGAGGCATAGATCTCGGAGGAATTCAACGCCTGTGATGAACACTTATAATTGAATTTCCTCATGCCAGCCCACACATATCCGCTGCCACCACCCAGAACAAAGAATCATGCTTGAATTATGTTTGTACAGCGGCATAAAAGGCCTTGTTTGTTGGGTGAATGACTAATTTTTGGGGCCTGTAGTGGCCGACAGTTAAACTTTTTTATCCTGTGACCGCCTTATGTACCTCCCGCCACAGAATCTAAAGTTCTTTGCTGTCGGGTAAATGCCTATTGGGTACTTTTTGGGGCCTGTACTGGCCGACAGTTACATTTTTATACTTTGAACGCCTTATGTACCTCCTGCCACAGAATTTAGAGTTCTGTGCTGTCAGGTGAATGCCTATTGGCTAATTTTTAGGGCCTGTACTGTCCGACAGTTACATTTTTATCCTGTGACCGCATAATGTACGTAGAGCCACATACGTACAATTTATTTTCAGTCTGGTGAAAGACTTATTTTTGGGGGCCGCACTGCAGTGGCCTACAGTAAAGTTTTTAACCTTTGACTGCATAATGTACCAACACCCACAAAATCGAGAAAGAGGTATCAATCTGTCAATCCTTTCCGTGTCCTGGCCGGCCGAGGTTTCTCGTGCATAGTCAAATTAAGACGCAGGCTCCACACCTGGTGGTGCCCCTCCGTCAAATAGTTTAAGTTTCAGCTTTGCAAACATACCCCCACCGGAACCGAAAGAGTTTGGTTTCCCAGAAAATGCTTGGCGGGTAATGGGAATAACGTCGCCGGATGAAACCCCATGGCCATCTAGCATTTATACTAGAATTGTATGAGTATGGAATTGGCACTGGGTTCTGATTTGAATAAGTGGATGGATCTGCATAATTGTAGGGCACATTGTCACCAAAAGGAACGGCAGCTGAATACATCAGTGCTTGAATTTATCCACTGAGACTGTGCCATTCCCTGCTCTAAATCTGCAGTGTACCGTTAGCGCAAACAAAAAATATTTTTAAAATGTTTTTATATTTTCTCGTAGCCGGTGCTGACCGCCATTCCCTGCACTAACTCTGCTCTGTAACATTAGCACAATTAAAAAAATATTTTTAAAATGTATTTATATTTTCTCGTAGCCGATGCTGACCAACATTCCCTGCGCTAACTCTGCTTTGTAACGTTAGCGCATGCAAAATATAGCTGATAAATTCAATAGAATTTTTTTGTAGCCAGTGTTTTTGATAATATCTCTGCAATGTCCTAGCACTGGCAGCCAGGGGTCACGTAACTACTTAGCATGGAGGAGTCTCGTTGGTTATCTGAATGAACCACACAAATCGATCTGCCCACTCACAATGGCCATGCACCACCACCCAGAAAATCGAGAAAGAGGTATCAATCTGTCAATCCTTTACGTGTCCAGGCCGGATGAGGTTTCCCGTGCGTAGTCAAATTAAGCCGCAGGCTCCACTCCTGGTGGTGCCCTTCCATCAATTAGTTTAAGTTTCAGCTTTGCAACAATACTCCCCCCGGACCCCAAAGAGTTTGATTTCCCAGAAAATGCTCGGCGGGTAATGGGAATAACGCTGCCTGACTGTCTGTTGCATCGTCTTTGAATCTCCAACTTTCATTGTTGATTAATGAAAACATTTGTGGAAACAAATGCTTTGGCTGTAGTTTGTCTTGCACTGGTCCAAGAATTTCAACTCAAGTGGCACAATACAGACGCCCCCGGCTGTCCCTCTTAATCATGGCCAAAGTTCCATGTAACAAAACAGAGGTGTTATCCGGTAAATGTATGGCGTTGGTATCCAATAACTGGATGGCCGTAACTGTATCCCTTTCCCTGCCCATGACACCTTTTTAGACCTGGCTCGAACGGGAAAAATATGCATATTGCGGTGCTAAGGACCTTTGCACCACAATCGGTGTCAGAAATACGCCTAACATAGACGTATTTCTATATAATAAATGACCACCTAATTGTATTATTATTCGGGGGTAGGGCTAAAATCTTTATATCTTATAGATTCTAGTGTATTATACTGTGCCCTGTATTTACCATGAGAAAAATGATCCTTGGGAAACACAGTTCTCATCCCTGACCACAAGGACCAAGTAGCGCTCTGTCAGTACATGACGGTCTCACCTCTCCACTAGTGTTGAGCGAACAGTTCGAAAATCGTTCGGGTCCGTACCGAATTTTGGGGTGTCCGTAACACGGACCCGAACCCGGACATTTTCAAAAAAGTTCGGGTTCGGGTCCGGTGTTCGTCGATTACTTCCCGCTTTCTGAAGGGCTGCACAGCAGCCAATCAGCTAGCGTTTTACTTCTTGCCCTAAGAGCCCATCACAGCCATGCCTACTAATGGCATGGCTGTGATTGACTAAGTGCAACATGTGACCCAGCCTCTATTTAAGCTGGAGTCACGTAGCGCCCGCACGTCACACTGCTCTGACTAGTGTAGGGAGAGGATGCAGCTTCTGTGAGGGCGAGATAGGCAGGGATAAAGAAGTGATTGAATGATCTACCTTTCTACACGTGTGCATCAGAACAACTCAGCTGAGCTGTTCACTGAAAGTCACTATTTTGTTGAGACTGGCCAGAGCGATTTTTACTGGCACATGTAACTGGGCTGACCGGCGGTGGCCATTTTGGGACTTGTGGTGCGACAGCACTTGCTGCCACAGAGTGTAAACCAAAGCTCCAAAGAAGTTAAAAATCTACACCTGTGAATCAGAACAACAGCGATTCAGCTGCTCAGTCAAAGTCAATTTTTTTCTGGCTGGGCAGACTGTTTTCTGGCACATGTTACTGGGCTGATAGGCGGCGGCCATTTTGGGACTTGTGGTGCTACAGCAAAAGCTGCCACAACGTCCATTAATCTAATGTAATAGTCGATTTTTTCATAGATATACTACATCAGGGGTTTGGCTGTGCTTGTGTCACCCATACTAACTGCAAAGATATTTAATATATCAGTGGTGAAACTGAAAGTAACCCACTTGGATAGCAAATCCCATGAATGTGCTGTTCCAGCTAGGCTAGCCAGTGCCAATACTTTGTCCAATACTGTCAGCCAGAAATATTTATATTTTTTTATGTGCCAGAAATATAAATTAGAAAAAGCTTTCACCGTAATAATAAAATTATTCTGGTGTTAGACCAGAAGAAGCACTCCTGTTGTAATTAATACTGTAAAAAGGCTTAGGCAATATTTCTCCCAGTGTGGGAAATTTATCTAGCAAAACTAGCATTTTAACAATTCCGGTGTTCTGAAATACCAGCAGTCCTCTTGTAATTAATACCGCCAAAAGGCATTATATTGTCCAGTGTTGTAATTTTGGTGAAAAAAAGGCCAATTTAATCAATCTGGTGTTTGTTAGACCAGAAAAACTAGGCCTCATGTTTTCACTCCTCTAAAAAGGAATTATATTTCCCGTGTGGGAATCTATGTACCAAAACTAGCATTATAAAAAATCTGGTGTCCAATTAGCAGCAGTGTTCTTGTAATTAATACCGCCAAAAGGCATTATATCGTCCAGTGTTGTAATTTTGGTGAAAAAAGGCCAATTTAATCAATCTGGTGTTTGTTAGACCAGAAAAACTAGGCCTCACGTTTTCACTCCTCTAAAAGGAATTATATTTCCCCGTGTGGGAATCTATGTACCAAAACTAGCATTATAAAAATCTGGTGTCCAATTAGCAGCAGTGTTCTTGTAATTAATACCGCCAAAAGGCATTATTGTCCAGTGTTGTAATTTTGGTGAAAAAAAGGCCAATTTAATCAATCTGGTGTTTGTTAGACCAGAAAAACTAGGCCTCACGTTTTCACTCCTCTAAAAGGAATTATATTTCCCGTGTGGGAATCTATGTACCAAAACTAGCATTATAAAAAATCTGGTGTCCAATTAGCAGCAGTGTTCTTGTAATTAATACCGCCAAAAGGCATTATATCGTCCAGTGTTGTAATTTTGGTGAAAAAAGGCCAATTTAATCAATCTGGTGTTTGTTAGACCAGAAAAACTAGGCCTCACGTTTTCACTCCTCTAAAAGGAATTATATTTCCCGTGTGGGAATCTATGTACCAAAACTAGCATTATAAAAATCTGGTGTCCAATTAGCAGCAGTGTTCTTGTAATTAATACCGCTAAAAGGCATTATTGTCCAGTGTTGTAATTTTGGTGAAAAAAGGCCAATTTAATCAATCTGGTGTTTGTTAGACCAGAAAAACTAGGCCTCACGTTTTCACTCCTCTAAAAGGAATTATATTTCCCGTGTGGGAATCTATGCACCAAAACTAGCATTATAAAAAATCTGGTGTCCAATTAGCAGCAGTGTTCTGGTAATTAATACCGCCAAAGGCATTATTGTCCAGTGTTGTAATTTTGGTGAAAAAAAGGCCAATTTAATCAATCTGGTGTTTGTTAGACCAGAAAAACTAGGCCTCACGTTTTCACTCCTCTAAAAGGAATTATATTTCCCTGTGTGGGAATCTATGTACCAAAACTAGCATTATAAAAAATCTGGTGTCCAATTAGCAGCAGTGTTCTTGTAATTAATACCGGAAAAAGGAATTATATCTTCCAGTGTGGGAATTTTGTGGCTAAAAAATAATATATTTTATTGTGGTGCGAGTTGAATCGCAACAATGAGGAAACATTCTATTAAGGGACGAGGACGCGGTCGTGGTGGTGTCCGTGGAGCCTCTGTTGCTGGCAGAGGACGTGGCCGTTCGGCCTCAGGCGCACAAAGTAGTGAAACAACTCACTCAAGTAGCCGGCAGAATTTACAGCGATATTTGGTGGGGCCCAATGCCGTTATGAGGATGGTAAGGCCTGAGCAGGTACAGGCATTAGTCGATTGGGTGGCCGACAGTGCTTCCAGCACGTTCACCACATTGTCTTCCGCCCAGTCTTCTGCGGAAGCGCACAGGTGGCACCTGAAAACCAAACCCATCAGTCTGTCACATCACCCCCATGCATATCAGGGAAACTGGCTGAGCCTCAAGTTATGCAGCAGTCTCTTCTTCTGTTTGAAGACTCTGCTCCCACGGTTTTCCAGGGGCGTCCACCTATCCCTTCCCCAGCGGTGGAAGACATTCCATGCACTGACGCACAACCACTTATGTATCCAGATGATGAGGACATGGGAATACCACCACAGCAGAGTGACCGAGTGTCTGATGATGACGAAACACAGGTGCCCACTGCCGCGTCTTATTGCAGTGTGCAGACTGAACAGGAGGAGGTCAGGGAGGAAGACTGGGTGGAAGACGATGCAGAGGGACGATGAGGTCTTAGACCCCACATGGACTGAAGGTCGTGCCGCTGACTTAAATAGTTCAGAGGAAGAGGCAGTGGTGAGACCGAGACAACAGCGAAGCCAAAGAGGAGCAGGGGCAAAAGCAGAACAGCCGCCGTCCAGAGAGTTCGCCTGCTATTGGCCAGCGCCAACAGGGACCCAGCACCCCAAAGGCATCTTCAAGGAGTTCCCTGGCATGGCACTTCTTCAAACAATGTGCTGAGGACAAGACCAGAGTGGTTTGCACGCTGTGCCATCAGACCCTGAGGCGAGGCATTAGCGTTCTTAACCTGAGCACCACCTGCATGATCAGGCATCTACATGCAAAGCATGAACTGCAGTGGAGTACACACCTTAAAAACAAGGAACCGCTCAGGCTCCCCCTGCTACCTCTACCGCTGCTGCCTCGGCTTCCGCCTCGAGAGGAATGTTGCCACCTGCCGAGCAGCAAACAGAGGATGTGCCACCGACACCACCACCGCCACCTAGCGTCTCCACTATTTCACACAGCAGCGTTCAGCTCTCCATCTCTCAAACCTTTGAGAGGAAGCGCAAATTCCCACCTAGTCACCCTCGAGCCCTTGGCCTGAATGCCAGCATTTCTAAACTACTGGCCTTTGAAATGCTGTCATTCCGGCTGGTGGACACAGACAGCTTCAAACAGCTGATAGCCATGGCTGTCCCCCAGTAGTGTTGAGCGCGAATATTCGAAAAGCGAATTTTTTTAGCGAATATCGGCACTTCGCAAATTCGCGAATATTTCGAATATAGCGCTATAAATTCGCTATTTCGAATATTGTTTTTTTTTTTTTTTAGTTATATTTTTTTCTTTCCTACTTCCCAAAAGTAGTTCTTACCTGTCCTGAGGATTCCTGGCTTCCTGGCTGCTCTAGTCAGTGCCCGTTGCCGCTTCTGCCGACTTCCGTGCTCATGTGGAGCGTCCCCATCCATGGGAGAATCTCCATATACTAAAATGTACTGTCGGATTTGAGGAATTACGTTGAAATCGCAATGCGATTAATTCAAGTTATATTAATCGCATTGCGATTACAACTTAGCACTGCTATCTTACATAGGCTAGAATTAACGAATATGGAGTATAGCTATGCACTAGCAGTGCTAAGTTGAAATACGTAATGCTGAATACTAAGTTAAATTAATCGCATTGCGATTACTAACTAGCACTGCTATCTTACATAGGCTAGAATTAACGAATATGGGTATAGCTAATGCTATGCACTAGCAGTGCTAAGTTGAAATCGTAATCGCGAATACTTTAAGTTAAATTAATCGCATTGCGATTTCAACTTAGCACTGCTGCTATATTCCATATTCGTTAACTTCGTTAATTCTAGCAAGCTGACCCATTATAAACCCAGCTCTAAGTTGAAATCGCAATGCGATTAATATAACTTGAATTAATCGCATTGCGATTTCAACGTAATTCCTCAAATCCGACAGTACATTTTAGTATATGGAGACGTTCCCATGGTGATGGGGACGCTCCATGAGCACAGAAGTTATGGTTGGCTTGGTAGAATTAGCGAATAGCGAATATGACGAATGTATTCGTCATATTCCTCAAAAGCGAAGATAGCAGTATTCTACATCTTCGTTTTAGCTACCTATTCGTCTCGTCATCGTCAACTTAAGCTATTCGCTAATTCTAGCAATCAAATAGGAAGGTTGACTTACCAGACAACTGTGTTAAATTTGCTATGCGATTTATTTTTTTTTAATACAATAATTATATTACTTGATAAAATTATTATAAGTATTCTATTTATTAAAAAAAAAAAAAAAAATCGCATAGCGAATTTAACACAGCTGTCTCTATAGTCAATCTTCCTATTTGATTGCTAGAATTAGCGAAGTTGACGAATAGGTAGCTAAAGCGAAGATGTAGAATACTTCGTTATCTTCGTTTTGAGGAATATGACGAATACATTCGTCATATTCGTCATCCTCGCTAATTCTAGATATGAAACCAATAGGAAAGTAGCCTTAAGTACAAATCGCAATATGCGATTATTTAAATCGCATGTTAATCGCGATAACTAGAAAAAATGACGAATATTCGATTTCGACGAATATGAAACGAATATTCATTCGAATATTCGCGAATTTCGTCGAAATCGAATATGGCACCTGCCGCTCATCACTAATGGCCATGGCTGTCCCGCAGTATGTGGTTCCCAGCCGCCACTACTTCTCCAAGACAGCCGTGCCTTCCCTGCACATGCAAGTGTCCGATAAAATCAAGTGTGCACTGCGCAGCGCCATCTGTGGCAAGGTCCACCTAACCACAGATACGTGGACCAGTAAGCACGGCCAGAAACGCTATATCTCCCTAACTGCACACTGGGTAAATGTAGTGGCGGCTGGGCCCCAGGCGGAGAGTTCCTTGGCGCACGTCCTTCCGCCGCCAAGGATCACAGGGCATCATTTTTGCCTCCTGTAGCCTCCTCCTCCTACTCGGCTTCCTCCTCCTCCTCCTCTGCTTCCACCAGCTTATCCAGTCAGCCACACACCTTCACCACCAACTTCAGCACAGCCCGGGGTAGCGTCAGCAGGCCATTCTGAAACTCATATGTTTGGGGGACAGGCCCCACACGCGCAGGAGTTGTGGCGGGGTATTGAACAACAGACTGACCAGTAGTTGCTGCCGGTGGGCCTTTAAGCCCGGCCTGGTGGTGTGCGATAATGGGCGAAATCTCGTGGCAGCTCTGGGACTAGCCGGTTTGACGCACATCCCTTGCCTGGCGCATGTGCTGAATTTGGTGGTGCAAAAGTTCATTCACAACTACCCAGACATGTCAGAGCTGCTGCATAAAGTGCGGGCCGTTCACATCCTGCCGCTGCTCGCCTGTCAGCGCTACAGCGGAACTTCGGCCTTCCCGCTCACCGCCTAATATGCGACGTGCCCACCCGGTGGAACTCCACCTTGCACATGCTGGAGAGACTGTGCGAGCAGCAGCAGGCCATAGTGGAGTTTTAGCTGCAGCACGCACGGGACAGTCGCACTGCGGAACAGCACCACTTCACCACCAATGATTGGGCCTCCATGCGAGACCTGTGTGCCCTGTTGCGCTGTTTAGAGTACGCCACCAACATGGCCAGTGGCGATGCCACTGTTATCAGCGTGACGATACCAATTCTATGTCTCCTAGAGAAAACGCTTAGGGCGATGATGGAAGAGGAGGTGGGCCAGGGCCAGGAGGAGGAGGAGGAGGATGACGGGTCGTTTTTAGCACTTTCAGGTACAAATGTGGCCAGCCAGGGACCACTACTGGAGGACGAGGAGGATGAGGAGGAGGTGGAGGAGGATGAGGATGAAGCCGGTTCACAGCAGGGTGGCACCCAGCACAGCGCAGGCACATCCCTGGTGCGTGGCTGGGGGGATACAGAGGATGATGACGATACGCCTCCCACAGAGGACAGCTTGTGCTTACCTCTGGGGAGCCTCGCACACATGAGCGATTACATGCTGCAGTGCCTGCGCAACGACAGCAGAGTTGCCCACATTTTAACGTGTGCTGACTACTGGGTGGCCACCCTGCTGGATCCACGGTACAAAGACAATGTGCCCACTTTACTTCCTGCACTGGAGCGTGATAGGAAGATGCGTGAGTACAAGCGCACACTGGTAGAGCAGCGCTCCTGAGGCATTCCCAACTGTCACAGGGGAACAGGTGGAAGGCCAAGGCCAAGGCAGAGGAGGAGCTAGAGGTCGCCCACGCAGCAGTGTCACGGCCAGCTCCTCTGAGGGCAGGGTTAGCATGGCAGAAATGTGGAAAAGTTTTGTCTCCACGCCACAGCTAACTGCCCCACCACCTGATACGGAGCGTGTTAGCAGGAGGCAACATTTCACTAACATGGTTGAACAGTACATCTGCACACAACTCCACGTACTGACGGATGGTTCGGCCCCATTCAACTTCTGGGTTTCCAAATTGTCCACGTGGCCAGAATTAGCATGTTATGCCTTGGAGGTGCTGGCCTGCCCGGCGGCCAGCGTTTTATCTGAGCGTGTATTCAGCACGGCAGGGGCGTCATTACTGACAAGCGCAGCCGCCTGTCCGCAGCCAACGTGGACAAGCTGGCGTTTATAAAAATGAACCAGGCATGGATCCCACAAGACCTGACCCTCCCTTGTGCAGAGTAGTCCTTAATAACTGCCTTAAACCATGTTGTCTTGTACTCCTGGCCACTTCTTCATTGAAAAATCAATTTTTGAAATTAAGTAGGATCTTGGGGTGCAACCCAGAGTCGAATGAACCTTCCGTCTGTCTGGGTGCCGGGGCCAAAGTACATGAAAGTGTCCTTCTCCTGTGATGGGTGATATGAATGTTATACTTGTGCTGTCTGACATGTCTCCTTTGTGTGGGTGCAGGGGGCCAAAGTCACTGAAAGCGGCCTTCTCCTGTGGTGGCTGATATAAATGCCTGAATCTCTGCTGTGGGACCTCTCTCCTCTTTCTGGGTGCAGGGGTCAAAGTCTCTAAAAGTGCTCTTCTCCTGTGGTGGTTGATGTGAAACTGATGCTTGTGCTATCTGACCTGTCTCCTCTGTGTCAGTGCTAAGGCCTAAGTCACTGAAAGCGGCCTTCTCCTGTTCTGGCTGATATAAATGCCTGAATCTCTGCTGTGGGACCTCTCTCCTCCGTGTGGCTGCCGGGGTCAAAGTCTCTAAAAGTGCCATTCTGCTGTGGTGGTTGATGTAAATCTGATGCTTGTGCTATCTGACCTGTCTCGTCTGTGTCGGTGCTAAGGCCTAAGTCACTGAAAGCGGCCTTCTCCTGTGCTGGCTGATATAAATGCCTGAATCTCTGCTGTGGGACCTCTCTCCTCCGTCTGGGTGCAGGGGTAAAAGTCTCTCAAAGTGGCCTTCTCTTGTGCTGGGTGATGTGAAGCTGATGTTTGTGCCATCTGACATGGTTGCCGGGGTCCCATTAAATGGTGGCCTACTCCTGTGGTGGGTGATCTAAATGAATGATTCTCTGCTGTGAAAACCTCTCTCCTCTGTCTGGGTGCAGGGGTCAAAGTCTCTAAAAGTGGCCTTCTCTTGTGCTGGGTGATGTGAAGCTGATGTTTGTGCCATCTGACATGGTTGCCGGGGTCCCATTAAATGGTGGCCTACTCCTGTGGTGGGTGATCTAAATGCCTGATTCTCTGCTGTGAAAACCCCTCTCCTCCGCCTGGGTGCAGGGGTCAAAGTCTCTCAAAGTGGCCTTCTCTTGTGCTGGGTGATGTGAAGCTGATGTTTGTGCCATCTGACATGGTTGCCGGGGTCCCATTAAATGGTGGCCTACTCCTGCGGTGGGTGATCTAAATGCATGATTCTCTGCTGTGAAAACTTCTCTCCTCTGTCTGGGTGCTGGTCCAAAATACATGAGAGTGGCCTTCTCCGGTGGTGGTTGATATGAAGCATGATTCCTTGCTGTGGGACCTGTATCCTCTGTCTGGGTGCTGGTCTGAAATAAATGAGAGTGGCCTTCTCCGTTGGTGGTTGATATGACGCATGATTCCTTGCTGTGGGACCTGTATCCTCTGTCTGGGTGCTGGTCCAAAATAAATGAAGTGGCCTTCTCCGGTGGGGGTTGATATGACGCATGATTCCTTGATGTGGGACCTCTCTCCTCTGTCTGGGTGCTGGTCCAAAATACATGAGAGTGGCCTTCTCCGGTGGTGGTTGATATGAAGCATGATTCCTTGCTGTGGGACCTGTATCCTCTGTCTGGGTGCTGGTCCCAAATAAATGAGAGTGGCCTTCTCCAGTGGTGGATGATATGACGCATGATTCCTTGCTGTGGGACCTGTATCCTCTGTCTGGGTGCTGGTCCAAAATAAATGAGAGTGGCCTTCTCCGGTGGTGGTTGATATGACGCATGATTCCTTGCTGTGGGACCTGTATCCTCTGTCTGGGTGCTGGTCCAAAATAAATGAGAGTGGCCTTCTCCGGTGGGGGTTGATATGACGAATGATTCCTTGATGTGGGACCTCTCTCCTCTGTCTGGGTGCTGGTCCAAAATAAATGAGAGTGGCCTTCTCCGGTGGTGGTTGATATGACGCCTTATTCCTTGCTGTGGGACCTGTATCCTCTGTCTGGGTGCTGGTCCAAAATACATGAGAGTGGCCTTCTCCGGTGGTGGTTGATATGACGCCTTATTCCTTGCTGTGGGACCTGTATCCTCTGTCTGGGTGCTGGTCCAAAATACATGAGAGTGGCCTTCTCCGGTGATGGTTGATATGACGCCTTATTCCTTGCTGTGGGACCTGTATCCTCTGTCTGGGTGCTGGTCCAAAATACATGAGAGTTGCCTTCTCCATTGGTGGTTGATATGAAGCATGATTCCTTGCTGTGGGACCTGTATCCTCTGTCTGGGTGCTGGTCCCAAATAAATGAGAGTGGCCTTCTCCAGTGGTGGATGATATGACGCATGATTCCTTGCTGTGGGACCTGTATCCTCTGTCTGGGTGCTGGTCCAAAATAAATGAGAGTGGCCTTCTCCGCTGGTGGTTTATATGACGCATGATTCCTTGATGTGGGACCTCTCTCCTCTGTCTGGGTGCTGGTCCAAAATACATGAGAGTGGCCTTCTCCGGTGGTGGTTGATATGACGCATGATTCCTTGCTGTGGGACCTGTATCCTCTGTCTGGGTGCTGGGCCGAAATAAATGAAGTGGCCTTCTCCGTTGGTGGTTGATATGAGGCATGATTCCTTGCTGTGGGACCTATCTCCTCTGTCTGGGTGCTGGTCCAAAATAAATGAGAGTGGCCTTCTCTGGTGGGGGTTGATATGACGCCTTATTCCTTGATGTGGGACCTCTCTCCTCTGTCTGGGTGCTGGTCCAAAATACATGAGAGTGGCCTTCTCCGGTGGTGGTTGATATGACGCATGATTCCTTGCTGTGGGACCTGTATCCTCTGTCTGGGTGCTGGGCCAGAAATAAATGAGAGTGGCCTTCTCTGTTGGTGGTTGATATGAGGCATGATTCCTTGCTGTGGGACCTGTATCCTCTGTCTGGGTGCTGGTCCCAAATAAATGAGAGTGGCCTTCTCCGGTGGGGGGTTGATATGACGCATGATTCCTTGATGTGGGACCTCTCTCCTCTGTCTGGGTGCTGGTCCAAAATAAATGAGAGTGGCCTTCTCCGGTGGTGGTTGATATGACACCTTATTCCTTGCTGTGGGACCTGTATCCTCTGTCTGGGTGCTGGTCCAAAATACATGAGAGTGGCCTTCTCCGGTGGTGGTTGATATGAAGCATGATTCCTTGCTGTGGGACCTGTATCCTCTGTCTGGGTGCTGGTCCCAAATAAATGAGAGTGGCCTTCTCCAGTGGTGGATGATATGACGCATGATTCCTTGCTGTGGGACCTCTCTCCAATTGATATTGGTTAATTTTTATTTATTTTATTTTATTTTAATTCATTTCCCTATCTACATTTGTTTGCAGGGGATTTACCTACATTTTGCTGCCTTTTGCAGCCCTCTAGCCCTTTCCGGGAGTCTTTTACAGGCTTTTTAGTGCCCAAAAGTTCGGGTCCCCATTGACTTCTATGGGGTTCGGGTTCGGGATGAAGTTCGGGATGAGTTCGGATCACGAACCCGGACATTTTCCGGAAGTTCGGCCGAACCTCTCGAACCTGAACATCCAGGTGTTCGCTCATCTCTACTCTCCACCACCCTGCTCCGCTGTGTACTGGTGCTTATTCTGACACTAGGGCTGGGTTCACATTCTATTTTTGCCATCCATTTAATGCATACCAAAAATGCATGCATTAACACATGCCTCATACAGATGCCGTACAGTGGCGTCCGTTCACCATAAAGTTCCATGGTAGAAAAAAAATGTACGTTAACGTATGCATTTTTTACTGGACTCTGCAGGATACAAAAACTTGGAGTGCTGCACATTTGTATACATCAAACAGATAGGAAAAAAAAATTCTAGGATCTATTTTTTGTGGGAATTTTTGCCATTGATCCCCCTCTGGTATGTCACTGTCCATGTTGTGGGACTATTTGTGCACTTATAGTAAGTGTTTGTTGGCTGCAAATATGACCTTAAGGTTGTTCAGGTTCGCCTGCCACTAAAGTGAATTGGGTCTGCTGCGAACTTGCGGTTCGTGAACATTTTATAGCGTTCGCGCGATCACGTTCGCAAATTGTCTCCGCCGATGTTCGTCTATCACTATTCAGAAGGGAAAAAACACCATTTTGCTTTTTCAGCAAAGATTTTGATGGATTCATTTTTACTGGCGCCATGTTGCTATTGAACTACCTCTGGGATACTAGTACAATCATTTTCTGGGAACCATACTTTTTTTTATTTTCTGTGTGAGGGCCTTTATTTTTTTAGATGAGTTGTTATCATTATTGGTTCTATTTAATCACTTTTTGATCACACTTTAGCTTTTTGGGAAGCAGGATAAACAAAAGATTCTGTCACTGCTCTTTACGGATTTGTTATTGCGGCAAACACCGTGTAGAAAAAATTACACATTATCTTTATTCTTCTGTTCAGTTACATCACAGAGATACTAATTTTGTATAGTTGTATTTTTACATATTTTACACAAAGAACTTTTGAAAAAAATCACGTTTTTTTTTTTTTTTTTACAATTATCTTGTGTGGGATAAGTTGATGTTTTTATTAGTGCCATTTTGTGTACATAGTACTGTTTAATCACATGCTATTACGCTTTTTGTAAGGCAAAGTGACAAACAATGGCTATTTTGACACTTTTCTTTTTACAGTATTCAATAGACGGGGTGCTAAATTTTTTATTTCAATATTACACAATACAAGCATTTTTGAAAAAAAATGAATTGTGTTGCCATTATCTATTTTTTTTTTTTACTTTTCTACCGATCATTTTGTGTGGGGGCTTTTTTTTTTGTGGGATGAGTTAATGTTTCCTTTGGTACCATTTTGGGGTACATTGTACTTTTTGATCACTCGCTATTACGCTTTCTGTAAGGCAGGGTGATGAAAAATGACTTTTTTTTTTTTAATGGTGTTCAACTGATGGAGTAGATCATGTTTATTGTTAAAGATGTGGCAATACCCAATATGTTTTTTATTTTATTTTTTTGCAATGTTAAACAAATAGTATTTAAAAAAAAATCTTGTTTTGTGTTGCTATTTGCTTAGAGACATATTTTTTTGTTATCTTTTATCTGATCATCTTGTGTGGGGGCTTGTTTTTTGCGGGATGAGTTTACGTTTACATTGGTAACATTTTGGGGTGCATAGTACTTTTTGATCCCTTGCTATTATAAGGCAATGTGACTAAAATGGCTATTTTGGTTCATTTTTTTTTTTTTACACATAATTCATCTGACAGGGAACATTTTTTGTAGAGCCAGATGATATGGATGCAGCAATAACCAATATGTCTATTTTTATTTTATTTTTTATTGTACATGGCTTGATTATGGGAAAGGGTGTTTTATTTTTTGTTGAAACCTTTAATTTTTTATTGTTAAAAAACACTTTCTTCATTGGATCTTCTGGGCTTCTGTAGCTGGCAGTCCCAATGCCTGTGTAAGGCATCGGGGCTGCCATAGCAACCATCAGGTCCATCTCACCGCAGCGTGAGGACCCGATGAGAACCCATGAGAACCCATGACTGCAGCATACAGGGGGTTAATCTGCTGGCACTGGTGTTTTCACCAATGCTGTCAGATACTGCATACTGCTGTCAGGCTGATAGTGCCGTCAGCTGTGCCCGCGGATCTGATTGCGAAAGCGCTTCTGGGGCACTGTGTTAACCCTAGGACGAGAATGCTCATCCTAAGGTGTTAAGTACCAGCCGGTTAGGACAAGCATTCTCATCCTAGGTCGGGAACGTGTTAAGCATCATCATGTGCAGTCACTCCAATTAAGTCAACATTTAAAATGTTT